>CM028356.1:51289138-51774675 GCA_016618105.1 Dendrobium huoshanense | reverse complement strand
TCCCTCCGTAGATCCATCCGTTTTGCTGCAATCTCGCTCTCTCTTTTCAAGAAACAGAGACCAAGCACCTTTCGACTTTCCACGACATGGCATGCAAAGATTTTTCTATCCTTATTATCCATTCTCCGACAGTCCCAGAATTTAACGGAGGCTTCAACTTATGAAATGTTTGTAAATATCTACGTCTTCTTCTTTACTTCCACTCAACTTACTCTGTGTGTCACCCATGACTTGTGTTATAACAGTAGCCAACTGCATCTTACTTTTTGAGGGTACTGGAGCTGCACTGTGTTGCTCATTTTGCACACTTGACTTTGGATTATCCATTTAACTTTTCACCTGCACAGTTCAGTATAATCTGAATGATACACACAAGCAACTATGTATGCAAAATGATGCACTTAAAACTACCCATTCTACCCAACTCTCAATCAAATCCTATAACTCTGGTAATATATCTCTTTTTCTACTCGGTTCATCTCTGCTCCTCCTACTACTAACATTATATCTTGATGCTGGTGCTACCAAATTAATCTAGCTCGTTCCACCAACTCAGAAAACTCATGAATCCCAATGGTACTAGCGGGTGTCTCAGCTCTCTATTCAATCATTGCATAAATCTATAACATTTTTCTTCAGCAGTGAGGATCAAATGAGAAGCATATCGAGCAAGTGCAGTAAACTCAACCTCATACTGCATCACCGTCTTGCGTCCTTGTTCCAATTTGATGAAAGCTTCTTACATTTGTCATCGGGCTGATGGAGGTACAAACCACATCAGAACACTGTAGTGAACTCATCCCATGTGATCTTAGCATTTATCTTCCCTTGAAATTTCTCTATCCATGATTCAAACAGTCATCTGTCTTATAATTCGTGACTGTTGAAATCAAATCAATGAAATAAAATCATAACATCGATTGAAACAATTGGAATCAATTAATGTCATAGAATCATATCAAGATGTACACTTGCAATTCAGTTATCCAATATCACGTGCTCAGTGAATCACATGTCACTTACACAGTATATCACGTGCAAAATGTCAGTATAGTGAATTAGTAGTATCAGTGCCTATATCAGTATCAGTAACAATCCAGTGACATGAATAGTAATGCTATAATGATAAAATCATGCATTAATAGTAAATCCGTACAGTAACGATAAATACGTACAATAACGATAAGAACAATGATTAAACACATGTATTTCACTAATCAGTAATCATACTCACAACATACTCAACAAGTAAAAGCCTTGGCTATTACGGTGTTTTTCAGTCTTGTATCAGTATCAGTATCTTATTTCTTGTATCTGTTGGCTCAGTAAAAAAAGTTGTTACTCTTTCTCCGTCGGCACAGTAATCATCTTCTTATAACTCCCATCAATAATCACGTGATCAGTAGAGGATAACACCAAACCGTATTTAAAGGAAAGCACGTCGGCCCACCATCCTATACAGGTCAATCAGTCTCCAACCAATGGTTCAGCCAGTCTTTACTTGTCTTTTACACATACAACAATATCACAGAAATATAACAACAATTTCAATCATATTACCACATGCATCAGCATCTCATCAATACATTGTAACCGTAAAATAGGATTTAGCTCAATTTAGAAAACCCCTTAAAAATATCGTATAGTGGACATAAGTCATTGTAAAATGCACAGTTTTAGAAATTTATAAAATTACTAGAAATCGTGTAAAATAATGTTTCAAAACTTTACTTGTACTAAATCAATATTTTTCAACATCTGGATAATTTTTTATTTGATAAAAATCCCACACTATTTAAAATACCCGATGAAAAATTTCTAGAAAATACTCAAATTGTGTAGTCATCATTTCTATAACATACAAAAATTATGCGGTAAAAGTTTCATCAAGATAAAGATATGCAAGAATTTCGATAACGGAAACACAAAACTGAGCAGAAAAATATGAAAATATGAAATCTTCGAAATCAGAAATAGGATTCGGATTCCTTACTACGAGACGAACAATTCTTCCAATTGCGTCGTCGGACGAAAATCATTTCCCGGCCTCCGAAACCAAGCTTTCCTCTTCTCTTTCCTTCTCTTTCTCTCTCCAGCTTTCTCTCTCTTCAAAAATATCTCCAATCATCCATTTAATGAACTCGTTCTTCCAGATGATGTTTCCCATTCATCCCGGGATGAATTCTCTGGACACAGTTAGTACATACGATGATAGATTTCTTCCCTGGACGATGCTCTCGGGCAAAAATTCATCCCGGATGAACTCAGGTTCGTACAGACGAACCTGCACTTTACTCAGTTCGTACAGGCAGTTCGTACGTACTAAACATACAGATTTTCACAATTTTTTTCAATTCGTCCCGTAGTAAGGTCAATTCATACAGACTTTGCACTCAAAAAAATGAAATTCTGAGGGGTTTTACAATCTACCCACCTTAAGAAAAATATCATTCTCGACATTTCCCTTAAGGGTTCGAATTGCAAAATCGATATAAAACTAATTCGTCTAATCAAAACTCAAATCAAATTGAATCAGAATCAAAACTCATCAAGAATCATACATACAGTCATACAGTTCATTCTATCACATGTCATTTACTATGTATGAAATGTCATGTCAATTAATAAGACAAATAAATTTCTTACTTGTAGAACATTTAGGTCATTGTTGATCTTCATAATGCTGTAAACTGTATACACATGGCATCACTGGAGTAGGTGCAGTAGGTCATGGTTCAACGATCTCCCTCTGACTATCACTAACAGCTCTATCATTCGTCCTGTTTGTTGGTCTTTTTTCTACGAAAGCAATACAGTCGGTATAAAATGGTGATTGGTGACCTGCTGAGCTTTTTGAAGCTCATTATATGTGGTTAATATTTTCAGGTCAGGGTAGGGGAGCAAGAGATTGAGGAATCTTCAAGTATTTTGTTCCTTTTTGTTATAGTTATTCTTTTTTCTACTCAGGACAGGATGGATTATATGCGATTAATGTGTAGATCTTAAGTATTGTAAATGAACTTTTGGGAATGAATAGAAAAATTTACTTAATGTTGTTAACCTATAGATTTTTTTTAGACTGTTGTCACTGATTGATGACTATAGATAGCTCTGGTAGAAGATTGACTTAAAGGATTGACTGAATAATTCTTCCAAGTTAGATCTTGGGGCGTCACACAACACATAATCGAATGGTTGCGCAAGAGCAAGGATTTCTTCTTCTAAAATCCATAAGGACAGAAGCCCACGATGTGTTGTAGTTTTGAAGTCCAGAAAATCGCTCAAAAAGAAAGCCCCATATAAGGCTTCAAGAAAATAATGAGTGTGTTTTTTCCCATTAGAGAAATCACGGCCACTCAATTGATTAACTACCATCCATGTTGAGAAACAACCGGAGGTGGCACGATCGAAAGAGTAAATCTAGGAGAGATAAAGAGAAAGGGAGGATAAGGCACTAGGAGAAGAAATCCTAAAGGATCGGGGGCCATGGAGAGTCCAAGTTGACCGAAAATGGCTGCTAGGGCAGAAACCCTAGTAGAGTGCACGGCGAGTGATGATCTAACTCCACCTCATCTAGAGTCACTATTATGATTTTAAATTAAGGAGCCAAAAGGGTTTATCCAAAACTACAAAGAAAAAATTTGATATGAGAATAATTACATAAAATTTTATTATAATTACAAATAAGTATTGTATTTGATTTATCATCTTATCCTCAAGTATTTATCAATTTTGTGAGGCACATTTCTAAAATTTTTATAAGTTACTCCTCAATTCTTCTTGTATATTAAGAATTTGAAATTTGAAATCATTTCATCCAATATTCTGAAAGATTTATATCCATCAATCAAACACATTTCATTGGAGGTATGGAATTAGTTGAAGGTTGTGAAAGGTTATTAGCATGGTTGAAAATTTTTATCAGAGTAATGTATTATAAATTCTGTTATATAAGAAGATAAATGCATAGAACTAGATAATGTTTATACTTTATTTAAAGATAAATGTTGCATGGTGAAAGGAATATATTAAAGAAGAATTTGGGTTAAGTTTTGTGTGTTCTACAGTTACTTAAACGAATTGATATAGTCCTTTTGGTATGCACAGTTATCAAGAAAATGTGCTAATTTTATTCATATACATTTAATCTCTTCATAATGTATTAATCCAAAAACTTATCCTTAGCCATTGTAACTACTATTTTGATTTTGACAATCTAATGCAAGCTTAATTTGTTTTACTTTCTCTTCATTTTTTTTGCTCTACATCGACATATGTTGAAAGTCATCACATTTATTTTTTAGCTTTCTTTTCGACATTTTTTTATTTGTGATTCTCCATTGATCATTGGATTCCTCAATACTAGACCAATGAATTTTTTTATAGCTCGAAGAATAATCCCCAAAAAAATTGTTTATCATTATGTCTAATCTGTTATGTACCTCCATAATGGGATAGACTGTTTGAAGAAAATAGATGGGCATAGAGCACATGATACTCTTAATCAACACAAGTCTAGCCCCTATAAATAGAGATTTAAATTCCCATGCAAATATATATATATATATATATATATATATATATATATATATATATATATATATTGAAATATTACAAAACATTTTATCAAACAAAAAGGATCTCTTGTGACCTTTACCTAAAGGAGTACCGAGGTCAAAAATAGGTAGATTTTGCTTATTAAAACAAGTAATAATTTTATTTTGTTACCTTTGCCTACAATAAAAGGACTGTTAAAAATGTTAAACATTAGTAAGCTTCTTTTGGTAGTTGTCATGGGGGGTCTCCAACAAAATTTATATATAACATAGATTAACAATAATTTATGTTTAATTTATATATTTAAATGTGAACAAAATTTATTTTTTTATCACAAATTTATATCATTGTGTAATTATTTTATCAGCATTATATCATTATGTTTTATTTATATATTTTGTATGTTTATTATGTATTCCAGTTCAACCCCACTTGTATTGTTGAACCTTGAGCCTCTATTTTTTCCGATTAGACATATGGATTGGTTTTCACAACATTGATTTTAAGTGGTCATCACCATCAACAATTTTGTTTTAGCTCGCATCTCTCCTAAATGACTTGTAAATGGCTTTCTAGCAAATTGTGTATCCCACTTGTTGTGGTGAACTGGTGTTTAGTATCCAAGAACAAGGTCTTGAGCTTAAAGCCTAGCACATTATGTGTATGTATAAATTTGTGATTAAATTTCCTGAATGTCACAAAAAATAGAAATATATAATTTATTGAAATAAATATTTTGTGATTTGTTTTAGATTTTAAATTTTAAAATTAAATAAAATTCATATATTTTTGTGTCATTAGAAAATTCATTTGATTAAGCATAAATATCTATCCATTTTTTGAATTGAAAACTTTCTTAATAAAACTCAGTCAGAACTTAATTATGATTTTACAACATTTTAAGTCTAAACAAAGTTTTGATGGGATGAACCTAATGAAACCAAAATGATTTGATCCGACTTCAAATGGGTCGAAACCAAGCATCTAAAGAATAATTGTAAACTTCATTATATTAATTGAAGGGTCAAATGATCACAAAATTTTGAATGCTTAGAGCTAAAATGGGCATCATGTTAAGAAAAATCTAACATATCCATAATCACTTAATACCAAGGGAAATAAAGTACTTAAATATTGAAATAATAGTGTATACTCAAAAAAATCCAGATGAATCATTCCATGAAGTGTTTTGGGAATTTGACCAAAATCATAAAAAAGAAACTTAAAAGAATTATAAGCAGATCTCCTTTCACCAAAGATTGGAGATCATAAGGACTTCAAAAATGTATAGCATATTATCCAAATCTCAAGAACATGTTGAATCATGTTGTCCTCTTAGAAGAAAAAATGTATTAAAGTATGATAAATTGCAATAACGAACATATTCATGTCTCTCCTTTTAAAAAGAACAACCAATTGGCTGCCAACTCCAAGTTATTCTTCATTTGAAAAATGATATTTACTCAGCTTACTAACTAAATTTCACAAAAGTCTTAAAAATAATCTAGCATTACTAATATATTTTTAAAAAAATTGAATGAAAAAGAAAAATACACATTGAAATTAAAAAAAAAAAAAAAGCTACTACATATTTACCCAAAAAATATTGTATATCCAATATTTAAAATAATCTTATAATTCAAAAAACTTCTCATTACATGCTTTCTTGAAATGTTAACATATCCAAATTTATTTGAAGTGATGGTGCAAACCAGGTTCGAGGGGGCAGTTAGGCTACAAATCAGAGTAAAGGAAATATTGGAAGCAATCATTATTCTGATCAAAAAGTCCAACATCACGAGTGACCTCATCTTGAGTTATGACATCCACATGGTTAATAAAGTTTATGCAGTTTGGTCTAATTCTAGGAGCTACTATGTGATGTAATGAAAAGGTTTGGTTATAACCTATAAATAAAGAGAAACCCTCCAAGTCCCTGATAGAGATCTATTGAGAGGAAGAACAAGATGAAGCATCAACAACCGACACAGATTTATAGACGGAGATACTGGTTGTCTTATGTTTATACTTTTCATCAACCTCCATATAAATACAATTGATTTCCCTTTTAATTTTAGAAGAGTTCCCAACAAAAATGCAATGTAGTTACTACATGAAGAGTTTGTGGCGTTGGGGTCTTAAACTGTTTGGAAAACAAGTTTAACATTATTTCCATCGAGATCAAATGCCAATACTACTAAGAAATGGGTGATCATGTAGAACATTTGCTCTTCTTCATGAAAGTAAACATCTTCAAACTCTTCAAATTGGTCGCTATGGTAAGGAGGCAACTATGGGCCGAGAACCCATAAACAACAACAACAGTACTAAATGGGTCGTTTGAGGAAAGGACAACCTTCTTGAAATATAGATCACAAAAACTTTTTGCATCCGTGGAAAAGGATGGATGCTTATAATCATAATAATACTCAACATGACCGTCAGGGGTGTATTCGGGCTTAATCCTTTGCCATTGATCTTCAGGGATGGTGAAGAGGGATGGGAGAGATATTTCAGCTTTTGTTAGAGGGTTGAAGAGGATAGGTTGCAAATCATTATGTTCAAGGGTCACGAGCCTTCCATCTTTGGAGCCAAAGAAACGACGGCCAAAGATGTGGCTATCGAGGGAGGAGAAGCGAAGATAGCCATCGATGTCTCCTTCTTCTTTTTTCATGGTAAGATCCCAAAATGTGAGTGTGTTAGAGACCTCTCCATCATTGCTATGGAGGTACAACCATGGGGAGGGGCGACATTTTATTCTAAAGAATGCATTATTGGCAAGACTGAAATTCCACGAGCTACAAACAATGGAGAATATAAGGAAGACTACAATTGACAAGTGAGATGAGCTGCAATGGAGGAGATCCATGGGGAGATCATTCCATGCCATAATATTATATTCTATGCAATGGGAAGCGAGGAAAGTGTTGTGAAGCCGGCTAACACTAGAATGCACAAACAAAAGAAATTAAAGTTGAAATCAAATGTGCAATCTTTGAAGATATATAGCCCTACTCTGGAGTTGACCTCACCAAAGATAGTAAGAATAAAAATAGTATTTGTGGTTAATATTCAACTGCATCAAATTTTAGAGTCAATTGTGGCTAAAAAAAAGGTCAACTGCCATTAGCTATAAATAGAACAAGCTGCATAAGAGAATTGTTTCTTTCAATAGGTTCGTAATAAATTTAAAATTTTTAAAATAAGCATTTTGATATATATATATAATATATATATATATATATATATATATATATATATATATATATATATATATATATATATATATATATATATATATATATATATATATATATATATATATATATATATATTGAAATTAAAATAATAAAAAATGGGCTGCAGTGCTCCTCACTAGAATTCTTTGTATATAATAGAGATATTATAGATTATTACGATTAACTTTATGTACATAATTATTCATTCTAATTAATGCTTTTCATAATTAAGCCAAGAAGAATTATGCTGAGCAAATGAATTTATATTTTAAGATAATATACATCTTATATGTAATCATAAAAATATTAATATTTATGTTATAAATATTATATAAACTAGTTTAAAGAAATTAAAGATGACATGATACAAATTTTTTAGCTAAATATTAATTTTTTTATATTGCAATTTTGTGCTAAATATTCACATGCTTTCCATGATAGAGTTGAGAAACTATACATTTAGCATACTGAAATATTCACGTGAAAGAGAAATATAAAGTTTAACGTCTTAGTTTTGTACGAAGATCCAGTACACAATCAGATAAAAGAGAGGGTTAGTGATCATAAGAGAAGCCAAAATTTTTATGTGAAAACCCTTGAAAAGGGGAAAAACCACAAGGTTTATCCTAACTAGGTTAAAATTTTATATTTTTCGCAGTCTTTTAATACTAGCGGTTTTAAAAAAACGTTGCAATATGATGTAATAGATAAGAGTTTTTTTAGGTTAGTTCAGGGGAGTAAAATTGTGATAAAGTATGAAGCAAATTTTATTGCTTTAGCTAGATGTGCTCCATAGTTTTTAAGCACTGTCAAGGAGAAATGGACTGCTAGTTGTTGACCTTGAATTTGCATGAACCTTGGGTCAAGAGGTTGACTTGGTCAAACTAACCAAGCCTGGCCCAAGACTTCTCCCATACAACTCCATGGGTCAAATCATGTCTGTTAAGCCCAGACCCAGGTCTTGGGTCAACCTGGTTGACCAGGTCAACCTAGGTTGACCCAAATTGATCCCTACCCTTCCATTTGATTCCAAGTTAATTTCATATCTTCTCAAGCCCAATTCTCTCCTCCCTTGTACTCACTGGGTCAGACCCAAACTATTAGGCCCAGACCCATGCCCTGGGACAACCTGGTTGATCAGGTTAACCCATGTTGACCAGGTCAAACCAGGTTGACCCACAGCCTATTTGAGCCTAAATCGGTTTTAATTCAATCCCAACCTATCTTCGGCTCAATCCTCCACCTACCTGGGTTTATTTTACCTTGATTGGGTCAACCCTTGGCTTGGTCAACCTTAGCTTTGCATGGTCAAA
This sequence comes from Dendrobium huoshanense, assembly GCA_016618105.1. Classification (NCBI taxonomy): domain Eukaryota; kingdom Viridiplantae; phylum Streptophyta; class Magnoliopsida; order Asparagales; family Orchidaceae; genus Dendrobium; species Dendrobium huoshanense. Next base: position 51,765,566 of record CM028356.1, on the reverse strand, counting down.
TTTGACCTATTTAGGTTAAATTCTCTCTCTTATTGCATTTAAACCTTTCCAATTATTCCTTAGACCTAAGCTATATCCTAATAAACTTATTTACCCTACTAATTCAATGGAGATATGTTATCATTTAAGCTTTTTAGGATTCAATGAGGAGACTTTTGGTAATTATTCTCTTCCTAAGCTTCCCCAAGCTGAGATATCTTGTGGCTGAGCTCTCCTTACTCCCTTACTCCTTCCGCAAGTGAAACCCACCACCAAGACCCCATCAGCGGTGAGTTTTCAGCGTTCCAAGGCTAAAATTGTTCCAAGACCAATTCCTGATGATCTAGAGCTTGTTTGGTTACAGTTTCAACTAGAGAAATATACGAGGACATTCTACAAGCTCAACCATATCAAGATCTTGAAGATCCAATGATTAGATTTCCTTAAAACCCTAGACCTAGGCCACAACACTTAGTTCTAATTAGCTTTCATTAAGCGCATTTTATACCGCATAAAATTTCTCCCATGAATGCTCTTAATGCATAGAGCCTACATTTCAAATTTCATGTGATTTGGTGCACCTGATTGCAAGAATGATGCATTTTATCATTCTAGGGCTCAATTTTTGTTTGCCATTCACAGAAGAAAAATCAGGTTTGTTGAACCCGCGATCAACAGATGTGATCTAGCCCCTCCGCAGTTCGGATCAACTGTGAGTCTCAATCCTGTGGTCAGTTCTTCTATTCGATAGGATTAGAGCCATCGATTTCAAACCGCTGGTGATCGGACAGTCTCGGAATGCGTCCGACGTGGTTAATAATCTGACGTTTATTTTTGTGCCATAGCAATCATTGTGAATGATTTCCAAAACCATGTTCGTAGTTCTTCAGGCAAATCTGGTGTTGCCACGTGGCCTCCGCCGCTGCCATTATAAACTAATAGTAATGGAAGAATATAATTTGTCACTTCGGTATTCCAGCAAGGGTCATCACCGACAACGGAACTCAATTTACTGGAAATATCTTTACATCTTTATGTAAAGATTTTCATATTCAACTTGTCCACACAGCCGTTGCCCATCCTCAAGCAAATGGGCAATAGGAGGTTACAAATCTAACAATTTTGAAAGGGCTAAAGACACGTCTAGGGATGGCTGGGGGGAAATGGGTTGAAGAACTCCCAAATGTCCTCTGGGCTTACCGCACCATAGCCAGAACTCCTATAGTAGAGACTCCATTTAACCTCTTCTTTGACACAGAAGTAGTCATACCGGTAGATATTGGGGTCCTGAGCAATAGAGTTCAGACCTTTGACTTCAATAAAAAAGAGGAGAAACTCAGGACAAATCTAGACCTCCTCCCCGAGGCAAGGGATGAAGCCTCACTCAGGACCGCTACATACCACCAGCGGATCGCTCGTTATTACAATTGAAGAGTGAAACCTCGAACTATTTCCATCGGGGACTTAGTTCTGTGAAGCATCAAATTTGCTAGAAAAGGTCCTCAACGCAATAAGCTCTCCCCTCTATGGGAAGGTCCTTACTTGGTAGCGGCTATGGTCAAGCCTGGAACCTTTAAATTGAAAGATGCCAATGGAAAAATGCTTCCCCAAACTTGGAATGTGGGCAACCTTCGTAAGTACTATCAGTAGAAGTTGATGCTACTATCTGTTTGGTGTGATGTCGTTCGTAGTATTTATCTTGCTCTGTAGCTATGCTTTGTATCTTTCAAGTTTTCGTACACTCTTTGTATGTTGATTGTAGAAGAACACTTCTTTTTGTATCTCTAAATTTACTTGGGAGTTGTTGTACTTTATATAATACAGTGATGTGATGTTCACTTTGCCATTGTGCTATGTTCTCTACACGAGCTCTTTTCCTATGATTCGAGAAATACACAACTAATGTTGTATCTCAATCACTAGGCGACTAATCACAGGGGGATCTGGTCCGACCTCTTCCACACAGGTTAAAATCATCAAGCAAGTGCTTTGATTAACAACCTCGGATAGGTCAGGGTATCCTAAGCAGATACCTCTTGCATTCGTGCAAGTCAAAAAAGACTACCATAACATTTGAGTTAATATATGTGAAAAAGAAAAAAATACCTTATATATATATATATATATAACTCACAAACATAGAGTACATCGTTTGAAAATAGCAACACACGAACTACACGTACAATCACCACAAATAAAATAAAAGCAATACATACAATGTTAGAATATTTCTACAGAATCTCAACCTCATCCTCGTCCTCCTCCAAAGCAAAAATCTGCTACAAATCACTCTCCAGTTCTTCACCGTCAGAGTCTGGAGAAGGATCACCAAAAGCCTAGCTCGGAATCAACACCTCGATCTCCCCTCCGTTCTTATGCTGCACTACACGAACGCCCTTCATGAAGCCTTTGTTGAAGCCATCATCCATAAGCTCTGCATCTAAAGCCTTCACCTCTACGTCATAAAAATGATCGCGAGCTTCCTGAACTTGATCCTCTACAATTATCTTAAAGGCGTAACATTTTTTGAACTATTCTACGGCTGCGGACGGTGACAGTTAAGCTACTTGCTCCGATAACTTATTCAGGAGCTTCCTATTCTCAGCCTCAAGGGTTTGCAGATCTTTTAGTTGTTGGTTATTTGTCATCTCTGCCTCCACCAACTGTATATACAAACGATCCATCCGCTCATTCTGGGAAGAGGTAGAAGTGATCCTGTTCCCCAATTCTGTTCTGCATTATTCAAGTTGATCCTCAACCGTCTTCATCTCCTTCACTTTACCGTCGTATTTCTTCTTGTATTTCCCCTGAAGGTATTTGACCTTCACGAATTCATCGTTCCAGTCATCTAAGATTTTGTTCACCTCAAGGTGCTATTCAAAAAAAGAGTCAACAAGTGAAAAATATATCCCTGAAAATGTATATACAAATACAAGGGAAATGTAGAGAGGGTGAACTCACCAACTCCTTGGCTTGCCGATGACCAATGCACTTATATTTTAGAACATCCACTGGAATGTATATCCTAGACGGAGAAAAATGAGGACCCTTGCTGGCAACTGTCAAAACTTCATCCGACTTCTTCTTCTTAGGCACCTGTAAATCTCCCTCTCCCTCAGGTCGCTTGGGTAGAATTTTTTGAGTTTCTGGAACTTTCACAGATTTCTTCAACATCTGTGCATGCGTCCTCCCTGCATGAGTAGATAGTCCCACCTTGGATAAATATTCTTCGTCTATGCATCTGCTCTAACAACGCATCTCATAACGAAGGGCATCAATATCAGGAAGCTTCAGTAACCTCAATAAGTCTTTTGCTCCAAGGTGAAGAGGGATAGGTAACTCCTTCAACTTTTCCCATTTTTCTTGGAGGCCCCAATCGTTCTGCATAAAGAAGAACTTGCTAATCCAGTCTTTAGATGGATCCCTGGTACGAATATCCAACCACTTGAATTTGAAGGAGATACAACCCTGTGTATCAGTATAGATACACCCCATCCAAGTTAGGTAATCTAGAGACAACACCACTCCACAGTCTTTGAAAAGCGCAATCAGGCCCACTATGACTGACATAGCCCGATAGGAAAATTGAGACAAACTTAATCTGCAGATTGTCAAAATTTCAATCAATTCAAGAGGCGGTGGAAACCGCAACCCCACTCGTACACTGAACTCGTACACCGTCACGTATCCCAGGGGAGGAAAGCAGGCATGTTCAGATTTTGCCGGCACCTTCATAACCAGATCATTAGGAAAATGGAACTTTTTTCTAAAAGAGATGAAAGAATTGTTAGTAATGGTGGAGATAACATCATCAGCCTTTGTCGCCTTGGGAATATTCTTCAAATCCTCAGAATGGGCGATAGGATGATCTTCTTTGGCAGAAGCAACTTTGGTAGAGGTGTGATCACCCATTTCAATTTTCTTACTAAAGAGGGCTGCAAGTCTAAGTAGGGAAGATCTCCTACAAAACATAGCAGAAAGCCCCTAGAGCAGGAAGAAAAATGGGGAGAAAGAAGAGGAGAAGAAATCCCCTAACTTCTGTGCGAGAGGAGGGGCGCTGAGTCGAGTATGAAAAATTTCTCACTCAAAAATGGCGGAAAACCTCAACTGTTAGAAAGCCGGGGGGAAAAGAAGAGCAAGAAGAAATCCCCTAACTTCTACACAAGAGGAGGGACACTAAGTCGAGCAGGGAATATTTCCCGCTCGAAGATAGCGGAAAGCCTTAACTGTCAGAGAGCCAGAGGGAGAAGAAGAGAAGGTACAATTTTTCTAAATGCTTTGGGAGCCTATTTATAGGTTTTTGAGAGAGAAGGGGGAAGTTACTGTCATTTTATAAATTCTATAATTTTCTTAATTTTTTCCAGATTTTTTGGATTTTTTTGGGATTTTTTAAGAATTTTTTCGAGCCAAAAAAGCTCAAAAAATACATTTTTTCCAGCTGGTGAGGCCCGCTTAAGGCGGTGGGAGCGAACTGCCACACAAAATCTGCGCGCACAGCACGCGGATCGCGACCCTCAACTTGCAGATCGCGTGTGGCCATCGGATCCACACGGACTCCTAGCTAATAAGAGAGTTTAACTTTTCCTCATTCTAGCTTATCAAACAGCACATTGCCTCCCCATTTAATAGAAAACTAGCTAGTATTACCTTCCTCTAAGGTGGATACTTCATACCATCCAAAGTCTTTTTTAGTCTCCTTAACTAGTTCTCTGCTACCCTGAGTATAACAACACCTCAAACCTCAGAAGCTCAATCTCAAAAATATATTTAGATATCAATTTATCTCATCAGATCTAATAATAATAATTATACTCTATGACTCACTCATCAGCTGTACTACTAGACTAGCGAACTATGAAACTATATTATAACTCATTGTCAAAGTAGTACTATATATATATACTACCTGATTAGTGTTCTATCCACCTATTATATTTGGGTCTCATTGATCCATAACCTCATAGAATATTCAACTAAACACACATGTACATGAAAATAAATGAAATGAATGCCCAAACAGACCCCAAAAACCACCTCTCACAAATTGTAGATTAATTTCTCTAACAATGTTTATAATCAATTTCCAAAAGATTACTCTGATACCGTAAAAGCTTATCAGAACCCAACCCAACAATACATATTGATGAGATAGTCCCATAAGTTTGGTTTACAATAAGAAAATTTCAAGATTTAGTTTTGAAATTTTTTAGATTTTCTTTTAATATAAATGTTAAAATAAATAATATACTACGGAGCTGCAAATAATGTCTAATATACTAAAAATAAACTCTTCCATAAAGACTCTTTCATTTTATTATCAAAAAATATATTCATCAGTTACACTACGGTATATAACTAGAGATAACAAAATGTTGAGCAAAATATAATAAAACCTAGCCATGGAAATATAAAAAAAAGGTTAGATTCTTAAAATACCTACGCAACAAGATGTTGACCACATTTTCATATGAGGTTAACTAAATCAAAAACAAATCCAAACTCATCTCAAACTCAAAACAATCTCAATACAAGCTCAAATTCATTCAAGCTCAAATCAAATTTAAATGCCTTCAATTGACAGTCATCTAGTGATTACCACTTGATCCCTTAAACCCTTTCACTAACACTCACCTAAATGATTTTCATTGATATGGTTTCACCAAATTCCATTAACCAAATTTAAAACTAAAGCCAAATCCAAAATCTCAAGCCAAAAGTCAAGACCAAAACCCTATATACCATAACCCATTATGGGTTAATTTTTAATCACTAGCATTTGGAGCGCTATGTAAGGTATTAACCTAATCCCGAGCCTCTAGATAGCTAGTTGTGGTCAAGTGTGAAAAAAATTGTCTACCCACCAAAATCTGACCATTGGATTGATGAAGAATCTCTTCCTGCTGCTCACTATCAATTTTAATGATGCTTCACCGGTGGGATCTATCATATCAAGCCAGAAAAGTTTTAGGTTGAGAATGCGAGCGAAAAGTAGAAGATGAAATTAGAGTCATTGACTTTGATCAACATCTTTGATTAAATCATGTGGTCCATGAGCACGTTGAATCATAGTTATTTGATTGCTGATTTGATGGCTACAACTAAAACTATGTTAGCACCATTAGAGCCAAAGATTGGCTGCCCAATCATAAGGCACTACATGTAAAAGCGCAGCTGACGATGGAAATTTGTATTAAAATTCATAAAAAATTCTGGAAACTTTAAAAAATTATAACTCCTTTCCGATTAGGATGTTCTTAAGCTCAATAGAAAGGCCTTGAAGAAACCTACAAAAACTTTATGGTTTCAAGCCTTGATTATGCATGAAATTAAAATTATTTTAGTAATACTCCTAGGTGTATTTTTATAAATTCTTACTTGAATAAACTCATTATGGCTTAGGACTATGGGAGATTAATCTTGGGCATGTTTTTGACATGTCCATAATTAATCTTACCTATTTGAATTGATTAAGGGAATTATCTGATTACTTTAAGCTTGAGGGTCCTTAATTAAGCCTTAAGTTTGAATTAGCCTAGCTACCTATCCAATAGAAATTAGGTTTTGAAATTTAGTTTGTTGTTCGTGCTTAGCCTAGGGTTTAGAAAACCATGGATTCCATCCCCCCCTAAGTCTAGAAAACCTAAATTAATGAGCACAACTAAAGTATCCTTCCAATCTGCTTCCATAACTCCAGTTGAAAAAAATTGATATTCATATTCCAGACATCATCCTTAATAATAGCCCAAAAAAAGAATAAGAGATCCAATCTTTACCTCGAGATTTATAGCCACCAAGTTGATTTACCACTCCTATAACTTCCTCCAAAGAAAGATTTGCCTCCAACATGCTTCTATCATCTTCATCCAGCACACTCAACGGGGAAGCCAAACCATCCAAGATACAATCCCTTATCACGCCATTTATTATTGAAAAATTTTAAAAAGATCTCTTCTATTTGATTTTGGTTTTTAACTACCAACCCATTATTATCAATAATCTTATAAATCCATATTGAATTTCTTATAGCACTTGCAAAAGAATGAAATAAAGTTGGAAGTAGTATCCCCATCCATCAACCAATTAACCTTATACCATTTCCACACATTTAACCAAGCGAGTGTATTATTGAGTTCATTCACCTTCGATCTAAGAACCATAATCTTATCGACCGAAATCCCACCATAATTAGCTTCCTCTATTTGCAAGTTCGTAATATCCTTTTTAAGACAATCCTTCATAGTATTAAGATATTTAAGCTTAGCTTTACTCTAATAGATAAAGCTTTCAAGGACCTTTTAAACTTGATGTTAAGAATTTCAGAATAACTCCCAATAGCTCTTCTAGCCCAAGCTTTAAAAACATTAGTTGTCGAAGCATGGTAAGTGACCCAAATGTCTTCAAATTGTATAACCCTCTTGACCTTAGGATTTTGATTCAATAGATTTATTATAATAAGGCAATGATCCGAAGAAACCCTTGCAAGAGGAAGCACCACCATCAAATGAGAATACTCAATTGCAAAAGAGTTAAAACAACATCTATCCAATCTCTCCAATATATGAGCTCTCTATCAACCTTTTTGTTGCACTAAGTGAATCTAAGCCCAATAAAGCCAACATCATGATAATCAATATTTGTTAAAAAAAGCCTTCATCTCCTTGGGTCCTTGGGAAAATAAAAATATTTTCCCTCCCTTTTTATCACCTTTGGTTAATAAAAGTTAAAATCCCCACCCACCACCAAAGGAATATCTTTGGAAGAATATAATTCAATTTTCCTCCAAAGCTCCCTTCCTTTATGTACATCTTTGCTCCCATAAATGGTGGAAATCCTCCAAACTCCTTTATTATGGATATCTAGATCACTAATAACACATTAAAAAAAAATATTTCAAGACAAAAAATGATGCCAAATTAGACTTCCAAACCAAAATACCTCTAGACAACCCATCAGAAGGAAAGTAAAAAAAAAAATCCCAATCCACTATGATAAGAAAATTAACTTCCTCCCTATCAATGGAAGTTAATTTAGTTTCCAATAACCCAACAAAAAAAAAAAACATCATACTCCTTCACAAATTCCTTAAGATAGGGAAGCTTGACCCTTCCTAGCTCCTCTACAATTCTAAAAGGCAATAGTCATCACTAAAAATTTGAAGGGGAAGCATCCCCCAATTTATCTTTATTACACATATCAATTTTCCTACTTATTGGAATCAACTTAATAGGACCTAATACTTTAAGTTCTTTAGCAAGCTTTCTTTTAATAGAAGACATCATAATCATAAAAATTGCTCCCATCCAATCTCAAATGGCTATTGTCATCAAAATGTTTAGAGAACCCACATCTCCCAATCTATCACCACATAAATACTAACCACAACACCCTCCTCATTTCCAATCAACTGAATTGAACCCACATCCTTATCAACTCTAGAAAACACATCAAACTTATTAACATTATAAATAAGAGAAGATGAATTTGAATAATAATCCTTACCCACCTCCAAACTCGTAATAATACGAGTATATGAATCCACCATATTTTGTCTTACATCACCTTTAGTAACCAGAACTTTCACTAGAACCGATGCTATAACCACACAACCACTACTTTGATCAGACATGTCCACCTCCCTGATACTAACATCCAAAATACATTCCCTTCTCACAACCCTAGATAATTCCTTTCCACCCTGATAGACCCCAAAAGACCTAGCACTATTTTGAACCCCCATATGTGTTACAAATCTGGGCCCAAGTACTATGATTTTGATGATAATAAACATTATTACTTCCTTTTCACAGTTATTATTACATATTTATTTTGTTGCCCTGCCCACTAACATTTCAGGTCCTCAAGTCCACTGACAACGTTAATCAGCATAATATTAGGCAGACTAGGGTTGCATATGTCTCTAATTTCAATTTTAATGTACTTTTACCTTTCTTGAGTCAAATCATATATCTGATGGACACTAAGTTGAGTAACATTGCATACATACACTCAAGGGAGTGAGTTGGTGAGTTAGAGAAATTTTAAGTTATTGAACTAATCGTACAATACAATGTATATCATACTAGACAATCAGTTAAAACAAAAATTCTAATTAGAACATATCTGTTAATTAAGTGTTATTAAACTAATTGTATTCTATGATCTATATCATACAGGACAATCAATTATGATTATGAAAAATAGCTGTTAATCGTAATTTAGGTAATATTTTAATATTTAATTTTATTATAATCATATATTACGATATACATCATATTGGATAATTTATGACAATTAAGCCTAAATTAATTATGTAATTAGGAGACTAATTATGATAGAATTACTCAATCAGATCGTACAAGATGATTGACGATAATCGTACTGGATGATCCAAGAGATATATGGGATGATACTTGATCGCCTCACATCATCCAAGATGAAAAATCATAATTTTTATTCTAATCATACAGAACGTTTGAAATGATGTATGGGACAAATTTTAAATTATCACCCATCATCGCCTATCATATTATACGATCAGTATACTATCTTGAACTAATTGTATAGTACGATCATAGAATCATATAAGATGATCAACACATATACTTGAACTGAACTTATAGTACTATATGAGTCGTACTATCTAAAAAGGCTATTTTGTACTAATCATGCATAACAATCTAATGATCATACATAATGACCCTTGATGACAAATTGAAATTGTGGCTTATTTTGGAGGCTCTCTATTTAATCTTTCATATCTATCTTTTGAGATATCTTTTGTTATTATCTTATCTTGAGAGGGAGATTAGAGGAAGAAAAGGAGAGCTTTGGGAGGGAAGAAAGGGTGAGATTCTTGTAAGGGAGAGTTGTGAGGGATTCACAAAGGTTACTCAAAGCAAGGTTTCCATTATCTTTTTTAAGCTGCTTCCTTGATTCCTTGGTGGATTTGGGGAGACATTTTTTAGCATCAGATTCAGGTTCTCTACCTTCTCTAGGATGGAGTAAAAGTATTCAAGTTCTCTATCTTCACTAGGAGGGTGACAAATGTTAAGAGAGTTGCTTTTTTGCATGTTTACATTCTTGCAACTTATATTATTTTGATGATTTCAATTATTATTATTTTATATATATCTCCTAACACTATTTGGAACATTTCTTTCTTGTTCTAGTGTGTACTAACATTTCAGGAAAATCAACTCCAAGATATTGAAGACTTAATATCAAATACAACATGTTTTCATAATTTTTGATATGAGAGGGAGTGATTCTAATTGAGTGAAAAATCACAATATACACACTTAGGGAATTTTTGTTTAACTGATTGTACAGGACGAACTTAGTTTGTATAGGACGATCATGTCAATTACCCCTAAGGAGAGCAATGGATCGAACAGGCGGAGACAAAATTTTTCTAAGCCCTAATCGTCCAGGACGAACTTAATAGTCGTCCTGAGACGAACGTCTCTGTATTCTTACCATGGCCTGTTCGTCCAGACAAAAATTAAGGTTCATCCCAGGACGATCTTCTCTGTATTGAAGCTTGCTCTGTTCGTCCAGACGAAAATTAAGGTTCGTCCCAGGACGATCTTCTCTGTCTTGAGGTTCACTCCATTCGTCCAAACGAAACCTATTCGTCCCAGGACGAACTGAACCAACATACGTCAGTTGGTTACATCCTAAAAATTTTTGTGAACCGACTTATGTAATAATCGTTTTGTACCGGACGAACTTGGTTTGTACGGGACGGTACGAAAATATTTCGTATCAATATACATAAGGTTCGTTTTCGACCATTTAAGTAAAATCATCCAGGACGATCCACGATCATACGGGACGATCCACTGCGTAAAGAATTGAAAACTTGCAGTTTTTGGGCGGTTTTTCTTGTCTTTTGTATAAATAGTCGAAATGAGACTGCCACCCAATCTTTTTGCCATTTGATCTTCGTTCCTATTGAGATAAAAGTTAAGGAGAGAGTGTGAGAGAGCATTCAAAGGAGGATTCCTACCACTTGAGTGTGAAGACTTCACTTAGTGTTTAAAGGTAAGAATCTTTACTTGTGAATTTGGATTTATTCACTCTTTTCTTTCTTCCTTCTAGATTTTTTGTGAGAAGATTTGTCAAGGAGATCCGGTTCGCTGCCGACACTTGGAGAGTGTGAACAGCCGAAGGGTTCGCTACCAACACTTGGAGAGTGTGAACAGCCGAAGGGTTCTCTGCCCACACTAGGAGAGTGTGAAAGGATGAAGGGTTCTCTGCCCACACTAGGAGAGTGTGAAAGGACGAAGGGTTCTCTGCCCATACTAGGAGAGTGTGAAAGGATGGACGGTTCTCTGCCAACACTGTGGATTATGTAAAAGGATGACAATTCTCTGCCGCACTAGGTAGTGGAGAAAAGAATATTTGTAAAGGCTTCTCCGCCTTGCTGTGGGTTCAAAAAGAGAGACATTATTGGTATTAGTGCAATACTCAGAGGGTGCCTCTAGGAGTGGATGTAGGTCTGGTTTAGACCGAACCACTATAAATCTTTTGTCATTTACTTTACTATTTTTTTTATTTTCAGCATATTTCTTTTGTTTAAAAAACTCTGTGGTTGAAAAACTTTTTCTATAAAAAATTTAATAAAAATTTTCATTTCGGTTCAACACAACTTCAAAGAGGGTTAAGTTTTAAAACTACCAATTCACCCCCACTCTTGGTAGCCTTGGGACATTAACTTAGGTCTAACAACCTATTCACTAGACTCAATAAGTGGTATCAGAGCTTTGTTTCAAAATCATAAATTTAAACTACTTTTTGATTAACGTAGATGGCTACATTCGGAAACTGAAATACACCTGAGGGTTACTCTATTACTAGATCTCCACTGTTTGACAAAATACCTTTTGATTTTTGGAAAACACGCATGTCTACTTTCTTACAGTCACTTGATTATCATATGTGGATCCTAGTCCATGAAGGATATACAAAACCAACTAGATTAGTTGATGGAGTTAGAATAGAAACACCTTTTGCAGATTGGACTATAGAAGAACGTGACTTAGCTCAACTAAATGCCAAATATCTAAATAGCTTCTTTTGTGCTTTAAAATACGAAGACTACATGTGAGTTTCCACTTGCAAAAGTGGAAAGGACATATGGGATATACTTTGTATAACTTATAAAGGAACTAATGAGGTTAAGCAATCAAGACTCAATATCTTGTTACATGACTATGAGTTATTTCGCATGAAACCGAATGAATCTATTTCTGACATGTACACAAGATTCACATAAATTGTCACTTCTTTGCATGCACTTGGTATGGAATTAACTAATGCTGAAATGGTTAATAAGATTCTTCGTTGTTTACCTACTGCTTACGATGCTAAAATAACTGTAATTACAGAGTCTAAAGATCTAAACATTTATTCTATTGACAATCTTCTTGGTTCACTCATTGCTTATGAGTAAGGAGTAAGTCAAAGAAAGATTGATGCAGGTGAACCACGAAAGGAGAAGAATATAGCACTAAAAGTGGAAGAGTCAGAGAGTGAACACTCACAACCTGAGGATGAAGACGATATTGCATTAATGACTAGACAATTTAGAAGCTTTTTTAAAGATGAAGAAGAAGAGACGCCAGCAATGAAATAGAGGTAAGTTTAACAAAAATGGCAAGGTTTCTAATGAAGTGATTTGTTATGAATACAGGAAACCAGGTCATATCAAGACTGATTGCTCAAAACTCAAAGCCACTCCTAGCAAGGAGAAGGTAGAGGAGAAATCAATTGTAAAGAAGGGCAAGAAGAAGTTTCAAAGAGCTTTCTGGGTAGACTCAGCTTCAGACTCATCTGAGATTGAAAAAGAAGAAGAAGTCACCAATCTTTGCTTGATGGCAGATAATGTTGATCAATCAGATCAAGAAGAGGTATGTGACTTAACCTATGATAAATTATTTGAAGTTTCTGAACACATGCATGATGCATATAGGAAAATGAAAAAGATGAATGCTAGTGTAAGTTTAGAATTGGAAGAGCTTAAGAAGGAACATGAAATCCTTAGGAAAGATCATGCATTAATAGATGAAAACCACATGAAACTACTTGACGAATATGATGACTTGAATAAGAATTATGAGAATTTAAAATCATCCTATGCTGATCTTGAAAGAGATTTTAAAATATTTAAGGATGAATCTGAGAGGAAAACATATCGAATCAATTATACAAATCAAATTTTGGAAGATATGAATTCATTTTATAAATTGAAAATAAGAGCTCTTGAGGATAATAGGATACCCCCCAAACTTGAAGATTTTACAAATCCTAAATATTATCATAAATATATGGAATCCCTTAGAAGACAAACAAATGAAAGAAAACTTAGGAATACTTTTTCTAATGTTAAATGTAATAATTGTGGATTATTTGGACATATAGCTCACACCTGTACTTTGAAGATGAAATCTAATTTGGTGTGGAGACCTAAGATGCATAAACCTAGACATATCATACATGCATCTGATTATAAATTTCTAAAAGGTGAACCCAAACTTATTTGGGTTCCCAGGTCTAACATTTGATATTTTTTACAGGGTTGCTCTCACATAAGACCTCGTGGGAGCATATGGTACATGGACAGCGGATGTTCAAAGCATATGACTGGAGATACTGCTCAATTCATAACGCTAGAAGCCAGGAGTGGAGGCAAGGTTACACTTGGAGATAATACCACAAAGAAAGTGGTTGGATCAGGTATGATTGGATATTTGAAAAACTTTTTCATAGACAATGTGTTATTGGTTGAAGGCTTAAAACATAATTTGTTAAATATAAGTCAGCTATGTGATAAGGGCTATAATGTAAAATTTTTACCTACTAGCTGTATATTAAGCCTAAATGGGAAAGATGTTTTAAATGGAAAAAGGGTAAACAATGTTTACATGCTAGATTTAAATTATATTCAATCTCCTTCTGCTTTTTGTTTGAAAACTGTTTCTGATGAATCATGGCTTTGGCATAGGAGACTTTGTCATTCTAGTATGAAAAATTTTAGGAGAATTACCCAAAAGAACTTAGTGAGAGGTATACCAAAACTAGACTTTACTGGACCACCTTTGTGATGCATGTCAATTAGGAAAACAAGTGAAGTCCTCTTTTAAGTCCAATAAGGAACTTAGGACTAGTAAACCATTGGAAATTCTTCACATGGATTTTTTTGGACCAATAGGAACTATAAGTCTAGGAGGGAAGGTATACGGATTTGTTATAGTGGATGATTATTCAAGATTCACTTGGGTTAGATTTCTATTTCATAAGAGTGAATCATTTGAGGAATTTAGAAATTTTTCGACTTGGATTCAAAGGAAATTAGGGTGTGAAATAATTTCTATACAAAGTGATCATAGAGGAGAATTTGAAAATGAAAGATTTGAAAATTTTTGTAAAGAAAAAGGGTTTGATCACAATTTTTGTGCACCTAGAACCCCTCAACAAAATGGGATAGTCAAAATTAAAAACAGAACATTAATAGAAGCCGCTCGAGCAATGTTGGCAGAATGCTCACTTCCTAAATGTTTTTGGGCTGAGGCGGTTAGCACTGCTTGTTATGTTCTGAATTGGGTGAATGTGAGATCGAATTTAAATAAAATACCCTATGAGTTGCTAAAAGGTAGAACACCTAATTTGTCTCATTTATATGTTTTTGGTTGCAAGGTGTTCATTTATAATAATGAAAAATCTGCCTTTGGAAAATTTGATCCAAAATCAGATGAATGAATTTTTGTTGGATATTCAAGTGTTGAAAAATCTTATAGGGTATTCAACAAAAGAACTTTGGTCATTGAAGAAACCACACATGTTGTATTTGATGAAACTGGAAATTTGGAAGAGCCAAATGTTGTTGAAGATGAGATTGAGGAAAACTCCCAAAAGATTGATAAAATAAATTTGGAAGAAAATGTGGAAGAGAATTTGGAAACAAAAAACACTTTGCCTAGAGATTTGAGATTTTCTAAAAATCACCCAAGGGAATTAATTATAGGTGAACCTAGTGAGGGTGTTAGAACTAGGCGTGGATTAAATAAGGAAGTCAATCATTCAGCCTTTATTTCAACTATAGAACCCACTAATATTGATCAAGCACTTTCTGATGAATTTTGGATATTAGCCATGCAAGAAGAGTTGAATCAATTTGTAAGAAATAAAGTTTGGGAATTAACTTCAAGGCCAAAAGATCAAAGTGTTGTTGGAACCAAGTGGGTGTTCAAAAATAAAATGAATGACTCAGGAGTAGTCATTAGAAATAAGGCTAGATTAGTTGCTAAGGGGTATAATCAAATTGAAAGAATTGATTTTGATGAGACTTTTGCCCCAGTAGCTAGACTTGAAGCAATTAGGGTTTTACTAGCCTTTGTCTGTTTTAAAGGATTTAAATTGTTTCAAATGGATGTCAAAAGTACCTTTTTAAATGGGGTAATTGAAGAGGATGTTTTTGTAGAACAACCTCCAGGTTTTGAAAATTCTAAATACCCAAATCATATTTTCAAGTTAAAAAAGGTATTATATGGATTGAAACAGGCACCCAGGGCTTGGTATGAGAGGTTGAGCACCTTCCTACTTGAAAGATCTTTTGAAAAAGGAAGTGTGGATACAACTCTCTTTTTAAAGAAATTTGGAAAGGATATACTCATTGTTTAAATTTATGTGGATGATATCAATTTTGGATCTTCAAATAAAAATCTTTGTGATGATTTTTCTAAAATAATGAGTAGTGAATTTAAAATGAATCTAATGGGAGATTTAAATTACTTTCTAGGTTTTAGCATTAAGAAACTTGAGGAAGGTACATTTTTTAGTCAAACTAAATATGTTAAGGACATCCTCAAAAAATATGAAATGGATAATGCTAAACCTGTTAGTACACCAATGAGTTCCTCAGTTCAGTTGGATAAGGACCTTAAGAGAAAATCTGTTGATCAAAAGAAATTTAGAGGGATTATTGGATCTTTACTTTACTTGACTGCTAGCTGACCAGATATTATGTTCAGTGTTTGCTTATGTGCTATATTTCAATCAGATCCAAAAGAATCACATTTGACAGCAGTGAAAAAGATATTAAGATATTTACTAGGAACTTAGAACTTAAGAATTTGGTATCCTAAGTTTAGCTCTTCATTTGAAATTATTGGTTATTCAGATTCTGACTTTGCAGGCTGTGGGGTGGATAGGAAAAGCACTTCTGGAATATGTCAATTCATTGGAAATTCATTAGTTTCATGGTCTAGTAGAAAACAAAATTCAGTGGCCCTATCATCCACAGAAGCAGAATACATTGCATTAGGAAGTTGTGTGGCACAAGTACTTTGGTTAAAACAACAGTTGATTGATTTAGGATTAACTATAGGCACTATTCCAATTTATTATGATAATACTAGTGCTATTTGCATTTCCAAAAATCCTATTCAACATTCAAGAACCAAACACATTGACATAAGGCATCATTTCATAAGGGATCATGTATCCAAGGGAGAAATTGAACTTATCCATGTTTCTATTGAAAATCAACTTGCAGACATTTTTACAAAACCTATAGCCTTTGATACTTTCAGTACATTAAGAACAAGGCTTCGTGTAATTGATTTGAATGCTTAAATAAAAATGTTTTTGCAACATTGATATTTTTATTTTCGTAGTTTACATTTTTATGATTTTGTTTTTGAGATTTTTTTTGTTGTTTTGTTTGCTTTTTTAGTGCTTTTTATTTTAGAGTCTGTGCCTTTGTCATTGTCTATTGTGCTTTGTGTGTTTATTTTTGTTTTTCTTTGATAAAAATTCAAAATTCCAAAAATTTGTGGTAATCGTTTGGGACGAAAAGTTTTCGTACAGGACGATGTGTGTAAAATTTAGTTTGCGTGATTTCAAACCGTCTTAGAGCAATTTTTAATGAAGTTCGTTTGTACGATCTACATGATCGTCCGGGATGAAATATTTTTTTCTCAAATGACGGGACGATTGAATACAGCAGTTGAACGGATAAGGCAGTTTTAATTATGAACTTCGTCTGTACGAACCTTTGGTTCGTCCAGAAGAACAGATGTCGGTTCATAGCGGGGGACAGTTTTCAACTGCCATTAAAACGAGTTAACTTTTGATCGTCTGTACGAACACGTGTTTGTCTGTACGATCCTTTTCGTCAAAAGTCTGTACGAAAGGACGCTTCGTAACTTGTGTGATTACGAAAAGCCATTATTATTTTGACTCACTCGATCGTCCATACAAAATATTTTTGTACTGGGACGAATCGAATTCGTACGGGACGAACGAAATTTTGTCTGGTATGAACAGTCATAATTCTTTAAATTAATGGCAATTTTTACTGAACAGTCACTCTCACACATCACTTTCAAAGACTTCATCTTTTCAAATCCTTCAATGGCTAGTTCTAGCAAACGTCAAAAGATTTTGGCTAAGGGCCCTCCTAGGAATACATCTGAAAATTTTCTATCTAGAGCCAATGAAGAGTCTTTTCCTAGATTTGCTTCTGCAAAAATTACTCCATCTAGAGTTCTTCTTCAGGAGCACTTGACCTTTAAGGTAATGCCCCTTTTTTCTTCAACTCAATTTGGATTAATCCTCACCTTAGTCCATCTCTACAATAAGGAAACCTTCAAGTATTTTCTAGCAAACATGTCCTTTAATTCCGACCACTCTGTTATCAGTTCCTTTGTCTTCAAAAAGAAAATAGAAATCACCAAAGCTGACTTTGGTATCTTCTTAAATTTAAGGACTGAAGGGATTAGAGGACACACTTTTACCACCACTAGCTTTGACTGGACTGAAGTTAACAATGTTCTTAGAGGAATAAAAGTTAAGGACCATTTGCCAAAAGTAGCCACTTTAAATCTTAATGCCCAAATCATCCAGCATGTTCTTAGATCTTCTATTATACCTAAAGCTGGTGATAGAGTAAACATCACTTCACTTCTCTCTATAGTTACCTACCTGATAATGACCAGGCAACCCATAGATGAGGCCCAACTCCTAATCGACTATATTTATGATCTCTCTAAAATTGGTCATGTATATCATAAAAGGAAAAAGAACATAGCCTTAGGCCATCTGATTGCCTACATTTTAGAGAAGAAGTATGATTTAATTCACCCAGTTTCAGACTTTGAAGAAACACTCTACTACAACGACTGATCATTTAAGGCAATCTTCAACAAGGACGACCCAAGCAAACCTCATGTAGTATTGAGTGAAATAGAAGAAGAGGGTGAACCTTCACATGCTGCCGAACCAAATTATCAGGATTTGGTTCAAAGATTTAACAACTTAGAGGCTCACTTTGATCAATTATTTGATCAAATTGAAACTCATCTACAGCAGCAAGACCTTCAGTATAATCAAGACATGGGATTCATGCGTGAACAGATTAATTCCATTAATTCCAATATGTTTGTGATGAGTAGTTATTACAACTTTTTCAATGCTGCACCTCCTCCTCCTCCAGATCAGGTCCTTCAGAGTGATTGTAGTATTTGTTTAAGTGTCTCTTTTTAGTTAATGTGTTTGTTTGTGATGTATTTGTAATGTGTTTTAGATTATCATCTTTCTCCTTGTTTTATTGATGTTGTTATTGATATCATGTATGGTATTGTAATATCTTCATTTGATATCAATAAATGTTGCAATGTTTTGTTGTCTAATATTTTGGGAAATGTGTGTTAGATTTTATGACTTTCAATTTTTTTTTAATCTTAATAGTGCTTTATTTAAATTGTAAATTAAAATTAATTTCATTAGAAAATATAATTATTCTATAATTAAGAAATGTTTATAACTTGATATTACTAAAATCTTCAATTCCATGTCTCTTATTTAGACTACTCTAGTACTAATATTATTATTGCATTTTGGATGTTTTCTTATTTTGTATTTCTCTTTTCAAATAGTATTTATGCACTTAGAAAAATTTGAAATTTTAGATTATTGACTTTGGAAAGAATACAATTACTCTTGAAAAGTATACAAATGTACAAAAATCAAAAGAGTTGTGCAAAAAAATTGTAAAGACAAAAAGAGGCATAAAATTAGCCCACAATAAACAAATGCACAAAAATGTGCCAAAGAAAAATAGATATGAACAAGATGCACAAAGCGCCACATGTGATAATTTCTTCTTTCCAAAACTCTTTCAATCTCTTAATTCAAATTGATCTTATGTTCATTTATACTTGACATTGAAATGTGAAATATAAAATTTTCTATTCATCCCTTGTGCAATGATTTTCTTTATCTTAATGTCTAAATTGACACATGCCTTTGATAAATTCTTTTTATTCTATATGTTATAACACTTCTTCAATTATATGAATCTCTATGATTTCTCTAATGACTTAATTTTATTTGCATATCTTATTTCAATCACTTTCAAGATTAAATAAAAAACTGAATTTCATACTTCTACTTACATTTCTATCTTTCTTCTCTTTTTCACTTTTTGTTGTTGTCAAAAAGGGGGAGAAATTGTTTATTTTTTCTTTGTTTTGTTTTTTCGTTTTGTTTGTTTTGTTTTTTTTTTTTTTTGGGGCTTTGTTTTGTTTTGTTTTTATTTTTTTTTGGGCTTTGATTTTTCTTTTTTGAGTATGTGTTTTATTTGTTTCTTCAAAATTAAAAACAAATTTTTTTTTTCATATATGCCTCCTTATATTTTATGTATTCATCAATTCAGGGGGAGTTTAAAGGAGATATTTAGAATTGAAATTCCTATAAACAATAATTGTTTTGCCATCATCAAAAAGGGGGAGATTGTTAAGAGAGTTGCTATTTTGCATGTTTACATTTCTTGCAACTTGTATTATTTGATGATTTCAATTATTATTGTTTTATATATATCTCCTAACACTATTTGGAACATTTATTTCTTGCTCTAGTGTGTACTAACATTTCAGGAAAATCAACTACAAGATATTGAAGACTTATAATCAAATTCAACATGTTTTCATAATTTTTGATATGAGAGGGAGTGATTGTAATTGAGTGAAAAATCACAATATACACACTTAGGGAATTTTTGTTTAACTGGTCGTACAGGATGAACTTAGTTCGTACGGGACGATCATGTCAATTACCCCTAAGGAGAGCAATGGATCGAACAGGCGGAGACAAAATTTTTCTAAGTCTTAATCGTCCAGGACGAACTTAATAGTCATCCCGGGACGAACATCTCTGTATTCTCACAATGGCCTATTCTTCTAGACGAAAATTAAGGTTCGTCCCAGGACAATCTTCTCTGTCTTGAGGCTCGCTCCATTCGTCCAGACGAAACCTATTCGTCCCAGGACGAACTGAACCAACATACGTCAGTTGGTTACGTCCTAAAAATTTTTGTGAACCGACTTATGTAATAACCATTTCATACCGGACGAACTTGGTTCGTACGGGATGAATAGCGTGTACGAAAATAGTTCATATCAATATACATAAGGTTCGTTTCCGACCATTTAAGTAAAATCGTACAGGACGATCCTCGATCATACGGGACGATCCACTGCGTACATAATTGAAAACTTGCAGTTTTTGGGGGTTTTTTCTTGTCTTTTGTATAAATAGTCCAAATTAGACTGCCACCCAATCTTTTTTCCATTTTATCTTCGTGCCTATTGAGAGAAAAGTCAAGGAGAGAGTGTGAGAGATACTTCAAAGGAGGATTCCTACCACTGGAGTGTGAAGACTTCACTTGGTGTTTAAAGGTAAGAATCTTTACTTGTGAATTTGGATTACTTCACTCTTTTCTTTCTTCCTTCTAGATTTCTTGTGATAAGATATGTCAAGGAGATCCGGTTCGCTGCCGACACTTGGAGAGTGTGAACAGCCGAAGGGTTCGCTACCGGCACTTGGAGAGTGTGAACAGTCGAAGGGTTCTCTGCCCACACTAGGAGAGTGTGAAAGGACGAAGGGTTCTCTGCCCACACTAGGAGAGTGTGAAAGGACGAAGGGTTCTCTGCCCACACTAGGAGAGTGTGAAAGGATGGACGGTTCTCTGCCAACACTGTGGATTGTGTAAAAGGACGACGGTTCTCTACCGCACCGGGTAGTGGTGAAAAGAGTATTTGTAAAGGCTTCTCCGCCTTGCTGTGGGTGCAAAAGGAGGGACACTATTGGTATTAGTGCAATACTCAGAGGGTGCCTCTAGGGAGTGGATGTAGGTCTGGTTTAGACCGAACCACTATAAATCTTGTGTCATTTACTTTACTGTTTTTTTTTTCACATTTTTCTTTTGTTTAAAAAACTCTGTAGTTGAAAAACTTTTTCTATAAAAAATTTAATAAAAATTTTCATTTCAGTTCAAAACAACTTCAAAGAGGGTTAAGTTTTAAAACTACCAATTCACCCTCCTCTTGGTAGCCTGGGACATTAACTTAGGTCTAACAATCTATTCACTAGACTCAACAACAAATATTAAAGGTGCTCTGCCTCATCGGGTTGGTGGAAGAGATTTTTGTAAGAGCTTCTCTACCTAGCTGGGGGGGTTAATGGAGAGACACTAAAAGGTTTAGTGCAATACTCGAAGGAGACCTTCGGGTAGTGAACATTGGTTAGATTTGACTGAACCATTATAAAATCTGGTATGTTTGTTCTTTTACTTTTTTGTATTTTAATTTCTACACTTATTTATGATTTTTGTGTGATTAAATTTTTTGATTATTTTTGTTGAGTCCAGTAATTAGGTTGTTAAGCCTAAGTAAATGTCCCACGGCTACCAAGAGGGGGGTGAATTGGTAGTTTTTAAAAATTTTAAACCCTCTTAATGATAAAGTTGAACCGAAATAAAATTTTCTTTTAAAGTTTGTAGAAAAATATTTTTCAACCACAGAGTTGTTAAAACTGAAATTTAAAGTGCGAAAATGTAAAAACAATAAAGTAAAAGACACCAGATTTATAGTGGTTCGGTCTATAACCAGACCTACATCCACTCCTCATAGGCACCCTCTGAGTATTGCACTAAAACCAATAGTGACTCTCCTTTAGCACCCACAGCAAGGCGGAGAAGCCTTTACAACACACTCTTTTCACCACTACCCGGTGCGGCAGAGAACCGTCGTCCTTTTACACAATCCACAGTGCTAGCAGAGAACCGTCGTCCTTTTACACTCTCCTAGTGTCGGCAGAGAACCCTACGGCTGTTCACACTCTCCAAGTGTAGGCAGAGAACCTTTCTGCTGTTCACACTCTCCAAGTGTAGGCAGAGAACCCTTCGGCTGTTCACACTCTCCAAGTGTCGGCAGAGAACCGGATCTCCTTGACTGATCTTCTCACAAGAATCTAGAAGGAAGAAGGAAAAGAGTGAAGAAATCCAATTTCACAAGTAGAGACTCTTACCTTTGTAATCCAAGTGAAGCCTTCTCGCTCCAGTGGTAGGAATCCTCCTTTGAATGCTCTCTTCCACTCTCTCCTTGGCTATTCTCTCAAGAGGCACGAAGATCAAATGACAAAAAGATTGGGTGGCAGTCTAATTTGAACTATTTATATAAAAGACAAGAAAAACCGCCCAAAAACTGCAAGTTTTCAATTCTGTACGCAGTGGATCGTCCTGTACGATCTTGGATCGTCCTAAACGATTTTACTTAAACGATCTGAAACGACCAATTTGTATATGTGTACGAAATGACTTCGTACAGATGATCGTCCTGTACGAACTAGGTTCATCCAGTACGAACGGTTATTACAAGGTCGGTTCTAGAAACTGCTGAAAACTGTTTTAAGTCGGTTAATCGTTTGGACGAAAATATGTTCGTCTAGACGAAATTTTTCCAGAGACCCGATCGTCCTGGACGATTATTTATTTCGTCTGGACGAAAATATTTCAGAGGACCAATCGCCACGGACGATAATTTATTTTCGTATGGACGAAAATTTTCCAGAGACCTAATCGTCCGGTACGATCTTTAATTTCGTTTGGACAAAAATTTTCCAGAGGACCGATCGCCTCGTACGATAATAAAATTCGTTTGGACAAAAATTTTACAGAGAACCAATCGTCCGGGATGATAATAAATTTCGTCCTGGACGAATAGGACTTAGAAAAATTTTTCGAGCAAGTTCCTATTCGTTCCATATGCTCTATAGGAGATAACTGACGGATCGTCCAGTACGATAAAATATCGTCCCGTACGATCAGTATAAAATTTTATGATCTCCATATGTGTGTGTAAGTTTTTTATTCACTCAATTACAATCACTCCCTTTCAAAATTAAATCAAAGAAAATGCAAACTTCAAATAAACAAAATATCTCATGTTGAATTTGATTTGAAGTTATCGTAGTCTGGAGTCTGATTTTCCTGAAATGTTAGTACACACAAGAGCAAATGCAAATCTTCTAAAATTGTTAGGAGATAACTATACAATTGAACAATAATATTTGGAATCATCAAAACTACATAAGTTGCAAAAATATAAATCATTCAAATAGCAACTATGCTAACAATTTTAAACTTAATCTTCTTCCGTATTATGGGATAATCTTATTTTTTAAAAAAAATATTTAAAAATATAAAAATATTTTTTTTTGCTTTAAGTAATTTTTAAATTATCCAACTCATCTCTCCCCCGCCCCCTCTGAATTAGCCATGGGGTTATTCTTAAAGATTTAACAACCTTGATAAACTTTCAAGTGGTATATGAGTGGGATTCAAAAATTAAGTTTTTAAATTAATTTTGAAAAAAAATTAATGGTTAATTTTAGAAATTTTAATACCGCGGAAGGATATTCAATCACACGACCACCTTTATTTATTAATAAGATTGACAATAGTGACCTTAACACCCTAAATGAAAATAAAGATTTTTTTTTTATCGACGTATTAGTAAAATTGAAGTTTGAGAGGTTTTAAAGAAAATGAAGGGTGGAAAAGCTGATGGACCTGATGATATTCCAATAGAGGTGTGGAAATGCTTAGGAGATGAAGGAATTTCATGGCTTACTAAATTTTTTAATACTATTTTGAAGAGTAAAAAGATGCCAAATGAGTAGAGAATTAGTGTGTTAATTCCTATTTTTAAGAATAAAGGTGATGCACAAGATTGTGAGAATTATAGAGGTATTAAGTTAATGTGTCATACTTTAAAATAATGAGAGTGAGTTATGGAGCATAGGTTGCGGCGTGATATTGATGTTTCTCAAAATCAATTTGGATTCATGCCGGGTAGGTCGACTATGGAAGCCATACAATTATTAAGAGGTTTGATGGAGAAATATAGAGAAAATATGGAGGATCTATATATGATATTTATTTATTTAGAAAAAGCATATGATAAAGTTCCAAGAGAACTGCTTTGGAGAGTTCTTGAAAAGAAAGGAGTCAATAATGCTTATATTCAAATTATTAAAGATATGTATGCAGGAGCTATTACTTGTGTTCAAACACAAGGTGGATTGACCAAGTATTTCCCTATTTCAGTTGGGTTACATCAAGGATCAGCCTTAAGCCCATATCTTTTTGCTTTAGTCATGGATGTTCTCACTAGACATTTGTAAGAGGATGTACCTTGCTGTAAGCTTTTTGCTGATGATATTCTTCTTGTTGATAAGACTAGAGAGGGAGTTAAAGGTAAACTTGAATTATGGAGGTCAACCTTAGAGTCTAAAGGTTTTCGCTTGAGTAGATCTAAAATGGAATATATGGAGTGTAATTTTAGTACTAATAGACCTAGTGAGGATATTGTGACTTTGGGCTATCAAGTTATTAATAAGAGTACACGTTTTAGATATCTTGGATCTATTGTTCATAGTGATGGTGAAATAGATGGGGATATTATCAGCAGAATTCAAGTTGGATGGTTAAAGTGGAGGAATGCATCGGGCTAGTTATGTGATAGAAATGTACCCCTCAAAATTAAGGGAAAATTCTATAAGATGGTAGTAAGGCCTGCAGTGCTTTATGGCGTCGAATGTTGGCCATTAAAAGAGAAGCATAGTAGTAAGTTAAGTGTGGAAGAAATGAGCATGCTCAAGTGGATGAGTGGCTTTACCCTTAGAAATAGGATGCCAAATGAGAATATACGTGAAAAGGTTGGAGTAGATCCAGTAGAAGATAAGATTAGAGAAAGTCACCTTAGATGGTTTGGTCACATAAAACGGTAACCTTCCAATGAGCCGGTTAGGAGAGTAGAGGTATTAGATCTGACCTAAAAAGACTTGGTTAGAAAATATTAGGAATGACCTTTCTTTATTAGATTTAAACAAGAATTTTACTTTTAATAGGACACAATGGAGAAAAAGGATTCATGTAGCCGACCCCACGATAAAGGCTTGATGTTGTTGTTGTTGATTTTTGAAAAATTTGCATGTCTAGTTTCTTGCAATCTATCGATTATCGCATGTAAATTTTAATTAAGGAAGGATATTTCGCACCTTCATGTTTAGTAAATGGCATTAAAATTGAAATACTTTTTTCTGAATGGAGTACAACTGATAGAGATTTAGCCTAATTGAATTTAAAATATTTGAACTATTTTTTCTATGCTTTAAAATCTAAGGATTACATATGTGTCTTAACTTACACTACTAGTAAGGAGATTTAGGATAAATTATGTATAACATATGAAGGAACAAAGGACGTAAAATAATCTAGGTTAAACATTTTGCTTCATGATTATGAACTTTTTTGCATGAAACCTAGTGACTCTATTTCTAAATTGTATACTAGGTTACTCATATTGTTATTTACCTGCATGCCTTAGGAAGAAAACTTACTAACTATAAAAAAGTTAACAAGATTTTGCATTGTTTAGCTTCTTTCTATGATGCAAAAATTATTGCTATTACTTAATCTAAAGATCTGAATATTTTCTCCATCGATAACTTACTTGGATCACTCATTACCTACGAGCAAGGAGTGAGTCAAAAATAGCTTGATACAGGTGAAAAGAGAAAAGAGAAAATTATAGCCTTAAAGGCTAATAATTCTGATAGTGACAATTCTACACCTAAGGATGACGATGACATAACAATGATGATAATGAAATTCAAGAGCTTTATGAAGAAAAAACAAAGACGTCATCAACAATGGAATAAAGGTAAATCTAATAAAAATTCCAAAACTTCCTCTAATGTCATCTATTTTGAATACAGGAAAGGAAGCTAGGGCACATGAAGAATGATTTCCCAAATATACAAACTTACCAAATCAAGGAAAAGGGTGAAGAAAAAGCTAGATTTAAGAAGGGTAAGCTAAGGACTAAAAAGGCTTTTTAGGCAGACTCTGCTTCAAACTCATCTAAAGCTGAAGCAGAAGAGGAGGTAACCAACCTATACTAAATGGCAAAACATTATCTTGATCATTTTGATCAAGAGGAGGTATGTGAGATTTCCTATGAAGAACTATTTTAAGTTTCTAAAAAAATTCAAAATGCATATATGAAGCTCAAGAAACTATATGCAAGCTTGAATTCTGATTCTTCAAAATTACATAAAGAGCATGAATGCCTTAAGAAAGATTATTCTACTCTAGATAATAATGATATGGCTTTATTAAATGAATTTAATTCTTTAAATAAAAAGCATCTTGATTTAACTGTTGAACATGATTCCTTAAAAATATCGTATGTTGAACTAGAAAATGTATTCAAGGAATTAAAAACTCTTATATGTAAATTGGATGGTAGTGAGCATGCATTGAAAATTGAAAATTTGATTCTTGAAAGTGTAAACAAATCTTTACTTGGTCAAACATAGAAAGAGTTGCACAGTTGCACATCTCACCATCACAACATGCATTCAAACATAGGAAGAGTCACCATAACCCACATAAATTAGTTAACCCTTTTCTTGGAGTTGGATGTTTTTCTTGTGCCATGATAGGATATATCTCCCACAGTTGTACTATCTACCATAGAACACATTTGGTGTGGAGACCAAAATTGCATAAAATACATCATAGCATGAAAGCATCTCATTTTTCAATTAATAAAGTGGAGCCCAAACACTAGCATGCAAGCATCTCATTTTTTAGTTGATAAAGTGAAACACAAATTTGTTTGGGTTTCTAAATCTAACCTTTGATGATTTTATATGGATGCTCTACTAGAAGGCCTCGTGAGAGTATGTGGTACCTGGACAGTGAATTTTTAAGACACATGACTAGAGATGCAAATTAATTCATTTCACTAAAGGCCTGGGTAGGAGGCAAGGTGACACTTGGACATAACACCACCAGGAGAGTGGTAGACTTAGGTATAATTGGCAACTCAAAAAATTTCCTCACTGAAAATATTTTACAAGTAGATGGCTTAAAACTTAACTTGCTTAGCATATGTTAGCTCTGTGATAAAGGCTTCAGCATTAAAATTTTTTCTACCAGTTGTATTATAGGGTTAAATGGAAATATTATGCTAAAAGGAAAACGAATCCATATTGTTTACATGCTTGATTTAAACTATATTTAACCTGCTGCTTCTCTTTGCCTAAAAATTGTTGTAGATGAATCTTAGTTGTGGTATAGGAGATTGTGTCATTCAAGCATAAAAAATATTAGAACAATTAGGGTTTAGGGTTTAGGCATACTCAAACTAGATTTTATAAAGGACTACATGTGTGATGTCTGTCAGTTAAGAAAGTAAGTCAAATCCTCCTTCCACTCAATTAACAATATTAACACTATCAAACCATTAGAAGTCCTTCCCATGGATCTTTTTGGACCTGTTAGCACTGCAAGCCTAGGAGGGAAAGTCTTTGGGTTTGTGATTATTGATGATTACTTGAGGTTTACTTTGGTTAGATTCCTATCTCATAAAAGTGAATTATTTGAGGAATTTAGATCATTCTCCACTTATATTCAGAGGAAGCTAGGATGTGAAATTCTAATAATTCATAGTGATCAGGGTGGAAAATTTAAGAATGATAAATTTGAATCTTATTGTTAGGAGCAAGGGATAGGTCACAACTTTTCAGCTCCTAGAATCCCTCACTAGAATGAGGTTGTTGAAAGAAAAAATAAGACTCTGCTAGAAGCCGCTAGAGCCATGTTAACTGAATACTCACTTCCTAAATACTTCTAGGTAGAAGCAATAAATACAGCCTGTTATGTTCTGAATTTGGTTAATGTTAGGATTCATTCTAAATAATGAGAGATCTCTTCTAAGAAAGTTTGACCCAAAATCTAATGAAGGATTCTTCCTAAGGAACTCAAATGTAGGAAAATCCTTTAAGAGTTTTTAATAAAAAGACACTGCTGGTAGATGAAATCACTTATATTAAATTTGATTAATCTGATAATTTTGGAGGGTCTAGGATAAAAGAAGAAGAAGTTATGGAAATCACCTAAGCAGTAGAATCTTTAAATATTGAGGAAAGGGTAGAACCTAAAAATTTACTATCTAGATAATTGAGATATTCTTCAAGTCATCCAAAAGAAATGATCTTAGGAAACTCATATGAAGGTGTTATAACTAGGAATGAACTTAGAAAAGAAGTAAACTACTTTACCTTCATCTCAATAACTGAACCCACTAATATAAATCAAGCTCTATCTGATAAATTTTGGATCCTAGCTATACAAGAAGAATTAAATCAAATTAAGTGGTGTATTTTTTTTAATAAAAATATATTTCAAATTAAAATCTATACTTTTAAATGAAGATCTATTTTACTGTCGTACAATAATGTATCTCATATGAATAATGTTCCAAGTCAATGAATTTCTTTCAAGTTTTCTTAATCAAGTTATTTGCATTTATCATATGAATATGAATTTGTTTAATGGTTTATTCTTCCTTATATAAGAAAGTGGGTTTACCTTCTCTTGTATTTGGAATAAAATCTCACAACTGAGAATTTTTTTAAAGATTTAGAAAGGAAGTAAGCCTGCCAAAACAAAAGAAGCACAAAATGAGCCCAAAACTAAAAAGATATGTAATAACTGCAAAAGAATTGCAAGATGCACAAAGTGCATCAAAAAATCAAAAGATGCACAATGTGCGCCAAAAGCTGATTAAATAGACACAAAATGAGCCCACTATGAGTTAGCTTTCCATTCTTTCAAATCCTTAAAATCTTAGAAGACTTCCTGTGCCAATTGATATCTCCTACACTTGAATTTGAAAATTATGAGTTCTGATTGATTACTTTGCAATATTACTCGACTAGATATTTTTTTAAAATGAAGTTAAAAAATATCACTTTTCTCATCTAATTTTTTATGATTTAGATTTTTATTTAGAAAGAATTTTAACCTATAAGGAATCTAAGCTAGGATTTACAAAATCAAAATTTCTAACATTTTTTAACAGCATTATCAATTCATTTCTTATTGATTTTTAAATCAAATAATAATGTAAATTTATCATTTACTGGAGAAAATTCATTAAAAAAAACTTTGATTTTATCTTGTTATTATTATTTCTATTATTTTTGCTTCATTTTTGTTTTGAACCCTTTATGATCGTCACATTCCATTCTCTAAGTTCTTCAATATTTGTTCACATCGTCTAGTATGGTTCACATCATACTATACAATATTAGCAACACATTACTTCTCTGATCACAACACATCCAATGGTTGGTATCAATCAATTATTGGTGATTATACTATATAATTCATAGTTCGTACTATATGATCCATGTGGCAGGAGTTGTTGGATGATTTGAATGCAGTCAGTACTATCATTTATGAAAAATCATCATGTACAATCCACGTGTTTTACTGTATGATATGTACAATCAATGATCATACAAGCTAACTCCTCGAGATGATCGCACTATATCTAATTGTCTAATACAATGTTTGGTCATACTGTATGATATAACTACCTTTTTTGACTAATCATCTATTCAAATTGAATGCACAAGATCATATTATATGATATGTCAATTCCTATATAAATAATAGTTGGTTCTTCATCTTCTTCACAGCATTCAACTCTTCTAAACCCTTACTTTCCTCTTGAACTATTATTCTTGCAATGGATGGTGGAAAACGTTCCCGAGCACTTGCGGGTAGCTCTTCTAGGCATGCTATCGATCCTCAATTCATTAAGGAAGCTGATGAAGCGGCCTACAATCGCTATAAAACTGCTGGCATAACCCCCTCCAAGATTGTCAACCAAAATGTTCTAAATTTTAAGGTTTAGATATGTTTGCTCGTATAACTCTTGGCTTTGTTTTCACACTAGCCTTTCCATTCAATTATGAATTCTTGTTTGAATTCTTTATAAACCTTTGTATTAACAATGCATTTATTGCCTTATAATCATATGTTAATTAAAGGCATGTAGAAATAACCTACCAAGATTTTCATGAATTCCTTCACCTTTCTACCACTGGACATAAAATCAACATATTGGCTTTAGATCTTTATTTTAATTAGTCTCTTGCTAACACCCTTCTTAGGGAAACTAATTCCAACTACTATGTAGCCTAAGTTAATACCTTAATCAAGGATGCCCGAACCATCCAGCACATCATTTGTAATTTAATTAATTATTTATAAAGCTAGGGATTAAATTCACATTACACCTATTCCTTCACTTACCACCTACTACCTCATGGCTAACCTTGACTTTAATGCATCTAATCACCTACATTAGAGATTTTGGCCATAAAAGAAAGCCTAACCTAGCCTTAGGACATCTCATTGTCTTTGTCCTTTAGTCAAAAATACAATTTTTAATTTTTAGCTCCACTTGATCACCTCCCTACATTCTATTCTAATAGCTCCTTCCACATCCTTCATAGTACTTGTTATCATAATGTGCGTGAAGAGCCCATTGAAGAGGAGAAAGAACCTATTACTACACCTGTCCCTATCCACCATCAATCTCAAATTTATTAGCTGGTTCAAAGGTTTGATCAGTGAGAGGCTTATTTTGACTCGTATGTAGATGATTAAAAGTAGTAGCATGACCGAGACTTAGCTCGCTTTGACGCCTACGTAACATAGCAACAGGAGTAGCATGACCAGAATATGCCCTAGTTTGGAGATCAGTTTGCCTCCTTCACCACTACTTTCATCCACCACCACCACCCCCTCCTGATCAGGATCCCTATGGGTTCTAGTTAGTTTTATTTTTGTTATTATCTATTTTTGTCGTATGTACTTTGTTATATTTAGTATTTTTTTATCCTTTTCGTGATATCAAAATAGAGAGTAGTGTGTGTTTGCATCCTATATTTTAGTAAAATTACGTTTCTTCTTAATTATCCTCCATGTTTAATTATGTCTGGTATTTCCTTAAAAACCAAAAAAAAATCTTTTAAACTTTCCTAATTTTAAAAAATTTCATATTTTAAGGGGGAGTTTTTTTTTTTAATATTCCTAAAATACAATATTTTTTATCATAAAAAGGGGGTATTATTACAAATTTGGGTTCAAGTGTTATGATTTTGATGATAATAAACATTATTATTTCCTTTTTACTGTTATTATTACATATCTATTTTGAAGCCCTGCTCACTAACATTATAGGTCCACAAGTCTATTGGCAATGTCAATCAGCTCAAGATTAGGTACAGTAGGGTTGAGTCTATCTGTAATTTTAATTTCAACATATTTTTACCTTTCTTGAATCAAATCATGTATATGAGGGATACTAGGCTGAGTGACCTTGCACACACACACACACACTCAAGGGAGTGAGTTGGTGCGTAGAAAAAATTCTAATTTTTAAACTAATTGTACAGTGTGATGTATATCGTACTAGATGATCAATTAAAATAGAAAACCCTATTTTGGGCACCTTTGTTAATTAAGAGCGATTAAACTAATCATATTATACTATCTATATTGTATAGGACGATCATTTATGATTACTAAAACTAGCCTCTAATCACAATTTAGACAATATTTAATATTTAAATTTTGTTCTATTCGTATAGTAAGATATACGTTGTACTAGATGATTTATGATAATCAAGCTTAAATTGATCTTGTGATTAGGGGACTAATTATGGTAGAATTGCTTGATCAGATCATATAAGATGATCGGCGATGATCGTACTGGAAGACCCAGTAGATATATGGGACAATACTTGATCGTCGTGTATTATCCAAGACATAAAACCATGATTTTTCTTTTAAACATATAGGGAGATAGTACATGATGACCTGAGAGATATATGGGACCATATTTAAATCGTCGCTCATCATCGTCTGTCGTATTGGATGATCAATATAGTATATTGAACTAATCATACAGCACAATCACAGAATCGTATGGGACAATCAGCACAAATACTTGAATTGATCGTAAAAGACAACATGGGTCATACTGTCTGAAAGAACTATGTTATATTAATCATATTGGGCAATCTAATGATCATATTGGATGATCCTTAATGGAAAATTGAAAATTAGGGATTCTTTTGGATGCTCTATATTTAATCTCTCATATCTATCTTTTGATAAATCTTTTATTATATCATCTTGAGAGGGAGCATAGAGAAAGAGAAGGAGAGCTTTGGGAAAGAAGAAAGGGTGAGATTCTTGTGAGGGAAAGTTGCGAGGGATTCACAAAGGTTATTCCAAGTAAGGTTTCCATTGTCTTCTTCAAGCTACTTTCTTGGTCCCTCGCTAGCTCTAGGGGGACATTCTTCAGCATCAAGTTCAGGTTTTCTGCCCTACTCCGTAAGGGATTAAAAGGATTCAGATTCTCTGCCTTCACCAGGAGGGTGAAAAGATTCAGAGTGCTCTATCTCACTAGGTTGGTGGAAGAGATTTTTGCAAGGGCTTCTACGCCTAGCTATGGGGGGCTAAACGAGAGACACTAAAAAGTTTAGTGTAATACTCTGAGGAGGCTTCCGGGGAGTGGACATAGGTCAGATTTGATCAAACCACTATAAAATCTAGTGTGTTTATTCTTTTAATTTTATGCATTTTAATTTCCGCACTCGTTTATAATTTTTGTGTGGTTGAAATTTCTGGTTATTGTGAACTTAATATGCTTTCATATTGTGGGATAATCTTGTTTAGTTTAAAATATTTAAAAAGATAAATAGATTTTTCTTTTTGCATTAAATAATTTTTAAATAGCTAATTCACCCGCCCCCTCTTGGTTAGCCTCAGGCTTGTTCTTAAAGTTTTAACAACCTTCACGAACTTTCATTATGCCTACTAGAATTCTTAAATTTCTACTTACCATATTTGACATTGATCCACGATCCATACCCTAATCCTTGCTTTACAACATCACCAGCACCACAACCTCTATTAGATTCCAGATTAGAGCCAATGAAAGGAACTTCATTAGCAACATCATAATGTACTTCCGAATGAATACCACCAACCTGATCCTCTTCCAACCTCAATTATTAACAATTACTCTTAAAATGGCCAATTTTTCCACAATTAAAATAGAAATTGGAGGTCCTTCATATTCAATTTGTTGGAAAATCTATCAAAGCTCCCTTCAATCCAAACACCCAGTGAAAGCTATTTTCCAACAAAATCCGAACACAAACTCTAGCAAATTCCCTCCTCCCCCATTGAAACATATTTTCATCTAACATATAAGGTGTACCAACCTGAGAAGCAATTCTACACACATTAATCTCATCCCAACATTACAAAGGGAGTTTCGACATCCTAATCCACACCGAAGCCAATAACCCCTTCAGAGAAGATGGAGAAAAACTTGGCGACCACTTATTAATGCCAATAATGTGCTAGTTAGCATACCAAGGTCCTTTAGATAATACCGACTCCAAGGCATCAGATTTATTAAAAGAAGAAATGAACCATTCTAATCCCAACATAGTCAGTGTAATTTACCAAACTCACTCCATTGCCTTTTCAATTAGATGATGATCACATGGAAAGGAACATTTTCACCAAACACTTTAACTACCAGAGCATTCTGCAACTCTTTAGTATTTTCTCATTCATTCTCCTTATGTAACTTCACATCTTTCCCATCTTCAGTTAAACAAGATCCAAAATTCATATTGTCTATCCTAATATTCGACTTCTTGCTCCAAACATTAGGCATGACATTTCCAGCAGAATCCTTCTTAGTTTGTAAAGCCGACGTATTGTTCTCATGATGACACAAATTCAATTCCCCCGAATCACATTTAAGAACTATATTTCGATCATCCTCCATATGAACATTACTGAGAATTTTAGTAGAAGCATTTTAAGAATTTTGTACCAGCAAACCATCCTTGTCACACCTAAAATTACTAGCTCCTAAAACATTACAATCATTCAACAAACTATCAATAAGCCCATCCGGATTCTCTGCCTTAAGAATTGAGATATGATTCCCAAATCGATTGACATGAATTTTCAACCCTGCAGACGAAGAAGCTCCTGAATCGAATTTAACGATACCTTCAGACTTTTTAGATTTGAGAATATCAGAGAATTTTGGGCTCTTAAATTCACCCTCAGTCACAGCTTCTTTTCCTTTCCCAACAATATGAGCAATCTCCTTTGCATTAGATAATCCACCTTCATATGATGATCAAGGGTTTTTCCTTGAAAGAATTATTGCGAACTTCCTTGAATGAGGAACCTCCACGAGCACCATTGAACACCTCTCCAAAAGAATGAACAGCTGGCTTCAAACCGAATGAAGATGACCTCTAGAACCACCAGACGAAGGACGAAAAATGCCTGAGAACCACCAGTGGACGGACGGCGACCATCTCCCGCCATGACGGAGGCCGAAACTAAGGGAAACTGATATTAGAAAATCTCACTCTCTCTCTAGAAAACCGAACAGTCTCTCTCTCTCTAACTATTTCTAGTTTTTCAATCAAATAAGAGAATGAAATGATTTTAATATGTGAGTCTCATGAATGTGAAAATACAGTGTTTAATTATTTTCAAACTACTTCCTCGATGCGCTCTTTCTTATTCAAAGCAGCATGCCATTAATGTCATCTGTTGAAGTTAAATTTATTCTCAATTGTCATCTAGTTGCAGTCTTAGCAACTGAAAAGGCCATTCTGCTTGGCTTTGAGGTCTGTTCCATTGTTAGCATGCCTATCATGTCACTAAACTTTTAAGTAATATTCTTTTACGTACCTTGCTAAGCTTTTTTTGGTTTTTATATTGGCCTTTAAATTGTAGTTTATTTTATTTTCATTTTCAATGATTCTTTATTATCTATCGCTGTACCATTCGAGTTTATTTTAACTTGACTGACGTTCTTATAGTGAGAATGAGCATGACTTGGATGGCTTTCTAATATCTATTTTTCTAATGCCTTTGTGGTATTACAAAGTTGTATGCGTGCAAGAGGGACCATAATTTTACCAAGATAATATATAGGTGCCTGACAAGTGGGGATAATCCGCATTTTGTTCAGAATATGAATCGCAGCAATGAAATTATTAGAAAAGCGTTGTGACAGCTTGTAAAAATGTTAGGAAAAATATGTAGTTACTCACGAAAAATTGCATGGCACCTGCAAGGCTGCTGGTGTGGAACCGCAAACTACGTGCAAGAAAACAAGAAAATAAGTACTGCGAGAACAGGAAGAACTAAGGAGTAGGAAGAAGAAGAACAAAGAGAAGAGTAGAGAACCGGGTTTTGGTTTGTTCTATTTCATCAAATATGCCTTTAGACAATTAAGTATCAAACTATATGTGGGAGTAGAGCTGTAAGGAAATTTTAGAAAGGGAAATAACGGCCTAAAAGCTTGCCACTATACAACACATGCATAAAATAGAAATATAGAGTAGTGGATAGTTAGCTATCTGTTGTAGTAGTCTGCTGGAGTGGGATAATCCACATCAGGTCGCCTCGGCTGTAGAAATTTTCTCACATGAGGAAATGGATTTGATAGTACCTGTGTCTTATGGATTGTAGGCGAAGATGTCAAAGACATTGAAAGTGGAGGGGGTGAGAAAATTTGGTGGCAGCTCTATAATGTATGAGTTGTCATTGACACGCCTTTAGGGTTTAGGGTTTAGGGTATTTGGTGGCAGCTCTATAATGTATGAGTTGTCATTGACACGCCTCAGAATTGGTATTGGTCCAATCTTGCGGGGACTGAGCTTCGAATATATTCCAGGTTGGAAATGCTCTTTGCGGAGTCGGACCATAACAAGGTCGATCGGCTTGAAAACTTTTTCTCTGCGGTGGGAGTCCGCTGCTTGTTAGTAACTATCATTTGTTTGTTGTAGCCTAGTCTTCACATCTTCCAACATTTTCACATAAGTTTCAGAGGTATCTACTACCACCTTGCTTTTGCATTTAGGAATAATGGTGATATAAACTAAATGATTTGGTACTTTAGTGTACACAATACTAAATGGACATTTTCCCGTGGACCTGTTGGCCATTGAATTGTACATAAATTTAGCTTGTCCCAAGTAATCGTCCCATTGTTTAGGGTGCTCATGTGCTAGACAACGCAATATATTACCCAATGTACGGTTGACGACTTCGGTCTGACCGTTGGTCTGAGGATGGTAAGCTGAACTGAGCTTGATTTCAGTTCGCAGACGCTTCCAAAGCTCTCGCCAAAAATGGCTAACGAACTTTACATCATGGTCGGATGTAATGCTTCGAGGCAACCCATGAAGATGGACAATCTCCTTGAAGAAGAGGATGGCAACATTAAGAGCATCGAACATTTTCTTGCAGGCTAGAAAATGTGCCATCTTGGAGAATCGGTCTACCATGACCATAATCGAATCAGCACCACGCTTCATCCTTGGTAGTCCCAACACGAAATCCATACTTAGCTCTTCCCATATAGAATCGAGCACAGGTAACGACAAGTAGAGACCATTATTTTTAGCAGTTCCTTTATAAAGCTGATAAACCGGACATCAATTAACAAACCAGATGACATCTTGTCGTAAGTGCGGCTAGTAAAACCTGCTATGCAATTGTGTCAATGTCTTTTCTAGGCTAGTATGTGCAGCAAGCCCTCCGCCGTACAATTTTTTTATCAAGTGTTCCCTCCATGATGAATTTGACACATAGAGCAGGTTCCCACGGAATAAGAAATTATGCCTTAAAGAAAAGTCATGAAAAGGGATTGTGGGGTGCTGGCACAATTGGATCCAAGGATTAGAGAAATCCTTGTATGTTTCATACAATTATTGTATAGCATTGATCCCCTGAATGTTCGTTTGAGGCTTTGCGATTAAAGTAGTACGCCAGCTAAGGGCGTCGGCGACATAGTTTTGAGCCCCGGACTTGTGTCTTAACACAAAACTGAATCGTTGCAAGAAAGTGAGCCATCTAGCGTGCATTTTGTTTATCATCTTCTAAGTATTAATGAATTGGAAGGCATGATTATCACTTTTTAGGACGAAGTCTTGATGGAGGAGGTAATGCTCCCATTTCTTAAGTGCTCGGATGACTGCGTATAACTCTTGCTCATATGCAGACCACTTCTGGCGACTGGGACTAAGCTTCTCACTGTAGAATTCAATCGGTCTGTCTTCTTGCAATAAAATAACACCAATGCGAATTGCATAAGCATCCGTGTCCACATGAAAGGCTTGTTGAAGTACAATATCGTCAACACAGGGGTAGAGCAGATGGTTGTTTTAATTGTATCAAAGCTATGCTATTGTGTTTGCAAACATTGAAAAGATTTCTCTTTAAGGCAGCCTATGATGGGGGCGACAATAATGTTGAATCCTCTTATGAATCGACAGTAAAAGTTTGCCAATCCAATGAATTTAGAAATATTGGAGACGGACTGTAGTGATGGCCATTCTGTTATAGCAGACACCTTTTGAGGATCCATATGAACACCTGTGTTGGAGATAATAAAATAAAGAAAATGCATAAAATTTATTGTAAATTCACATTTGGGCAGGTTAAGATAGAGCTTGTGTGCTCTTAGAATTTCAAAAATGGATGTCAGATTCACCAAATGATCTTGTAGTGTTGAGCTATAGACGAGTATATCATCAAAATAAACAACACAATACTTCCCTAAGGCAGATTTCAGGACTTCGTTCATAAGCCGCATAAACGTCGCTGGTGCGTTGCAGAGACCAAATGGCATAACTCGCCATTCGTACAACCCATCGCGGGCCTTGAACGTTGTCTTCCACTCGTCCCCCGGTCGAATGCATATTTGATGGTACTCGCTCCTAAGATCGAACTTTGAGAAGATCGTGGCACCCACAAGCTTATCCAACATCTTTTCGAGACGAGGCACAGGAAAATGATATTTTGTTGTGATCTTGTTGATAGCCCGGCTATCAATGCATATGTGCCAACTACCATCCTTCTTAGGGACTAGCAATGTAGGGTCCGCGGAAAGACTTAAGCTCAATTGGATTAAGTTCTTCTGTAATAGTTCATCAACTATCTTTTGAAGTGTTTCATGCTCTTCAGGACTCATTTTGTAATGAGGCAGGTTCGATAATGTGGCCACCGATTGAAAGTCTATATGATCTTGCAATGTACGTAGGGGCAGTAAGCAATTGGGGAGTTCGTCAGGCTAGACATCTGTGAAGTTTTGAAGTATGGCATGAATTTTCATGGGTACGTTAATTGAAGTATTGCTTTCACAACTGAAGCAACCAATGCAAGCATTGTTGAAGATTCTTGACATAAGTGAATGATGCTTGGTCCCAAGAAAATATACATGGCAGCTTTGTCTAGTTCCTCTTTGTTAATCATGCTGGAAGAGTGAGGTAGAAGTTTGATCTTACGTGTCTTCCATTCAAAAGCATAAGTGTTAGTCCGACCATCATATATTTCTCCAACGTTGTACTACCAAGGCATCCCAAGGATGATGTGGAAAATGTTCATTTCAATGACACCACAAAGGACTTCACAAACATAATTCTTCCTAATAGAAAAAGTCACCCAGCACATTTCATATACCAGAATTTCTATTCCTTTTCTCACCCAACTTATCCTGTAAGGATTTTGGTTCTTAGTTGTTTTTAGTTGTAGCTTTTGCACTACTAACTTGGAGATGATGATCTCCATGCACCCACTATTGATATGCATGTCACATACCCTTCCATTGATAGTGCATCGAGTGTGAAAAATAGAGTGGCGCTGATAGTTACCTGGTTGGCATGGGGCCAATAGGAGTTTTTCCATTACACAAATTATAGGCTCCCCATCATCCGCTTGAAGTTCTTCAAAATCCTGTTCATTCACAGCTTCGGCGGCATTATAATCCCCTTTCGGCTCTCCTTCAAATAGTTGAAATTGTTGTCTATTGGGACATTCATTTGATTTATGGCCCGGTTAGAAGCAACGATAACATTTAAGCTTGGTAGGCTTACCATACAGGTTATCCTTCGTCGGAAGTTTCGGGCGAAAGGTTGTATTTGGTTCAGCACCCAGAATTCGTTGAGTTCCAGGAGGTGATGTCGCCATCTTGTGGGCATTTGTTACAGGATGTTTGCTTGTGTCCCAGACACTTCAGCAACATATCGGCGTGTCAGATGACCTCTAGGATGATGGTTTATCTAAATTTTAGCCTTGAGAGCATAATTTACTGCTTGAGATAAGGTCCAAACCGTATTCAATTCCAATTTATCTTGAATAAATTCTTTCAATCCACCAATGTACCGCACCACCAATTGTGATTACGATTCGTTCAGGTCATTTCGGGCGCTTAGCCTATTAAATTCTTTTATGTATTCATAAACTGTCTGATTGCCTAGGCTGCAATGGTTGTATAGGAGGTAAAGCATTTTCTAAAAATTAATAGGCAAAAAATTCCAATGCATTAGCCGCTTCATTCGATACCAACTTGATATGTTACCCTTCCCTTCACGCTGTCGGACTGTAGGAGTTGCACCCACCAAGCACCGGCGCCACCCTTTAGTTGACAAACCACAGGCTTGACCTATTTTTAGGCGTTATTTCCATGTAGTCGAAGAAAGTATCAACGGCTCTCTCACAATCTAGGTAATCTTCTATATGCAATCGGGCATCAATGAAAGGGATGTCCAATTTCACATGGAATTCCCCTTACTAGTTTCTCTGAATGGGTCGTCTTCGTGGGTAATTATAATAGTTCAAATGCTCTTCCTCTGTCGAGTCCGATACATTTGGTTGATGGTGTGACTCTGCTTCATTCTCAAAATCAGAGACAATTGGGATCGCCATTTTGGGATGTTGTGCCTGGTGCTATTGTGGGGACGGTATGTGCCAATATCTTAGAGCATATAATCTTAAATATTTTTTAGGACAGTTTCAAAAGTTTTATCAGGCGTGCATTTCAATTTTACAATACAACAATCAATATGATAAACAATTATTTTTAAATTGTTTTCCAATACATGAATGAATATAATTTTTATTTTCTTCTAGCAAATCCTTAATAATTATAATGATAATTAAAATTTTTTTCTTCAATACTTTTCTTTTTGGTTACCTCAAGGTAATCAAATTAGTGTTATTTTTCTATTATGAAATTTATATGTCTAGTTAATGAGAAATAATTAGATGCTATAATTGTTAGATCTTTATATCTATATATAAAATGCGGAAATAAAAAATCAGGATTTTTAGAAAATTAAATTGAGACATTTTCCAAATTAATTTTCTTAATAAATAATTTTAGAATATAAAAACGAAGAAAACTTATCAAAATGTTGATTGAGATTATAGATCTTCTTCGTCGAAATGTTGATTGAGACCGTAAGTCTTCTTCTTCTAATCACCCCACCAAATATATTTTAGTGAGTGAGCACAATCAATCAATTATTGAATGAACACTTCTTCTTTTGAATCTAATTTGTGTTCTAAACATAATTTAATCCTTCAAAAAGAAAAGACTATGAAACCAACTTTATTCTCTTATATATTCTTCCATCTCTCATGAAGAAATCATGTATAATAATTGAATTATCATCAAACAATTATCTTGATCGGGAATGAATCTCAAGGCAAAATCAAGCCAGGAACTTCAAAAATTAAATCCGGGATCACCTGAACTTCAATTTTAGCAAACTTACAATCAAACTGAGTGGCTCAAAAATACGAACCCAACGACACAAAATTCAAGTCGATTCGAGCCCAAATGGGTCCAAATCAAATACCCAAAGCACATTTGGAAGGTTCAATCCATAATTTGGATTACCAAGCAATTTCCAAACATGACATGCTTATAATAAAATCGAGCGGCTCGACGAGACGAATCCAGAGAGCCCAAGATTGTTGAATTTCAATATCGTTAAGATCTTCAAATGTCTAATAAACGGTGCACGATCAAAGGATTCAAAATCAGTCGTCCATCTGAACCACTCTAAATTTGCCCTTGATCCTCCTCCTATTTATGGGTCATGCCACCCTCAAATAACTATAAATAGATCTCTCATTTCTCTTGAGAGGGGACCCAAGCAAGAAGAAGAAGAAGAGAAGAGTAGGAGGGAAGAAACTCCTCCTCAACCAACGTCGGAGTTCCGCCCGACCTCCAAGTGACGCCGGAATTCCGCCCAACTTCTAGGTGACGCCGGAATTCCGCCCAAACTCTAAGTGAAGTCGAAGTTCTGCCCAAATACCATATAACACCGGATTTCTCCTCGGCAACAAACTGACGTCGGACTTCTATCCGACGCTATACCTCCGCTCGTCGTTAAGTTTCTACATGACGCAATCCTTCTGACCTTCATTGTCAGATAACAATCCATTTGACCTCCATCGCCAGCCAACTACGGTTCTCCTGACTTACGTTGCCGCTGATTATGATCATTCTGACTTACGTCGCCTATCGATTACAGTTCTTTTGACTTTCGTCGCCCGCCGACTATGGTCCTCCTGACTTACTTTGCCCACTAACTACAATCCTTCTGACCTCCGTCGCCCACCGACTACGGTCCTTC
The DNA here is from genome assembly GCA_016618105.1 of Dendrobium huoshanense. Taxonomy (NCBI): domain Eukaryota; kingdom Viridiplantae; phylum Streptophyta; class Magnoliopsida; order Asparagales; family Orchidaceae; genus Dendrobium; species Dendrobium huoshanense. Next base: position 51,723,833 of record CM028356.1, on the reverse strand, counting down.
TGACTTACATCGCCCACCAACTACATCTCGTCTGACCAAATAAACACGTCAACAATAGCTCTATGTATTCCCATCATATAATGTACTACATATGATGTACATAGAGCCAAGGCCTTCCACCAAGGTAGGGCCTTATTTATAATAACCTGCAATAATAGTGGATTCATTCAAATTGGGCTAAGCCCCGTGGTTTTTACCCATTTTTAGGGATTTTTCACATAAAAATCTTGGTGTCTCATATGAATGCTACGCACTCTCTCTTATCTAATTGCGTGCCAGATTTTTGTACAATGTTAAGATGTTAATTTTAAATTTCTCTATCACCACAAATACTCGAGGATGCTGCATTTTGGCGTCGTCTGTGGGAACGTGGTTCCCGATTAGGGGGGAATTTTGGCTCCAACATCAAAAGGTTATTCAATTGCTATTGATGCATCAACTTTAATAAAATCAAATTCAAACTGGGGGCAACCTTTACTGCAATTTTAATCAAGAAGATCCCTCGAAGACTTTTAAAATCAAGACGATATATAAGAAAACTCCTGGCAAATGTAAGGATGCTTCTGAAAGACATATACAGTCCCTTATTGTACTTCTACTCCTTGGGCAAGGTCTTAATATTGTCCTCAAAAAGATACTAACGATCTAAAGATAAACTATTATCCACTTTTGATTCATGATACACGCGGCCTTCGCCCCCTCCCAATCAAGGAAAAATCGATCCTAGGGGAATTCGATTCGACCTCTTCCACACAGGTTAATGTCATCGAGCAAAGACTTTGACATACAACCTCGAATAGGCCTTACATCCTTGGTGGATTCTCCCGACCTCTTCCAAACACGTTAACGTCATCGAGCAAAGGCTCTAACATACAATATCGGATAAGTCTTACATCCTTTGTGGATTATCCTAACCTCTTCAATACAAGTTAATGTCATCGATCAAAAGCTCTGACATACAATCTCAGATAGGACTTACATCCTATGTGAATTCTCTCAACCACTTCTATATAGGTTAACGTCATCGAGCAGGGCTCTGACATATAACCTTGGATAGGTCTTACACTTTGGTGGATTCTCCCAACCTCTTTCATACATGTTAACGTCATCGAGCAAAGGCTCTGACATACAACCTCGAATAGGTCTTACATCCTTAGTGGATTCTCTCAACCTCTTATATGCAGGTTAACATTGTTGAGCAAAGGCTCCTACATATAACCTCGAATAGGTCTTACATCATTGGTGGATTATTCTGACATCTTTCATATAGGTTAATGTCATCGAGTAAAGGCTCCAACATACAACCTCGGATAGGTCTTACATTCTTGGTGGATTCTCTTGACCTCTTTCATACAAGTTAACGACGTCGAGCAAAGGCTCCGACATATAACCTTGGATAGGTCTTACATCCTTGGTGGATTCTCTTGACCTCTTCCACACATATTAACATCATCAAGTAGGGCTCTGACATACAACCTCAGATAGGTCTCACATCATTGGTGGATTCTCTCGACCTCTTTTATATTTGTTAATGTCATCGAGCAAAGGCTACCATATAACCTCAGATAAGGTCATATATTATTGGTGGATTCTCTTGACCTCTTCCATAGAGATCAACGTCATAGAGTAGTGCTCCTAGTGAATAATACTCTCTATAAAGTTTCCATGAAAGCAAGTGATTGATAAATTCATCTCTCATATAAAGACTTTAGTAGTCTAAAATACCCTTACAAAAAAATGAGGGGCAATATATCAAAGCATTACTAAAAAATGCATAAACAGTTCAATTTTCTCTAATGGATAATATTTTAACGTCATAGACAGTATCATTGAAGTTACATTGCAAAAATTATTCATTAAGTTTGTTTTTGCAAGAATCTAATTGTAAAAATTACATTGGCATCATCCTTATCATCAAGCAACAAGAAACTTTAAAATAGTCAAATATCCTTGATGGACTTAAGTAACTTCTTCTCTGCTACACACACGCATCTTCTACAACTTCTTCTTCAAAGAAAGGAATATCTGATGTCTGCACATGTCAATATGGAAACATATTGCCTTAGCAGAATGCAACTAGACCACTGTCATCATCGGCCCTTTGCTCGATGTTTGCCGTCGGTCCTTTATTTCATATCAGCCATCATCGGATTATCGCTCGATTGCTACTTACAGCGCACCCTGGAATTTTCTCCTTCTGCTCTACACTCGGCCATTGAATGCCAACGGACTTCAACGTGATTGTTCATTGCTAGCAAACTTCTGCTTAAATGGCATTAAAGGTCTCCCCGTTTACTCATCACTTTTGGTTCTCCTCCCGGACACTATTACCACTAAATCTTCTCCCCATACACTATTATCGCTAGATATTTTCAAATCACCATCGCATACAAACAATAATTAATCTCCTTTTATTATGAGTTGTCTATTTAGAAGTTAACCTCTCATTGCGACATCTTCTACACAAGAGAGGTGCACTGAAGCTTGATAGGGGAATGCTACCTATCTTCGATAATGGAATGCCTCTAATGTAAGAAGAAGATGAGAAGAAAAGAAAAGATTTCAAAAATTTTAACTTCTAAACTAGAAGAGGGGCACTGATTTTGCATAGGGAAAGTCACCTATGAAAAATAATGGAATGTCTCTACAGTTAGAAAGTTATAACGAGGGAGGTAAAAGAAAAGAAATGACTGCATGCAAAAAGTCAAACTTCTATATAATAAGAGGGGCACCGATTTAAGTAGGGAAAGTCACCTACGAAAAACAACAGGATATCTCGACTGTAAGAAGATAACCAGAGGAGAAGATAGTGAAAGAAGAAAAAATTTCCTTCTATGTTAAAGAGCACTGAATTAAGTAGAGAAAGTCACCTATGAAAAACAGCGGAAGACCTCTAGAGCAAGAAGGAAAACAAGAGAGAAAGAAGAGTAAATTTCAACTTCTATACAAGAGGAGGGGTGCTGAATTAAGTAGGGAAAGTCACCTATGAAAAATAACAGAATGCCTCCATAATAAGAAAGCTAGAAGGAGAGAAAGAAGAAAATTTCTAACTTCTGTACAAGAGGAGTAGCGCTTAATTAAGTAGGAAAAGTCATATACGAAAAATAGCATAATGTCTCCACTACAAGAAATCCAGAAGGAGAAAGCAAGTTTTTCCTGGCCCTAAGGGCATATTTATAGCCTTTTTTTGGAAGAAAAGAATATTCCAGAATATTTGGAAATTTAATAGAATTTTTTTAAATTTTTCCAAAATTTTCTTGAATTTTTTGGGATTTTTTCAAAAATTTTTGATAGAAAATAATTACGTGGGCCCCACAAAAAAATTAAATAATCTTAACCGTCGGCCCCAGCCTTAACCGCATGGATAACCGTGTAGGGTGCGACATTTTATGCGCAACAGGCGTGCCGCCTCTGGCGGCGAGTACTCAAGGGGCGGACGACCAACCGGCCGACCGGTTCAGCTGCCTAAGCTTGTCATAATTGATTTTTGGCTCAGACAGTCAAAATCGAATATTTTTTGGGCCCCAGGTTACACTTTTCGAGGTTTCAGACTCAATTTTGACTTTTTCGAAGCTCAACGAAGCCTCTATGATCAAGTCAATTTTTTGCAATTTGGCTAATGTAAAAAATTGACACATATATTTTTAGACTCCTGGAGCTTCGACGTCCTAAAATAGGGGGGAAATTGATGTATCATAAAAAATTATCTTGATCGGGCATGAATCTTGAGGCAAAATCAAGCTGAAAACTTCAAAATTTAAATCAAGGATCACCTGAACTTTGATTTCAGCAAACCTACAGTCAAACTGAGCAGCTCGGAAATATGAACCCAACAAAACCAAATTCAACTCGATCCGAGCCCAAATGGGTCCAAATTAATGACCCGGCCTGAAGCATATTCAAAAGGTTCAATCCATAATTTGGATTACCAAATGGTTTCCAAACATGACATGCTTAGTAGTCAAATTGAGTGGCTGAACGAGACAAATCCAATGAGCCCAAGATTGTCGAATTCCGATATCATTAAGATCTTCAAATGTCTGATAAATGGTGCATAATCAAAGGATTCAATTTCGGCCATTCATCTGAACCACTCTACATTTGCCCTTTGATCCCCCTTTTATTTACGGGTCATGCCATCCTAAAAAAACTAGAAATAGACCTCTCATTTCTCTTGAGAGGGGACCCAAGTAAAAAGATGAAGAAGAGAAGAGTAGGAGGGAAAAAACTCCTCCTCGACCATCGCCAGAGTTTCGCCCGAACTCCAAGTGACACTAGAATTATGTCTGACCTCCAAGTGACGCTGGAATTCCGCCTGATTTCGAAGTGACACTGGAGTTTCACCCAAACTCCAAGTGAAGCTGTACTTTTGCCCGAATACCATCTAACGCCAGAGTTTTCCTCGGCCGCAAACTGACATCAGACTTCTATCCAATGCCAAACCTCCACTCGTCGCCAAGTTTCTGCCTAATGCTATCCTTATGACCTTCGTTGTCAGATAACAGTCCTTCCGACCTCCATCGCCAGCCGACTATGGTCCTCCTGACTTACATCGCCATTGACTATGATCATTCTGACTTACATCGTCCATCGACTACAATTCTTCTGACCTTCATCACTCGCTGACTATGATCCTCCTGACTTACTTCGCCCACCAACTACAGTCCTTCCGACCTTCATCACCCGCCGACTACGATCCTTCTGACTTACGTCGCCCATCGACTATAGTCCGTCCGACCAAATGAACACATCAACAATAGTTTTTGTATTCCCACCATGTAATGTATTATATATGATGTACATAAAGCCAAGGCCTTCCTCCAATGAAGGGCCTCATTTGTAATCAACTGTAATAATAGTGGATTCATTCAAACTAGGCTAGGCCATGTGGTTTTTCCCCCTTTTTAGGGGTTTACCATGTAAAAATCTTGCTGTCTCATATGAATGCTACACACTCTCTCATATCTAATTGTGTGCCAGATTTTCGTACAACGCTAAGACGTTAACTTTATATTTCTCTAATGCCGCAAATACTCCAGGATGCAACAATCATCTTTATTTCATATAGAACTTAATTCTTATTTATAAGAAAAGTTCACATCTTTTTTATTTTGAATACATCATTTCATAAGCACCTCTTAATAATTCAAGAAGCATTTTTAATTAATATTAAAATGATAATTATGACACATCATCAACCTTATCTTTAATGACAAATCATCAACCTTATCATTAATGACACATCATCAACCTTATCTTTATCTTTTAATATTAAAATATATTTATGATGAATCATCATCATCTTCATGAAAAATAATAAAAATAAAAGGTGATCATAAATGTATTACTATTGTAATCATAATTTAACATTTATATTATGTCACATTCTTAACGATAATGTTTAATTAATATATAATAGTAATTAGGCGATGAAGAGAGGCCTATGGACTTATAATTCAAGCTCCAATAAATTTGACCATTAATTTAACTCTTAAATTAATAAATCAAAATTATTAATTTCAATATTATTCTGCTATAAATATGAAATTGCACTCTTGAATTTATATTATAATTTACTCAATTCAAAAAATTGAATTGTCCATTGATTTAATCATTATATATAAAATAATCCTCCATAAAAAGTTCATAATTTGAGCTAGGTAATTATGTCACCTCACTAATTATATTTTGATCATTGAATTCTAATTAATTCTCAAATAAACAATAAACTTTATGACATAATCACAAAATTTAAGCGCTCAATTGTTCAAGTTCTGAATTAATTATTCAAGAGAACTAATTTTCTAACTTTCAAAATTGAAAGGAATAGATTTCATATTGTATATTAATATTCTCAGCCATTTGTTTCAATATGTTTCTAAGATACAATGATTGAGCTAATTTCTTCCAAACAATTTCCGAATAAGTCAAAAAACCAAATGTCACAAATAGGAGTTTATTAACAACTCATGATTAAGATTATTTTTTATATGATCATCTTTACGATTAATTTTCAATTCTCTATAATTAAAACAAAATTTATTAGAGAATTCAAAATTTATCTAGTCCAATTCTATATAATCATATTATATAATGTACATACATCCTTAATATCTCTATATTTAATAATCCGAATAAGATTATTCCATTCTTAATGTTTATGGATCGTACTAATAATATTTTGTTGCAAATCTATTTTTTGAAATTACTAAATGATAAGAGGGGGGTGAATTGGGAAAAAACTTTTTCTCAATAAAAAGTAACCCTAAGCATGAGTTCTAATCTTTTTGTTATTTTTGAAATTTGACAACAAAAACTTAAACAAATTTTCTTCCACAAATTTCACCACGCAATAATTATGAAAATATAAGTGCAAGCAAAAGTAAATGACGATAAGGAAAAAACGCACCAAGGATTTTATAGTGGTTCGGTCAAAATATGACCTACGTCCACTCCCCGGAGTCCTCCGCTCCGGGATTTTTACTACCAAAAATAGTTCTCCTTTTGCCCCCCTCGGCAAGGCGGAGAAGCCTTTACAAACCTCCCTTTCACCAACCCGGCGTGGTGGAGTGTCAAACTCTGTTTTCGCCCTCCTAGCGATGGCAGAGAACCTTCTCGTTTTTCTCCCTCCTGGAGAAGGCAGAGAACCTCGAGGTCACGGATGTAGACGAGCCTTTCCCTTGGAGATCCTCCCTCAAATTCTTCTAGGGCCACAGGAGGAGCAAGATAAAGCAAGTTCAGAGCAACCGTGTGATCTCCCTCACACCTCTTCTCCCTCACAATGCTCACCTTCTCCTTCCTCTCTCAACCCTAAAGAACTTCTCTAGAGCTCTCTCCCTTGGAATCCCTCTCTAATCACGTTCACCCTCTCTGTAAAATCTTACTAAAAATGGACTAGATTAACATCTAAAATGGGCTCCAAAAAACCCTCTGATTTCAAAAGTAGTGGTTACTGTTTGTACAGTACGATTCCACATCATATAGTATGATCTTCATAAACAGACTTCGTCCTGGTACGAAGATGTACGAACAGTTTAAAAACAATTCGTACTGTACGATATAATATCGTACGGTACGATCCACAAAATACTATTCATCCAGGACGATGGTCTGGACGACCAGATGTCATCTATGTTCATCGTATGGTATGATCACTATCGTACAGTACGATGAGACAAAAACCAAGAGATCGTCCAGGACGATATTCGGGACGATCAAACTTCGTATCTGTTCATCGTATGGTATGATCTGGTTCGTACAGTACGATGTTTAAAATATAATTAGGCCTGGATTACATGCACTAATCATGGGTTAATTTAAGTAAGTATTTAAAATAGATCGTACAGTACGAATATATTCGTACAGTACGAACGGCGCAAAATGACTTACTTAAACTAAACTACGGCTAGGGTTTTGGATCTGAACATATCGTACAGTATGAATATATTCGTACAGTACGATCTATTCACAGAATTGTCCACATAGCTTGGATCGTACGGTACGAATTAAAATCATACAGTACGATCTCCAGAGAGAAAATTCTAATAAATTTAGCATTTAAAAAACAAACTCTCCCCCTGTGTGTGTGCATGGTTGCTCTGACTCTTATATATTTTGTGGTCAGACTCAATAAAAAAAAAAATAAATAGAGAAATACAATCTCTGACTCATACTCCTAATCTACCCGTTCTTGAGTCTTCCTTTCATCCTGAGTCACTTGTGATCTTCCTGAAATGTTAGTACTCAAGGACAATAGCAAATTAAATAATATTCAATGAAAGGTTGTTCCAAAACACTCATTATTTGGCATCATCAAAATCTCAAACTCGGGGTCATGGGTTGCAACAATCTCCCCCTTTTTGATAATGTCAAATAATTTGTTGTAAGAACGAAGAATTTTTCTTTTTTTCTTTTTTTTATATTTATATTTTTTTTAATTTAGTTTTTTTTAAAAAAAATAAACACAAGGAAAAAGATACCAAAAACAAGTACAAAACAAAAGGAATGCATTTAGATAACAAGCACAACAACAAGTACAACAAACTTCTCCCCCTTTTGACAGCACAAAAAGGAAGAGCAACTAAAGCAAAAAAGCAAAAGAAAGAAACTACAATGCAAATACAAATAATCTAAGCAGACGGGTCCTGATCAGTTGGTGTTGGAGGTGGATTTGGTTGAAAATATTGAAAGAGAGCATCGAATCGGTGATCAATTGAAAGAGAGCATCGAATCGGTGAAAGACAGCACAAAATGAGGAGCAACTAAAGCAAAAAAGCAAAAGAAAGAAACTACAATGCAAACACAAACAATCTAAGAAGACGGGTCCTTATCAGTTGGTAGTGGAGATGGATTTGGTTGAAAATATTAAAAGAGAGCATCGAATCGGTGATCAATTGTAGTAAGCGTTCTCCAAACCATTGCATATCTGTCTCATGTTGCTGATGTTATTCTTGAATATGCATGTCGAGACGACTATGCAGCTGGTCGAAGCATGCGACCAAATCATCGTTAGGGTGCGCTGGTGCAGGTGCTCGGGGTGCGGCATGGCATCGTGGTCGAGCTGGAGCTGCTGCTGGGGCATCTTCTCCTTCTTCTTCGTCAAAGACTGGTTCTTCAGGCTCGTGTCCCCAATGAAAGAGAAGTTCAGAGTTATAGGGAAATGTCAGGGTGAGTAGGAATTGGAAGGTGGTGGAAGCAAAGAGGCCCATTACCTCGAAATTAAGAGCAGTCTGATTAAGCATTTTTGAAGGAGAAATTTTGCAGGCTTTATATCGGTGGTAGGCTTCCTCATTTTCAGTATTCAGAAAATAAGTAGGTTGGTGACTCGACGAGGATGAGCTTCCAGCAGTCATCCGACCTCGTTTAGACATTGCAAGAGGGCACGAAACTAAGTGAAAGAGTGAGTGAGGAGAGATTTGAGTGAAAGGAACGGCCTAGGCAAGGGTACTTATAGAAAATTTTGACAATCGTACAGTATGATCTTGAATCGTACAGTACGATATCCAATCAATATCCTGACCGGTCGTTTCGGGAAAAGGCAGTCAAATCGTACAGTACGATATGTATCGTATAGTACGATCAGGAGAATTTTGATCGTCTTGAGGCCCTCAGTACGACTTTTGATCAAAAGTTTCGTACTGTACGAACAGGTGTATCGTACAGTACGATACATAATAAATATCGTACCAAATAGCTTTAACTCATATTTATTCCTTGTGCTGATGTGCATCGTACCGTACGAAAGGTATTCATCGTACAGTACGATACTCAATAATATCATACCAACCAGATTTAATTCGTCCAAATCCGTTGCTGACGTGTATCGTATCGTACAAAGAAGTGATATCGTATAATACGATAGGCAATAATATCAGATGAATGTCGTACAGTACGATCAACAGAGCTGAAATTTGCTTGTTGATAAACGTTATGTAGATTGAGATGTATCGTATGGTACGATATGTGTATCGTACAGTACGATTAACAGTCAATGCATATTTTTGTGTGGTGAGTGCGGGATGATCAGGAGCAGCCCTATTACAAAAAAAAAATTATTTATTTTTTTTTATTATTTTTTTTTAATTTTTTTTATGCAGTTATATCTATGACACCTAATCTAGTCCCCAAGGTGCTAAAGGTGTCGAAAGCTAGAGGTTTTGTGAATATGTAAGCCAATTGATCTCCTGTAGCGATGTGATGTAATTTTATATCTCCCTTAGCGACGTGATCTCTAATGAAATGGTGTCTAATATCTATGTGTTTTGTTCGAGAGTGTTGAATTGGGTTCTTAGAGATACAAATTGCACTTGTGTTGTCACACATGATCGAGATGGTTCCTACAGGTAGTCCAAGATCAAGAATTTGTTGTTTTAACCATAGTACCTGTGCAACACAACTTCCTACTGCAATATATTCTGCCTCGGCTGTGGAAAGTGCAAGTGAGTTTTGCTTCCTACTGAACCAAGAAACTAATGATTGTCCTATGAATTGGCAAGTACCAGAGGTGTTTTTTCTATCTATCCTACATCCTGCAAAGTCAGAATCTGAGTACCCTAGGATTTCAAAGAAAGTGCTGTGTCTGGGATACTAAATTCTTAAGTTTGGGGTGCCTAGTAGATATTTAAGAATTCTTTTGACAGCAGTTAAGTGAGACTCTTTATGATCGGCTTGGAAACGGGCACAAAGGCACACACTAAACATTATGTCCGGTCTACTAGCATTCAGGTAAAGAAGGGATTCAATCATTCCCCTATATTTTTTCTGATCTACTGATTTTCCACTAGGATCTTTATCTAATTGAATTGTCAAACTCATTAGGGTGTTCATGGGTTTTGCACTATCCATTTCATATTTCTTTAAAATATCCTTAATATACTTTGATTGGCTAAGAAAGGTTCCATTATCCATTTGTTTTACACTAAAGCCAAGAAAGTAATTAAGTTCTCCCATCATGCTCATTTCAAACTCATTACTCATTGTTTTTGAAAATTCATCGCATAAGTTTTTATCCGAAGATCCAAACAAGATGTCGTCCACATATATTTGAACAGTGAGAATTTAATCTTTGACCTTTTGTAAAAAGAGTGTAGTATGTACACTACCCTTTTTAAATCCTCTATCCAAAAGAAATGAGCTAAGTCTTTCGTACCATGCTCTAGGTGCTTGCTTTAATCCATACAGTGCCTTCTTTAATTTAAATACATGGTTTGGAAATTATGAACTTTCAAATCCGGGGGGTTGCTCAACATAGACATCTTCCTTAATTACCCCGTTCAGAAATGCACTCTTTACATCCATTTGATATAGCTTAAAGTTCTTGAAGCAAGCAAAAGCTAAGAGCACTCTTATGGCTTCTAGTCTAGCAACCGGGGCGAAGGTTTCTTCAAAGTCTATCCCCTCAATTTGGTTGTACCCCTTAGCTACTAGTCTTGCTTTATTCCTTATTATTGTTCCTGAATCATTCACCTTATTCTTAAAGACCCATTTTGTTCCAACAACACTTTGTTCCTTAGGTCTCTTGACTAACTCCCAAACATCATTCCTGGTGAATTGGTTCAACTCTTCTTGCATTGCTAGAATCCAAAATTCATCTCCTAAGGCTTGATCTATACTTGTAGGTTCTATCATAGAGATGAATGCTGAATGACTAACCTCCTTCCTAAGTCCATGCCTAGTTCTTACACCTTCTGAAGGGTCTCCTAAAATTAACTCTTTAGGATGACTGGAAGAATATCTCCATTTTCTAGGCAAATCTTCCTGAGGTTCAACCCTTTCTCCTAAGGTCATAGTCTCTACTCCTTGAATTGCCTCTATTTCATCATCTTCAACTTTAGATTCTTAGGGCTTATTTGATTCATCAAATACCACATGGGTGGATTCTTCTACTACAAGGGTTCTCTTATTAAAAATTCTATAGGCCTTACCTATAGAAGAATAACCTAAGAAGACATCCTCATCAGACTTGGGATCAAATTTTCCTAAGGGATGTTTACCATTATTTAAGATGAAGCACTTACACCCAAAGACATATAAATGTGAAAGGTTTGGTGTTCTACCCTTAAGGAGTTCATATGGAGTTTTATTCAGCTTCGATCTAATGTTTACTCTGTTTAAAATATAACAGGCTGTGTTGACTGCTTCTGCCCAAAAGTATCTAGGAAGGGTATACTCCGCTAATATTGTCCTAGCAGCTTCTACCAAAGTTCTATTATTCCTTTCTGCTATGCCATTTTGTTGGGGTGTTCTAGGAGCTGAGAAATTGTGTTCTATTCCTATCTCTTGACAGAATGACTCAAACCTATCATTTTGGAACTCTCCACCATGATCGCTATGGATTATTGATATTTCACAACCTAATTTTCGTTGAATCCATGTGGAGAAATCTTTAAATTCCTCAAAAGACTCATTTTTGTGTGCTAAGAATCTTACCCAAGTAAATCTTGTGAAGTCATCTACAATCACAAATCCATAATTCTTTCCACCTAGACTGGATATACTAACGGATCCAAATAAGTCCATGTGTAGAATTTCTAGTGGCCTAGAGGTGATCACATCTCTAATTGAGTGAAAGGATGATTTGACTTGTTTTCCTAGTTGGCAAGCATCACATAAGTGATCCTTTGTAAAGTCTAACTTAGGTACACCTCTAACTAAGTTTTTCTGAGTGATGTTTCTAAGGGTTTTCATACTAGCATGGCATAGTCTCCTATGCCATAGCCACGAGTCATCAACTATTATTTTCAAACAGAATGATTTTGAGCTATCAATACAATCAAGGTCTAACATGTAAATATTGTTCATTCGTTTTCCTTCTAAAATTATTTCATCAAATAAACTAATCAGGCATCTATCAGTTAAAAATTTAACATCAAAACCTTTGTCACATAGTTGACTAATGCTAAGTAAATTATGTTTCAAACCATCAACTAGTAAAACATTTTCAATTAAAAATTTTTTAGCATTACCAACGATACCTGAGCCTATCACCTTCCTGGTAGTGTTGTCTCCCAACGTTACTTTGCCTCCAGTTTTGGTCTCCAGTAGGATAAACTTCTTCATATCTCCAGTCATGTGTCGCGAGCAGCCACTATCCAGGTACCACATGCTCTCACTAGGTCTTTTGTGAGAGCATCCCTACAATTTCATTCAAAGATTAGATTTGGGAACCCAAGTGAGTTTGGGTTCCTCCTTATGCTTGCATGAATGAGATGTATGCATGCTATATTGTGATGGATGCAGTTTAGGTCTCCATACTAAGTGTGTCCTACGGTGAATTGTGCATGTGCGGGCTATGTGACCTAACATGCCACAAGAGAAACACCTAACACCAGGAAATTGGTTTACTAATATATGTGGGTGGTGGTGCCTCTTCCTAAAGTTTTGTGATGCATGCTGTGTTAGGGGTTTGCTAGGATGGCCTAATGTGAGTGAAGCAATTTCATTTTCTAGTTCTTTTATTCTCTCACTAAAAGTTTTATTTTGAGCTGTCAATCCATCAACTTCTATTAATAGCAAGTGCTCACTATGATTTACTTCTAATGCAAGTTTTTCTAGTCTATGAAAAGCTTCTTCTAGTTCAACATGAGTGGTTTTCAAGGTTTCATGCTCTTCAGTTAGTTCAATATGGTTCTTATTTAATGCATCATACTCATCAAGAAGTAACATATGATCTCTATCTAAATCAGAACTTTCCTTAACTAAGTTAGCATGCTCAATTTGTAAAGAATTAAAGTCAACATTAAGCTTAGCATGCATCTTTTTCAACTTCCTATACGAGTCATGGATATTCTCAGAAATAAGCAACAATTCTTCATATGAAAGTTGACATACCTCGTCTTGATCCGATTGATCAAGATTATCGTTAGCCATAAGACACAAGTTAGTTACCTCATCCTCTGCTTCTTCTTCTTATGATTCCGAGGCAGAGTCGGCCCAAAAAGCTTTCTGTGTCTTTGTCTTTCCTTTCTTGTATTTTTCTTTTTCATCTCCTTTCTCCTTAGCTGGTTGACTCTTCAGATTGGGGCAATCGACTCGAAGGTGACCTAGCTTCCTGCACTCAAAACAAATTGTATCAGATGAAACCTTATTGGACCTTGAGCTCTTACCTTTGTTCCAGCTGTTCTGATGACGCTTCTGTTTTCTTTTCAAAATTTTTTTGAATTATCGGGTCATCAGTGCTATCTCATCCTCTTCCTCCCCTGCAGAACTTTCACTTTCTGAGTTGCTAGCTTTTAATGCCACCGTCCGCTCCTTTTTCTTTTCACCTGCATCACTTTGCCTTTGGCTCACTCCTTGCTCGTATGTAATGAGTGACCCAAGGAGGTTATCAATAGAATAAATATTAAGATCTTTGGACTCAGTGATAGCAGTTATCTTAGCATCATAGGAACTAGGTAGGCATCTAAGAATTTTATTCACTTTCTTAGAATTTGAAATTTCTCTACCTAATGCATGCAAGGATGTCACGATTTGGGTGAACCTAGTGTACATGTCAGAAATTGTTTCACTAGGTTTCATACGGAATAATTCATAATCATGCAATAGAATGTTTAGCCTAGACTGTTTTACTTCATTTGTTCCTTCGTATGTAATGCACAGTCTATCCCAAATCTCCTTTCTAGAAACACAGGTAGATACTCTCATATAGTCCTCAAATTTTAATGCACAAAAAAAAATCTGTTTAAGCACTTAGCATTCAGTTGGGCTAACTCCCTATCCTCATTGCTCCATTCATTAAAAGGTACAGTAGTTTTCAAACCATTAACAATTTTAAACGGTGCAACATATCCATCATTTACTAACATCCACATGCGATAATCTATATATTGCAAAAATGTAGACATTCTAATTTTCCAGAAATCAAACGGAATGTTATCAAAAAGTGGTGGACGAATTATTGAATAACCCTTCGCAGTGTTACGATTACCAAAATTCAACATTATCATTTTTTTTCAAGGTTTTCTAAAACACTATTTTTGAAAAACAAGCTCTGATACCAATTGAAATTACTAAATGACAAGAGGGGGGGGTGAATTCTGAAAAAACTTTTTCTCAATAAAAAGTAACACTAAGCATGAGTTTTAATCTTTTTGTTATTTTTGAAATTTGACAACAAAAACTTAAACAAATTTTCTTCCATAAATTTCACCACGCAATAATTATGAAAATATAAGTGCAAGCAAAAGTAAATGACGATAAGGAAAAAACACACCAAGGATTTTTATAGTGGTTTGGTCAAAATATGACCTACGTCCACTCCTCGGAGTCTTCCGCTCCTGGATTTTCACTACCAAAAATAGTTCTCCTTTTGCCCCCCTCGGCAAGGCGAAGAAGCCTTTACAAACCTCCCTTTCACCAACCCGGCATGGCGGAGTGTCAAACTCTGTTTTCGCCCTCCTAGCGACGGCAGAGAACCTTCTCATTTTTCTCCCTCCTGGAAAAGGCAGAGAACCTCGAGGTCACGGATGTAGACGAGCCTTTCCCTTGGAGATCCTCCCTCAAATTCTTCTAGGGCCACAGGAGGAGCAAGATGCAGCAAGTTCGGAGCAACCGTGTGATCTCCCTCATACCTTTTCTCCCTCACAACGCTCACATTCTCCTTCCTCTCTCAACCCTAAAGAACTTCTCTAGAGCTCTCTCCCTTGGAATCCCTCTCTAATCACGTTCACCCTCTCTGTAAAATCTTACTGAAAAAGGACATGATTAACATCTAAAACGGGCTCCAAAAACCCTCTAATTTCAAAAGTAGTCGTTACTGTTCGTACAGTACGATTCCACATCATACAGTACGATCTTCATAAACAGACTTCGTCTAGGTACGAAGATGTACGAACAGTTTAAAAACAATTCATACTGTACGATATAATATCATACGGTACGATCCACAAAATACTATTCGTACAGGACGATGGTCTGGACGACCAGATGTCGTCTCTGTTCATCGTATGGTACGATCACTATCGTATAGTACGATGAGAAAAAAACCAAGAGATCGTCTAGGACGATATTCGAGACGATCAAACTTCGTCTATGTTCATCGTTTGGTACGATCTGGTTCGTACAGTACGATGTTCAAAATATAATTAGGCATTGATTACATGCACTAATCACGGGTTAATTTAAGTAAGTATTTAAAATAGATCATAAAGTATGAATATATTCGTACAGTACGAACGACACAAAATGACTTACTTAAACTAAACTAAGGCTAGGGTTTTGGATCTGAACATATCGTAAAGTACGAATATATTCGTACAGTACGATCTATTCACAGAATCGTCCACATAGCTTGGATCGTACGGTACGAATTAAAATCGTACAGTACGATCTCCAGAGAGAAAATTCTAATAAATTAAGCATTTAAAAAACAAACTCTCCCCTTGTGTGTGTCCATGGTTACTCTGACTCTTATGCATTTTGTGGTCAGACTCAATAAAATAAAAATTAATTAAATAGAGAAATACAATGTCTGACTCATACTCTTAATTTACCCGTTCTTGAGTCTTCCTTTCGTCCTGAGTCACTTGTGATCTTCCTGAAATGTTTGTACTCAAGGACAATAACAAATAAAATAATATTCAATGAAAAGTTGTTCCAAAACACTCATTATTTGGCATCATCAAAATCTCAAACTCGGGGTCATGGGTTGCAACATTTTCATGACTTATGTTTTGATGATTGACAAACACTCTTGATTCTCTTGGACTGCATGTTGCTTCTAACTTTTCAGGAATCGAAGATCGGACGAACAAATGAAGCCAGTTCAAGATTGCGTAGATTTAGGGTTGAGTCACTATGTACTTTGTTTTTTTCTCTTCTTGAGTCTATTTGTAATGGTCAAAGAAACTGATGCTAAGTAACCCTACACACACACACACACACACACTTGAGAGAATTAGAATTTCTGTTTTTACTCATATCGGCCAGGACGATATTTACATCGTCTTGGACGATCAGGCTTAAAACAGAAAGTCTAAATATGGATTCTTAATTAAGGCAGCCGACATTAACAGATCGGCCTGGACGATACTTGTATCAGCCAGGACGATAAGCTAAAAATAGAAAGAAGTTGCCGCCATAGACAATTAAGGTATACTGTATTTTTAAATAATCGGTCAGGACGATCATTGATCGGCCTGGACAATATTCACAAATTATACCTTAATTGATCAGGAAATCAAGGGAGTAATTAAGGATGATTGATACGATCATATCGCCCTGGATGATCACAGGATCGGCCAGGACGATCTATTCAAAAACCTTAGTTACTTCAGGACGATAAATATCGGCCAGCTCAAATTCAGGGCTATGCTCTGGATGATTTTCCTCTGATTTGAACTGATCGGCCGGGACGATCGTGAGATTGACCTGGATGATCAAGCCAATTTTAAATCGTCCAGTTTTGCATTCAGGGCGATGCTCTGGCCGATCATTTGAGTTTTGTACTGATCGGCCAGGCCGATGTCCATATCGGCCTAGACGATAATGTCGGCAACTTGTATCTAATGAGCTCCTTTGAAGCTCTTCTATTTAAGAGCTCTTGTTCAACATTTTGAACAACCTTTTAGCTGCTGCCTTGACCTGAGAAGGCCTTGAGGAGAGAAAGAGAGAGAGGGAGAGAGAGAGGATCTTGTGAGGGGGAGCTTGTGAAGGGATTCACAAGGGTTGCTTCAAGGATCGCTCTGCTTCTTCTTCGTCTAGAGTTTCTCGTCCGTGGAAGGGTCGGTAGAGGTAAGGAGTCAGCATCTGGTTGTGGTTCTAAGCCAGCTTCAGGAGGAAGCAAAAGGAGATAGGTTCTATGCCTTGCCGGGGTGGCAAAAAGGAGGTTCTTGTGAGGGCTTCTCCGCCTAGTCGTGGGGGCTAAAGGAGAGTCACATTTGTAGTGTAATACTCAGAGGGCGCCTCCGGGGAGTGGACATAAGTCGAGTTGACCGAACCATTATAAATTTTTGTGTTCTTGTTTCTTACTTCCGCACTTTAATTTCCGCATTTATTTTTCACGTGGTGTGATTTTGGTTTATGTGTTTTTGTTCTTTGTGAAAAGAAATTTTTTAAAATACTAATTCACCTCCCCTCTTGGTTAGCTTGGGACTAAGTTCATAGGGCTTAACATCTCTAACGTACTTTCAAGTGGTATTAGAGCGGGATTCGAAAATTTAAGTTTGAAAACTTTTTGAATTAGATTCATGGCTAACCTTGGGAATCGTAACACTACGAAAGGGTATTCTTTTACCCGACCTCCCTTGTTCGATAACCTACCTTTTGATTTCTGGAAAACTCGCATGTCAACATTTTTATAATCTACTGATTATCGCATGTGGATGCTTATACAAGAAGGTTATTCTCCACCTTCTCGTGAAATTAATGGTGTTAAAACTGAAGTTGCTTTTACTGAATGGACTTTCGATGAACGAGATTTAGCTCAATTGAATGCAAAATGTTTGAACTATTTTTTCTGTGCTTTAAAATCTGAGAATTACATGCGTGTCTCTACTTGCAAAACTGGTAAATAAATTTGGGATAAATTGTGTATCACCTATGAAGGAACTAATGAGGTTAAACAATTCCATTTGAATATTCTCTTGCATGATTACGAACTTTTTCGTATGAAACCTCATGAATCAATTTCTGACATGTACGCTAGGTTTACTCAGATAGTCACTTCACTGCATGTACTAGGAAGAGAACTTTCAAACTTTGAAAAAGTAAACAAGATTTTGAGATGCTTGCCTTCGTCATATGATGCTAAAATCACTGCAATCACTGAATCTAAGGATTTGAACATTTACTCTATTGATAACTTACTTGGCTCACTCATTGCTTACGAGCAAGGGGTGAATCAAAGAAATCTTGATACAGGTGAGAAGAAGAAGGAGAAAACAGTTGCATTGAAGGCGCACAAATCAGATTCTGAATCTTCCGGGTCTGAAAGCGATGAAGTTGCCTTCATCACAAGGAATTCAAAAGCTTTCTAAGGAAGAAACAAAATCATCATCAAAATTGGAGAAAAGGTAAGGATCATAAACATGTTAAAGGATCTTCTGATGTTGTTTGTTATGAATGCAGGAAACCAGAACATGTGAGAACTGATTGCCCAACACTTCAAGATAACTCAAGCAAAGAAAAGGAAAAAGGTGAGGAGAAACCTTAAGTCGAGGAAGGACAAGAAGAGAGTCCAAAAGGCGTTCTGGGCAGAATCTAGTACTAACTCCTCTGAGACTGAACCAGAGGAAGAGACTACAAACCTGTGCTTAATAGGGAAAGATCATCTTGAGCAAAGTGATGAGGAAGAGGTATGTAAATCAACCTATGATGAATTGTTTGAGATTTGTGAGAAAATACATGCATCATACAAAAAACTCAAGAAAACTCATGCAAGCCTAAAATTAGAACTTTCGAATTTACAAAAAGAGTATGAAGTTTTTCTCAAAGATCATGCAACGATTGATTCAAATCACATGGCTCTTCTTGATGAATTTGATGATTTAAACAAAAAGTATTTGGAATTAATTGATGAATATAATGCATTAAAAGTTTCACACACCTCACTTAATTATGATCTTAAGAAATCTAAAGAGATTGAGAAAAAATTGAAGATTGATAATGATGCATTAAAAAGAACTAACTTGAGGATTCAAAATGATTTGGAAACATGTAAGAAAAATCGGATGATATCTACTTTTGATCCTAAGCCAAAACCTAGGAAGAGGCATTATAACTCAAATCATTTAAGAAATCCTTTTCCTGGAGTTAGATGTTTTTCTTGTGGCATGCTAGGACACATCTCACACACTTGCACTATTCACCATAGTACACATTGGGTGTGGAGACCTAAGGTGCATGATTCACAGCATATCATACCTGCATTGCATTCTACTTTTTCTAAGAAGGGGCCCAAACCAATTTGGGTTCCTAAATCTAACTGTTGTTGAGTTTTGCATGTGTGCTCTAACCAAAGACCTTGTGGGAGCATAGGATAACTGGACATATGAAAACTCGCAGCTCATAAATGCTTAAACCTGCTGCTTCAATAAATTCTTGAAATGTATTTTTGTTTCAGTGTGTTTTATTTCTGCTTTGTTGTTGTTTTATTTTGTTTTATTTTCTCTTTGATTTTATATTTGGTTTTCCATATATTGAATCTTTTCAAGATTTTAAATTTTGGAGTTTTGAAGATAGTGTTTAGTTTTTCTAAAATTGGTTAAAGGAAAAAACACCATTGATGATTTTCCTCCTTCTGACCTTGTTTAGTAGTATGATTTTCTTCTCTAAACAAAAGTCTAACTCATTTGAGCCAATGGTTTTTGAAACTAAGATTCTTTTTAACTTGCTACAATAATCTATCTTGTACATAATATCCAAAGTTCTTATATATCTTTCAAGTTATTTAAAATATAGCCATTATTTTTATCACATGATTTTGATTTTGTTTTGTGACTTGTTCTTCCCTATGTTAGAGAGAGAGTTCCTATTCTCTAATATTTGAAGGATATACTCACAACTAAGGGTCTTTTCAAGGGTTTTGTTAAAGGGAATGTAGATTGAAAGAATTAAGAAGGAAATTGAAAAGATGTAAATTTGAAATATATTTATACACAAAAGTGTATCAAAAATCAAGATGCTCAAAGAGCCAATTCAAAGACAAAAGAGGCATTAAATGAGCCCACTAAATTCAACATACTATCTCTTCTCTAAACTCTTAAAACTTAGAGAACTCATTGATTATTTGATGATTTCAAAGGCTTGATTTCAAATTCCTTGATTGAGACAAATTACTTTGTTTTATTATTTATGAGATTTTTTCTTTGTAAACAAGTTTTGATTGGAACTTCTTTTTGCTCAATTAGGTTTATTCTGAGTTAAACATTTTTTGTTTTTCAAAAGAAAATTTGTACCATAAGGGATTTCTGATCTAGGGATAACAGAATTGGATATTTTACCTTTGTCTGATTAGGAATGGCTAAACTCCTTGATCTTGTGGAACTCTAAAATTTAATTATTTGAGAACTTCTCATATGAAGCCTTGATAAAAAAAAATAGAAAAATTAAAATTCAAAAATATTCATTTTTTTATTTATTTTTGTTATTTTTAGCTCTCTATTACTGTGTTTTTGTTTGTTTTTATATTGTTTTATTATTGAGGGCTTTGATCATCACCATCCTTCATTGATTTTCAAATTCTAGTCACATCATCCTGGCCAATACCTGTATCGTCATGGACGATTAGACAAAATCTCATCATATTCTATCTGCTGACCTTTTTTGTGCTTGCTGTAACTCATCGTCCAGGACGATACTGTATCATCCTGGACGATCTGATCGAACTCTGTTATAATTTTTGATGATAGTCCTGGCCGATAGAATATTTCGTCTGGCCGATGCATTCTATGTGCATCGCCCTGGCCGATACACTGGATCGTCCTGGACGATCCACGTGTCAGCACATTTAAATCCTTAAAATCGGCCCCGGACGATCCATTATTGGACAATCGTCCTGGCTGATCCACTGTTCGTCCTGGACGATACACGTGGCAGAGATTTAAAATATTTTAACTTCGACCGGTACGATCAATTATTGTGCATCATCCTGGACGATACACCTAATCGTCCTGGACGATCTACTTTTTCAATGGTCGTCCGGATTTTCTCCTCGGGACAATCGCCTGTGTCTAATCGTCCTGACAGATATCTGATCGGCCCAGATGATCAGACCGCCTTTTTGGCCAATCGACCTGTACGTAATTATTGAGCCATATCGGCATGGACGATTCGGCGATCGGCCTGGCCGATATGGCCGTTTCTTTAGATTCTGGCCGATCCAGCCATGTTTCTCACTTCATCCCATCTCCTCTCGTGTCTCCTTGCTAACTCTCTTCTATGGCTGGTGGGAAACGTGTTCGACAAACTTCTGGGAGTTCTTCGAGGGCTAGGATTGACCCTCATTTCAGAGAGGAATAAGATCAAGCCGCCTACCATCGATACAAAGAGTGTGGGATAACTGTCTCCAGAATCATCAATCCTGCCACATCTCATACCCGGTAATTGATCTTTTTGCTCACACCTCCCTTTGTTTCATTCTGTCCCTTGCTTTCCCCTTTAATACCGAGTTTCTTCGAGAATTCTTTGCAGACCTTCGCATTAACCCTACCTTCACAGCCCTATCCTCCTATGTGAATCGATGCCCTGTCGAAATCACATATCAGGACTGTGTTGAACTGTTACATCTATCCACCACCGGGGATAAGCTGCACTTAATCGCTTCAGATCCTAAACTTGACTGGTCCACGGCGAATCACTTCCTTCGCCAGACCAATGCACCTTTTCATGTTGGAGAGACTAGGTCTTTAGTCAAAGATGCTAGGACAATCCAACATGTCCTTCGCACCTCCATAATTCCAAAAGCCAGGGACCGAATCCACATCACCCCTCTACTTTCCCTCACTACTTTCTACATCATGGCTCATAGAGAATTTAATACCGCGGACTTAATTTTTCGATACATTGATCACTTAAACCACAATCCGCGATCCAAGTCATAAGAGGAAACCCAATATAGCCTTAGGACACATCATAGCCTATGTCCTTAAGACAAAATACCAACTTCAGTATCCTATTCCACCTAACCTCCCAACTCCCTTCTACTCAAACAGTTCCTTCAGTACCCTTCACAGTACTCGTCTCCACCCTGGGGATGAGGAACCTCGGGGGAATGAGGAGGAGGAGGCTCCCGCTCCTGCTCCTGTTCCTGATCCTGTTCCTCTACACCAGCACTCACCGGTTGATCAGTTGATAGAGATGTTTGATCGATGGGAGACCCGCTTTGACACTTACATTGCTGCACAGGAGCAACAACATTATGAGGATATTGCCCACTACAAGCATCACCGTACTAAGGATTTAGCCCACTTTGACAGATACATGACTCAACAGCAGCAGCAGTATGACCAGGACATCGCCTGGTTCAATGCTCAGTTTACTACGCTTGCCAGCTACTTTCAGCAGCCATCTCCACCACCTCCATCTGATGATCAGGGTCCCTCATTTTTCTAGTATGTGTTTTCTGCTGTCTATTTTCTGTTTCTGTAGTTTGTCGTATAGTTTGTTTTAGTTTATGTTGTGTTATTTTCTTTTTTCTTTTGTGTGTCTAGGACCCTCTTTTTTTTATGACAAAAGGGGGAGTAGGTTGTGGTAGGAAAAGCTGATTTGCTTGTAATTTTTGAAATTTTAATGAACTGCTTTTTTTTCTGAGTTTTTGCTACTCGTGTTTGCCATCATCAAAAAGGGGGAGATTGTTGCAAATCTATTTTCATGACTTATGTTTTGATGATTGACAAATACTATTGATTCTCTTGGACTGCATGTTGCTTCTAACTTTTCAGGAATCGAAGATCGGACGAACAAACGAAGCTAGTTCAAGATTACGTAGATTTAGGGTTGAGTCAGTCTGTACTTTGTTTTTTCTCTTCTTGAGTCTATTTGTAATGGTCAAAGAGACTGATACTAAGTAACCCTACACACACACACTTGAGAGAATTAGAATTTCTGTTTTTACTCATATTAGCCAGGACGATATTTACATCGTCCTAGACGATCAGGCTTAAAATAGAAATTCTAAATACGGATTCTTAATTAAGGCAGCCGACATTAACAGATCGGCCTGGACGATACGTGTATCGGCAAAGACGATAAGCTAAAAATAGAAAGAAGTTGCCTTCATAGACAATTAAGGTATACTGTATTTTTAAATAATCAGTTAGGACGATCATTGATCGGCTTGGATGATATTCACAAATTATGCCTTAATTGATCAGGAAATCAAGGGAGTAATTAAGAATGATTGATACGATCATATCGTCTTAGACGATCGCAGGATCGGCCAGGACGATCTATTCAAAAACCTTAGTTACTTCAGGATGATAAATATCGGCCAGCTCGAATTCAGGGCTATGCTCTGGACGATTTTCCTCTGATTTGAACTGATCGGCCGGGACGATCATGAGATAGGCCTGGATGATCAAACCAATTTTAAATCGTCCAGTTTTGCATTCAGGGCGATGCTCTGGCCGATCTTCTGAGTTTTGTACTGATCAGCCAGGCTGATGTCCGTATCGGCCTGGACGATAATGTCGGCAACTTGCAATTAATGAGCTCCTTTAAAGCTCTTCTATTTAAGAGCTCTTGTTCAACATTTTGAACAACCTTTTGGCTGCTGCCTTGACCTGAGAAGGCCTTGAGGAGAGAAAGAGAGAGAGGGAGAGAGAGAGGATCTTGTGAGGGGGAGCTTGTGAGGGGATTCACAAGGGTTGCTTCAAGGATCGCTCTGCTTCTTCTTCGTCTAGAGTTTCTCGTCCGTGGAAGGGTCGGTAGAGGTAAGGAGTCAACATCTGGTTGTGGTTCTCTGCCAGCTTCAGAAGGAAGTAAAAGGAGATAGATTCTCTGCCTTGCCGGGGTGGCAAAAAGGAGGTTCTTGTGAGGGCTTCTCCGCCTAGCCGTGGGGGCTAAAGGAGAGTCACGTTTGTAGTGCAATATTCGGAGGGCGCCTCCGGGGAGTGGACGTAGGTCGAGTTGACCGAACCACTATAAATTTCTGTGTTCTTATTTCTTGCTTCCGCACTTTAATTTCCGCATTTATTTTTCACGTGGTGTGATTTTGGTTTATGTATTTTTGTTCTTTGTGAAAAGAAATTTTTTAAAATACCAATTCACCCCCCTTCTTGGTTAGCTTGGGACTAAGTTCATAGGGCTTAACATCCCTAACGAACTTTCATATTTTATTATAAATTCTAACTATAATTCATAATTATAAACTTATTTTGATTATTATCCATAACTCAATCATCCCCATCCATTATATACTGAATTATGATTACATAAATAATTATGTAATAAAAATATTATATCAAATGATAATATCAAAACATGCTAAATTTGTCTTTAAAAAATTATTTCAATAGAAAATGTATTATAATAATATTTCTTTAGGGCACATTCCCCAATATTAAGAAGTGATTGATTAATCTTCAATTTTATAGCCAAGAAATAATAATGGTATATGAAATAAATTATATTGAATATTATCAAAAATGATATTTCATAAATGTATATATGATCACTTCATGAAATTAAAGGGGGTTGATTTATTTGGTTGATCATTTTACGACCAATTTTTTATTTTAAATGCTATAGGAAAAATGTAATAAATAAAATCACTCAATATATACCAGCCAAATAAATACTTATTAGTATAAAAAAATGGTCGATAATATGCATAACTTTAGCGATAAATATTAATTAGTGGTAATTAATTTAGCAACAAAAAAAAATTGGTTGCTAAAAGCCTTACCGACGAGGCTACTACGAGAAATCAATGACCCAAATATTTTTGGTCATTATTCGCTTTAACGTTCAAAGTATAAATTTGGTGAATTCTCAATATTAATTAATTATATATACTTATTTAAATATATATACTTTCTTAAAATAATTTTTTTTCATAATTAATTAATCTCTATTTTTTAAATATATAATTTTACTCATTATTTAATGAATTCTCAATATTAACTTTAAATTATAAAAAAACTCTCATAAACGAGTCCTTAGAAAATACTAATATCAATTTTATTTAGAGATAGGTCCCGATGAACTTTACTCTGGGTGAACAGGATTAGAGTGTCTCCATTTTATATATATAATCATCTTGGACATGAACATGAACTTTTCATAGAATTTGTTACAGCTATGCATACATGTTTTATAAATATTTTACATTCTTTAGATGAAAAAAATAGAAAGTAGATCTTGTACTTGAAATTTCAAGATGCTTCCAATATATAATGGGATCCAATAATTATAACTACCACAAAATCCAATGATCTACTTATACACTTTGATTGTGAACAAAACATGGCCCACAAATTCCGCTGTCAGCATGGGAGAATCAAAAGAAGAAAGAGAAGCCTCTATCTCATATTGTGACAGAAGTATATCACCTTACAAATTACTGCAATTTTCCTAAGAACTCATCAAGGTTACAAATATTAATTTTGATGGAGTGGAGAGCATTTCGATGCATCTAACTCTGGAATGAGACCAATTAATTTCAAAGCAATCCTCCTTATTTCACTTCAAACATAGGATACCAACCAACAAGTTTCATGACCCTTCTGAAGTTGGCAATATGGATGGATAGCTACATATAGACTATTCCATGGCATCTGATTGATGTTTTACATTCTGCCGGAGCGAGCGAGGGATGAATGTGAAAGCTCGACTATGACGGCGACCAAAGCTAATATTCGAAGGAGTAGAATCTGAAGTGCTTAGTTTTGACACAGCAGAAACAAGTTTATCGATTTCCTCAACTTCCATTCTATTACAAAGAGCCTCCTGTTCATTCTGGGGATTTTTCTTTGGTTGATATTTCTTTTGTTGTACTGTGAAAGGCTTTCTGTCCTCCCAGACCTCTTTCATTTGGGCGGCATGTTGCTTGTTTTGGCGTTGGTGTTTGGATGGCTTTGCCTTTTTGAACTCGAATGAAGAAGGGAATTTATGCTTGTCTATTAAATGTTGCTGCCGGCTTTTATAGCTTTTCAGCTTTGCTTCGCATCCTTCCACCAAGCACTCGTACTGTTATAAAAGATAATATCAATAACAAATGAGAAATGGAATACAAACAAGATAACAAAATGCCACATGTATGGCAATCTACGAAAGAGGATGCAATCTAATGATATACAATTTTTAGACCAAACTTTCACAAATCACATTTCTAAAAGCTTAAATCATTAATAGGACTAAAATGGTAATTTGCTGATTAATGATAAGAATTACAGCTTAAGCATGCCAATAACAATGCAAGCATTGAACTTGGTGAAAGATCTCGCAGCTCATGGGAGTTTGAATGAAATCAAAAATACTAACAAGTCAATAATAGTATGTTGATAAGAAATTAGGTAAAACAACATCAAGCCTTTATCCCACTACATGGGGTCGGCTACATGAATCCTTTTTCTCCATTGTGTCCTATTAAGGTCAAATTCTCATTTAAATCTAATAAAGAAATGTCATTCCTAATATTTTCTAACCAAGTCTATTTAGGTCTACCTCTAGATTTTTTAACATAAGTCAAATCTAAAATCTCAACTTTCCTAACCGGGTCATCGGAAGGCCTCCGTTTAATTTGACCAAACCATCTAAGGCGGCTCTCTCTAATCTTATCTTCCACTAGAGCTACTCCAACCTTTTCACGTATATGCTCATTTCGTATCCTATCTCTAAGGGTAAAGCCACTCATCCACCTAAGCATCCTCATCTCTGCAACACTTAACTTAGTATCATGCTTCTCTTTTAATGGCCAACATTCGACACCATAAAGCATTGCAGGCCTCACCACCATCTTATAGAACATTCCCTTAAGTTTGAGAGGGACTTCTATCGCACAACAAGCCCGATGTATTCCTCCACTTCAACCATCCAACTTGAATTCTGTTGATAATATCCCCATCCATTTCAGCAATCACTCTGAACAATATATCCAAGATATCTAAAACGTGTACTATTATTAATGACTTGATCGCCCAATGTCACAATCCCCTTACTAGGTCTATTGCTACTAAAATTATACTCCATACATTCAGTATTAGATCTACTCAAGCGAAAACCTTTAGGCTCTAAGGTTGACCTCCATAATTCAAGTTTACCTTCAACTCCCTCTCTAGTCGTATCAACAAGAAAAATATCATCAGCAAAAAACATACACCAAGGTACATTCTCTTGCAAATGTCTAGTGAGAACATCCATGACTAAAGCAAATAGATATGGGCTTAAGACTGATCCTTGATGTAATCCAACCGAAATAATAAAATACTTAGTCAAACCACCTTATGTTTGAACACAAATAATAGCTCCTACATACATATTTTTAATGATTTAAATATAAATATTATTAACTTCTTTCTTTTCAAGAACTCTCCATAGCACTTGTCTTGGAACTTTATCAAATACTTTCTCTAAATCAATAAATATCATATATAAATCCTCCTTATTCTCTCTATATTTCTCCATCAAACCTCTCAATAAATATATGGCTTCCATAGTAGACCTACCCGGCATGAATCCAAATTGATTTTGAGAAACATTTATATCACGTCGTAACCTACGCTCCATAACACACTCTCATAGTTTTAAAGTATGACACATTAACTTAATTCTTCTATAATTTGCACAGCCATGTGCATCACCTTTATTCTTAGAAATAGGAATTAATACACTCATTCTCCACTCACCTGCATCTTTTTAGTCTTGAAAATAGTATTAAAAAGTTTAGTAAGCCAAGAAATTCCTTCATCTCCTAAGCATTTCCATATCTCTATTGAAATATCATCAGGTCCAACAACTTTTCCACACTTCATTTTCTTTAAAGTCACTCTAACTTTGATTTTACTAATATGCCGATAAAAAATAAAAATCTTTATTTTCATTTTGAGAGCTAAAGTCACTAAAGACAATCGTATTTTAACATTCTTTATTAAAAAGTTTAGTAAAATATTTCATCCACCATTGTTGAATATCATATTCTAAGAAAAGTACTTTTTGATCTTCATCCTTAATACACTTCACTTGAACTAAATCCTTACTACTCCTATCCCTTTGTTTGGCTAACTTATACATATATCTTTCTCCATCTTTAGTATTTAATCTATTATATAAATCATTAAAAGCTAAGCTATTTGCATCGCAAATAACTTTTTTAGATTCCTTACGAGCCTCTTTATAGCTTTCCCAATTATCAGAATTTTTACATTTAAACTAATTTTTATAACAAATCTTCTTATTTTTATCTTTTCTTGCACATTTAAATTCCACCACCAACTATTTTTACTTTTAGAGATTTTTCCCTTCTAAATTTTAAGCACATCTTTTGCAATATTCTTAATATCACTAGCTACTTTTTTTTACCTAATATTAACATCAACGTGCAAAGACAAAATTTTAAGATCTAAAATCTTACTCTTAAAAATACTTTTGTTAATATTCTTTAAATTCCCCCATCTAATCCTAGAATAACATTTTAGTTTATTTTTTATTTTATACCCTTTTATCTTAAAATCAAAAACTAATAATCAATATTTGGAACACAAATTTTCACTTAGAATAACTTTACAATCTACGCAATCTAAACGATCTAATTTTCTTATAAAAAAATATGCAAGATCAATAAAATAACACAATGACGGTAAATCCATGCAATAAAAATAAATTCATACAATATTAAGAAAATCTCTCAGGAACATGCATTTCAGTAGTCATGCTAAACAAGTAAAAAGTCCTAACTATCACGATGTTTTTCCAATGTTAGTATCAGTATTACTAAACCGCTGGCTTAGTAAATAGAGTCATCACTATTTGTCCGTCGACACAGTAATGATCTCCTTATAAATCCCAATCAGTATATCAACTGAATTAGCAGAAGATAACACCAAACCACAGTATTTAAAGGAAACCTCATCGGCCCACCATCATATATAGGTCAATCAGTTTTCAACCAATGGGTCAACCAGTCTTAACTTGTTTATTTCATATGCACATATTATTATCACAATACTATAATGGTAATAGCGATGAGCTATTACTCAAACACATATCCATATCCATTTTAATGGATTGCAGTAAATAATGCATAATTGAGCTTAATTAAAAAGATGTCAAATGTCATAACAGTAGCCAACAAAGAATCCTATTAGGCAAAAAAGTACAGTTTCAAAAAATTACCAAAATATCAGGAATTTTATTGTACTACACTACTATTTTTAGACATTAAAATAATTTTTTATGTAGACAAAAATTGATGTATCTTCAAAATCACCCGGTAAAAAAATACAAATAAATACTCAAAATGCTTATAATCATGATCTTTATAACATACAAAAAAGTTAAGCGGTGAAAGATTTAAGCAATTTAACAATACAAAGTTATTCACATTTTTTTGTTACAAAAACAAAAATTTGATCAGAAAAATACGAAAAAACATAAAATCTTTGAAATCAGAAATAGGCTAAAAGTTTCTTACAATGAGACGACCAAATATCTCAAAAAGCCGGACAGGCGAAAATCGCATTGCGGCCTCCAAATCCTAGGTTTTCTTTTCTCTCCTCACTTCTCTCTCTTAAAATATCAAACCATTTCTCTGTTATGCCAATGTGAATAGGAGAAAAGGAATAAATGCTTTTAAAGATAATGCTTTAGGATATTTTTAATAAAATCATATTTTAATATTATATAATTAATTTAATCAATTTCTTTTAATAGAAAATTCAAATACATCATTTTAGGACTTTAAAAATTACAAAAAAATATCCATAAAATAAAACATGTTATTTAAAAAATATCAGTGAAATCGATTTGCAAATCGGATACCAAATGGTCTCAAAATCCTCACTTGTACCAATATGTACAAATTTCTTAAGAATTTTCACTGATGTCTAAAAATTACGAAAAAAATTGTGTAAGTAAAATATTTCAATCAAAATATCATGGCGAAAACAATTTATGATTTGGAATTATAACGACTGCATAAAAATTTGGCAAAGTCAAAATACGGGCTGACTAAAAGAGAAAAAAACATTGCAAATAATGCATAATTGAATTTAAAAATTCTTATAATTAATTAATTAATTAAGTAAAAATCAAAGAGAAAAAACAAAAATGTTTACACTAAAAAATCATCTCCTGTATAATAGTTTAGCTGACTCAAACTTAAACTCCAACTCAATCAACAACAAATAAGTACAACAACTCTCTAAAACAATTGTAAACAAGTGAAACTCTCTAATCAAAGTACAAAGCACCAAGTAAACTGTTGTATGTATAGGTTCTAAATACTTACAAATAAATAAACAAAAGGCTAATTTAGCACTTTAAACAAAACTAAAATGCTAAGAACAAAAAGAAAGTGTTGTAACAAAATTACAGTGCTAAAAATAGGGTATTGAAATTAAAATAGGAGTGCTGAAGTGAAAAGGTGATTGTTCAAGCAAGAAAAGTGAAGTACTTAAGCAAAAACACTAATGTTGGGGCAGTAGAGAAGTGCAAACTAAGTAACTGATGTTCGATCTAACTTAAATTATAGGCTACTTCCAAGGGAAACAAGAAGTCATATCTCTCATAGAACTATAAACCACTTCCAACAGAAGCCGTAAGACTTGCTATTTAGGCCACTTCCAATGAAAGTCATAAGACCTGCTCTGTAAGGGACTTCCAAGAGAAGTGTTAGACCCTCAAACCAAAATCCAAATCAAACCACGGAAAACTTTTAATAGAAATAGTAAGACCTACCCCAAATCAATTTTATTAGGCTACTTTCAATGGAAGTCATAAGACCTACTATTTGAGAAATTTTAAGAAAAGTATTAAAACCCCAAACTTAAATTACATGCTACTTCCAAGAAAAACTATAAGTCCTATCTTTCATAAATTACAAGCTACTTATAACAAAAGCAGTAAGAATCATCTCTGAGTTAAATTAACATGACACTTCCATTGTAAGTCATAAATCTTATTATTTGGGAAACTTCGAAATAAAGTAATAATTCCCTAAAACTAATCTACGAATAACTCCTAAATGGAGTGTAAGCCCCATCCTAAATAAAACTAATGGGCAACACCTAAGTGGAGTCATAAGCCCCAAACCAAATCAAATATATGGACAACTCCTAAGTGGAGCAGTAAGCCCCGGCCTAAATCTAAACCTCCGGGCAACTCCTAAGTGGAGCCTTAAGCCTTAAACCTAAATCAAACATACGAGTAACTTCTAAGTGGAGCCGTAAGCCCCGACTTAAATCAAAACTAGCATGCAACTTCTTAATGAAGTCGTAAGCCCCAAACTAAACCAAACTACTGGGCAACTTCTAAATGAAACCATAAGCCCCAAACTAAATAAATTTAACAGGCATTCTAATAGATATAAGCCTCAAATCATAATAAAACTAAAACTCAAATCTAATCACTTAAGTCTACTCGAGAACCCTGAGAAGAGACAACTCATGACTGCTAATCAAATACTTTAGATGCTACAATCAATGATTTGTCAGCATTGGTAGAATAAAACCTATAGTATTCTTGTGATGACAGAACCATAGGATCTTGATCGGGTCTACCTCCATCCCCCAACAAACGAGACTAAAACTTAACATTTCTAAGCTATGCTAAGCTGATTCATCCTTAATCGAGAGTTCTCTCCTACGAAGTAGGAGAAGCAACTAACTATGAGGGCTTGCGCTCATGGGAAGTAAGGTCTCAGATCTAAATAAACTCTGACGAAATCCTAGGAGGAAATTTGGTTAAACTAAAATCAATCGGCCTTAAGAAGAATGAAATCATAAATCTAAAAAGCAGGATTCATACCTGAGAGCCTTTTTTCCTGAGAAACGCCAATACTAATCTCCATCAAATCTACCCATTTTGGATAAACTTGGGCTCCAATAAATCTACTAATTGATATTCATCAAACAAATCAAATTTCAAATTTGGCAATTAATGTAAAATAATTCATAAGTCATCATAAATAGCCCTTTCAAGCTAGCACAAAAGATATATTTACAGTCCACCATCCATAGTGAATAGAATCTTACCATTCAAAACATCTTCAAGAACAAGATTTACAGAAGTGTCCAATGGAGAGATTTGATGTGGACTCAAAAGAAAATAAAATATTAATGAAATTGCAAACATAAGGATGCCTGGCTAAATCCTAGAAAATAAAATATTAATAAAATTGCAAATATGTTAATCAGAAAATTGTGATATACCTTCTAAGTTTCCTAGATATAAAACATCATTCAAAATTCCCTACTCTGTTTAAACAATGGTTAGACATTTTTAAAATAGTAAATACTTGATTTCTTCTTAAAAAATGGTCAATAAACATAAAATAAGAAGAATTCTGTCAATTGTTTTTTTAATGTATCCAATTCATTTTGTCTCTCATCTATCATTACACTTTCTCTCCTGGCATGAATTTCAATTGCAATTTTGCAACCTCAATTTTATATTTGCAATTTTTATCCTTCCAAGATTAACTTTGCAAATATTCTTGAAAGCCTCATTTATCAATAAACTACTTCATTACTCTCATATATATAAACACCTAATGAAGCTTATGCTAAGGTATGAAGATAAATTTTATTTGCCTAACCTATACAAATTTTCTACCTACCTCCTATAAACTCATATAACCTATTGTGGGCTCCAAAAAATTTGCGCCCCCGGTCTCTCAGCGCCAACTCTTCCTTTTGTCATTTTATTTATGTGGGTGAGGAGAATTTTAATGAGTTTATGTTCCAGGGTAAAATTTTAGAAGGCAGATTGGGTTTGAGATAAGACACTACCCAGAGATTTCGCCCTCATTTTGCGAGGACTTTATAATTTGAGTTCTAATTTCCTGTAGGCACAAGTCCCTATAGATAATGAGAGAGAACTTTTGATTAAGGCTATTCATAAGATAGGTCGCATAGGTTTCAAACCCAGCGTATAATAACAACAATTTTAGAATTTGAATATGATTTTGAATTTTGGAGTTTAAGATTAGAATTTTATCACCAGATATTTAAAATAGGTGATGATGGGAATGAAGATGAGCCCGATAAAGATGCCATGGTTCCATCATCCCGGGCCATCATGGTCCTTGGTCTACTTAGTAAGAGGAGGTAGTCGACCCAACCTAATAGAAGGCACATTATCGATAGTCATGAGTTGCTTCGTCTAAGGATACCTTGTAGACCTGAGGTAGTGTTTGTCTAAGGGGATAGATCTGAATCCACCTTAGTTGACAGAGGGCTTTATCTTTATAGAATATACCATATGATTCATTACTCAAAGATTTGATGCCATTAGGGAGCATACAAGCTTTGACCGCTATCGTAATATAATGGTGTCATTTTGTGGCAAAATCACCCGATCAAAGGGCATATGTCCCTACATGCAATAGATTATTTGAGAATGAATCTTAGTGATACACCCGATATGACATTTGCTTTTTGTGAGCTGAGGTTAATTTTAAAATTATCACCCCTGACAAACAATTACGGAAGGTGGATAAGTTTTAATTTTAAATTTTGGTGATTAGATTTGTATTTTTGTAAGAATTTGAGAGATATTGTAAATATTTGGAATCCCCTCCGATTGAGATTTTCTATCAACATGATCATCACCAGGGATGTAGATAATCGGTTGTTTAAACCATGTCAACTTTGTTCACCTACTAATAAAGGATCAAGTTTAACAATTGATGATTATACGAACGCTAAAATCGAATGTGTTTTAGGATGAATTTCATGTAAAGAGCTTTTGAAGAGTTATAGTAGATTTGTGATTAGTCATTCGTTAGTTATTTCAAGTTATGTTGACTCCAATCCTTTTCAAGGAAGATGATGAAACTTGAAATATTTGACCCGCATAGTATTCTCGGACCGTTAGATTTATGTATTAGATATGACGATCGGAGCAAATACGGGTTATATTTTCAACATATAGACTGAAGTATCGCCTTTTGTCCACTTATATAAATGTTATGGATCTGATGGCATATGAGCGTATTAGATTTCACTTGTTGAAGTACATAGTACATAGAAGATTTATTTTTTAGTTCATTTTGACTCCTTGAAGTTATCATTTAGCACAATTCCTAGGGGATGTTTGCTCAATATATACTAGGAGATCATATTCATGCATATGAGTGAGTTACATCACTTGCTACGAATCTCCTATTACTGTATGTAGGCTAGTTATTGTGTGAACCAACAATCCTCTGCCCCTGTTCACATGTGAGTTGTAGCATTCATTAGGAATTCACGCAACTATCCATAGATAGGTTGGTTTGTTTGATACAAGCTCCTTGCCCCACCTGTAAGATAATCTTTGAGGGCACCACAAATTCTCTGCTTTGCTCACAAGTAAATTGTAGTGTTCATTGTCACTCCCATGTTGTTACCCATCGATGTGTTATAGTGCACTTTACAATTGCGATAGATTTATAGTATTCTCAAATGATGTATCTCATAATTGTACTATGTTTAATATTATGTATGAACTTAAAGTTCGTTTGATGATGTATATAATATGCTTGTGTGCTCGTTGTTGTTCATGATTTGTAAATGACCTAAGCAATTTTAGGGTCAACAATTACTTTCTCTAACATTCAGTGAATTGAATCTCATGAAGAATGAAACCACTTATGGAAGCAAAATCCTTAACATAGAGCTATATAACTTGTAGGCCTAGTGCTATCACACAGCCAATTCAACTCCTCTATAGTCCTGCTTGCGTGAATAAACATGTATAAGTATAAAAGCTTTGTGAGGGCCCACTCGCATTTGTATAATTGCTCGAATACAGGAATTAAATTATATTTCTTAATATAATTACTAATAATTACATGATAATAATCTAATTATTAAAAATCATAATTCTACTAAAATAAATTATATTTTCCTGCTCTGAAAGTTTGGATATTACATGTTGCAGGTATACACATGACGTCTAGGGATGTTGCGCGGGTCAGTAAATGAAGTCAAGTTCGAACCCAATCCATTTATGTGGATAGATAGGAGTCGACCCGACTCGAACTATCAGATAAATGTACGGTCACTGCGTTGACCGGAATATTCATTTTATAGTTTATGTTAGGCATTCAAAGCCCATAACAAGAAAATTTTGTTTAGAAAAATATACAACCGACTTGAACACGATCCTCTATCGGGAACTAACAGTGTCAACTGGGTTCAATCAATAAAATAAAAATCCCGATAATACCCCGATGATAGCCGCGTTGAACGTAGATCTCAACTGTAGGGATCAATTTCAAATATTTAAATTCCACCCAAATACCCATGAAAAATCCAAAAAGCGTACAAGATCAAATATTTAAAATTGAAATCAATAACCAAAATGCTTAAAGAAAAATTCATCCACCCTCCACAATATTTTGTCGAGGTGGACAAATTCAATATCACTTCAGCTCACAAAGAGTAAATGTCTAGTCGAGAATATCACTAAGACTAATTCTCAGCAGTCTCTTGTCAGCCAAGGATGTGGCACGTGTCCTCTAATCAGCGATTTTGCCGCCAAATGATACCGCACGTAAACGGTTATGATCGAGGCCCTCTGAACCGAGTGGTTTGCTGTCAAATGGCACCACTAAATTACAGTCATGTCCATAGCCCATATGCTCCCCAATGACACTAAATTCTTGAGATATGAATCAAAAGAATATAATTGATAGGGCATAAAACCCTCGATTAGCGAGGTGAATTTAAATTTATCTCCTTGACAAATACTCATCCCAGTTCTACAAGGTACCCTTGGACGAAGCAACCCATGGTTGCTAACAAGGATCCTTCTGTCAGGTTGGGTCGACTACCTCCTCTAATTAAGTAGACTAGGAACCATGATGGCCCGGGAACACAGAACCATGGGATCTTGATCGAGCTCATCAACATTCCCCACACCATCTGCTTTAAGTGCAAGATAGTGAAATTTCTATTTTAAATATCAAAATTTTGAAACTAAAATCCATGCCACTACTATAAGCAAATAACACGTATCTCTACATATCTGATTGACGACTAACCTTAATCGAAAATTCTCTCTCATTAACAGGAGGGGCAATTAACTATAGGGGATTGCGCCTATAAGAAACAAGAACTCAGATCATAAAGTCCAAGCAAAACGAGGGCGAAATCTCTGGGTAGTGTCTTATCTATAAATATAATATGCTTTCTCAAAATTTACCCTGGAACTTAATTCGTTAAAACTACTCCGAAGCATGGGGAGGTCGGTGTGCGAATTTTGGGAGCCCATAATCGGCATCAAGATAATAAAATATTTAAAGTCAATCATAAAAAAAAATGAACCAAATCTTCCAAGAATTAAGAGCACTACAACAACTGGCCTACTTGTGATGACCCGGTTTAGGCTGGGTCGGTTCAACCGAACCGGCAAGCCTTCTATTAATAGTCGCGACACCAACAGGGGTCGGTACAGCGCATTTCGCGAACAGAGCGAAGGGCGGACGGACGGCTTCGTGCGGGAAAGCAAGGTAAGATTCATTTTTCCAATTTTAGCAAAGGATTGGCTTCAAGGATAAGAATTAATGATTCATCTTCATTCCTATCAATAATGAAGAGTTAATTTGGGAGAAACGATGGTAAAAGAGAGGAACGACTAAGAAAATGAGGAAATAAGGTTTGTGAATTTCTTTCCAATTTTGCATAAATTCTCATGTTTTGTTTGACATATAATAAATGACATTTTGTTAAGGGAAAAGAAAGAGATTGAAAGCGAGAAAGAAGTATTTTGAGAGAGAAGGATTCAAGGATTTGACAAACCCCCATTTTCTTTGTAAGTCACTTTCCTTTTTTAAATTTTAGTTAAAATTTTGTTATTAAAGCACATTTTTATGGAAGTTCATATTATATGAATTTAAGGATAAAAGAGAGATTGAAAGTTGTAGAAATTCGATTCAACAAGGAAATTCGAAGTTGAGGTTGCTCCAAGGATCGAGGATTTGAAAGGATTAAAGTGGGTAATTATACTTGTGAAATTTTTTACTATTTATCTTCATTTCAAATCTGAAATTTATAACTCATACAATTATATATTTATATTTTATAAATTTTATTTCTTTTGAATATCATAATAGATGAGACAATGAGAATTCTAATACATGAATTGATATAGAAATTGTATAACTAAAATTGATGAAATACTATGTGCATATGGAAGTTTATAAATAATGTGGAAAAAATATATGTAAAGGAAATGAAAGGTAAAGTTGAGATGCATATCTATGTATATATGATACGTATATACATAAAAAAATGCAGATAAATAAATGTTAAAGAAAACGATATAATATCAAATGAAACAAAGGGAAAAGGATATGCATGCAAAGCACAAGAGTCACCCCCGTATGGTACTAACTGGGGAAGCAATGTACCCGTGCACATAAAAAAAAAAAATTTGAAAAAGAAAAGAAAAAGAAAATGGAAATGGTTGTACCTTCGATATATTTAGGCGGTGCACCTGTACAATTAATTGGAAAAAGGAATGTATAGTAAAGTAAAGTATTTAAGTATGTAAATGAAAATGTTATAATATGCATAAAAGGCTGAATGAATTAAAATGAATAGAAATTAAAGAAATGTATACCACTTATTAAATGAATGTACATACATCAGGAATTGATTATATTGTATTTTATATGTTAATTGATAATGATTACCCACTGAGTTTATATTGTAAACTCAAACCACTTAATTAATATTTCAGGTAAATCCCCAAAGAAGAAGAAATGGCTTAAAGGGAAGAATTCGTCTATAGAAGACGATGTGCAAATGACAGCAGGTAAAAAAGGATTGTTGAGAATGCTTAGTTCTGTCATAGATTTATTATAATTTTCTTTGTGATTAGTGGCTTTCAATTGTTGAAAAGTTTATGTTAATATGGTTTTTTTTTAATGGGACGAAATTGTAATATTGTCCGACTTTTCAATCTCGTCTCGTTAGATCGAGCATCTGAGCAAGGTAGTGACAAAAGTGGTATGAGAGCCTAATTTAAAAATATGAATCATACTGATAGAGCCATTAGGATGATTATTAATAATTTAATGTAAAATAATTATGTTATGGTAAATAGGAACAAAAATGAATATGGAGAAGAAGAAGAAGTAGAAAGAACAACAACTAATGTTTCTATTAACCCTGATACATTGGCACAATGATGATAGCTATGACTCAATTCTTTCAAGATTCAAGGAATCAATCATCATGTAGTAGTAGTGGTGGGGGAATGATTATGGATAAGTATCTTAAATTATTTCAGGACATGAGACCACCATTATTCACGGGAGTAGAGGGATAAATTGAGAATGAAAACTGGTTGCTGAGGATTGAGAGGATTTTAGAAGGAATGTACTATCCAGATGAGAGGAAAGTTTCCTTGGCAACCTTTGCGCTTAATGGAGAAGCTGAAAGGAGGTGGAGAAGGCTATATCAAGATAAATTTGGAGGAATCCCTAATATGCAAATCAAGTGGGATGACTTTACTCAGGTATTCAGAGACTAGTTCGTGCCTCTTTCTGTGATAAGACAAATGCAGGATAAATTAATGAAATTGGTACAGGAAGAAAAATCAGCGATGAAGTATGAGGTTGAATTCATCTTGTCCAGATATGCTCCTCAGTTAATACAGATGACAGAGGAAAAATATCATAGATTTTTATCTAGATTGAAGATGCAATTAGGCAACCTCTTGTTCCATTTGGAATTGAAGATTATGCAGTGCTTGTGGAAAGAGCTAGAAGGGTAGAAATGGACTTGCAAAACACTCAAAGGAGACGGGACTTTCAGAAGAGGAAAAGTGACAAGATTATGGGAGCTTCTCCAGTTTCATATAGCAAATCCCTTCGATAAACTCGGAAGTTTAATTGGAAGAAAATTAAGTCCAGTAGCAGTGATAGCTCAAGTGTAAATAGTTGCAGCAAATGTGGAAGGCAACAAAAAGGAGAATGTTTATCTGATACAAATACTTGCTTCTGTTGTCATCAACCAGGTTAAATAATCAAGAATTGTCCTACTTTGGGGCAAAGACCAACAGGAGAGTCAAAGATAAAAACTGGATCTCAAAAGAAATGTTGGAAGACCAAGAATAATAGAATCAACTGCTTCTACTCCAGGACCAAGTCAAGGCTGACAGAATACGCTACCTAGAGTATATGCGCTGACTCAGAAGGATGCTAAGGATACACCTGAAGTGATTATAGGTTATAATAATGAAAAGTGAATAAATGTGTATTATGAAAGTATTGTTAATTATGTTATAATTTTTATGTAAATTCTATAGGTATGATCATGCTGCAAGGAAAGCCTGTACGAATTCTTTTTGATACAGGAGCTTCATACTCCTTCATTTCAGAGGAATTTGTTAAATCAGTTGAGCTGAATGTTTATGAGACAAGTGTAATTTTGGAAGTTTTAATGCCAAATGGATCTATTATGAATTTAAATAGTGTATGTCAAGTGACTTTCAAAATAAATGAAAGAGAGTTTGAAGTAACAATGAAAGTTTTATCATTATAAGAGTTTGACTTGATATTGGGAATAGATTGATTATCAAGGTATTTTATGAATATTAACTGCAATAGAAAAATTGTAAAATTTAATTTTCATGGAGAAAGAGCATTGAAATTTTATGGAAAGAGGAATTTCTTCAATGATAATCACTTATATGAAAGCATACAAATTTGTATCCAAATAATGTCAGTGTTTTCTTACTTAAGTAAAGGATACAAATAAAAAAGTTAAATAGTTGAAAGTTATACCCGTAATTAAAGAATATCCAGATGTGTTTTTGGATGATTTGTCAGGATTACCACTAGAAAGTGAGATAAATTTCACTATTGAGTTGATATCGGGTTCAGAACTAGTGGCAATGGCACCTTATAGAATGACAGTCAAAGAGTTACAGGAGCTGAAAAGTCAATTATAAGAATTGCTAGATAAGTGATTTATTAGGCCAAGTTCCTCACCATGGAGAGCTCCAATATTGTTTGTAAAGAAGAAAGATGGGAGCTTCAGAATGTGCATTAGATTATAGAGAACTAAATAAGCTTACTGTTAAGAATAAATATCCTTTGCCCAAAATAGATTATCTTTTTGACCAATTGGAAGGAGCTACAATTTACCTAAGATAGATTTGCGTTATGGATACCATCAGCTACGTATTAACGAGGAAGATATAGCAAAGACAGCTTTCAGAACCAGATATGGCCACTATAAGTTTGTGGTAATGCCATTTGGAGTGACAAATGTACCAGCTGTATTTATGGATTTGATGAACATAATTTTTAAGCAATTTTAGGACATATTTGTGATTGTGTTTATCAATAACATTCTAATTTATTCAAGAGATGAAGAGAGTCGTTCCATTCATTTACAAGCAGTATTGCAAACATTAAAGGAGAACGAGTTGTATGCCAATTTTTCAAAATGTAAATTTTGGCTGAGCAGTGTAACCTTTCTTGGACATATGATTAGTGGTGAAGGTATCTCAGTTGATCAAAATAAAATTGAAGCCAATTCAAATTGGTCAAGGCCTACAACAGTTTCAGAGGTGAGAAGTTTTCTTAGTTTTGCTGGTTATTATAGGAAATTTGTAGAGGGGTTCTCTCAAATTGCAATATTGTTATCCAGACTAACTCAGAAAGCAGTAAAGTTTGAATGAAATGATCAGTGTGAAGCACATTTCCAGAAATTAAAGAATTATTTAATCACTGCCCTGATTTTGACAATTCCATCAGGTTCAGAAGGGTTCCAAACTTTCTGTGATGCTTCATTGCGAGGACTTGGATGTGTACTTATGCAGCATGGTAGAGTGGTGGCTTATGCTTCAAGGCAACTGAAAACTCATGAAAGGAAATACCCCACTCATGATTTAGAATCGGCAGCTATAATTTTTTAACTCAAAATATGGAGACATTATTTATATGGAATTAGATACAAAGTGTTTACAGATCATAAACGTCTCAAGTATATTTTCAGTCAAAAAGAACTTAATTTGAGACAAAGAAGGTGGTTAGAGCTCATTAAGGATTATGACTTGGACATACAATATCATCCAGGAAAAGCAAATGTGGTTGCAGATGCACTTAGCAGAAAAAGTTTTGAAAATACAAATTTGTTAATCACACAGCAAGAACAAATAATTAAAGATATAGAAATATTAGAGATTTCAACGGTCAATCAAAAAAATACAAAAGATATGATATTAAATCAGCTGGCGATTCAATCTACTTTGAAAGATAGAGTTATTAATGCATTGTCTCAAAATGAAAAATTCCAGGATATTATAAAGAAAGTGCAAGCAGGACAATTAGAGAACTTTGAAGTTGATGTATAAGGATTATTAAAGTATAAGAGCAAAATCTGTGTTCAAGATGTTGAAAATTTAAGAGAAGAAATATTAAAAGAAGCACACCTCCCAAATTATGAAATTCATCCAAGCAGTACAAAGATGTAACAGAAACTCAGATGATTGTTTTGGTAGCCAGGATTGAAGAGGAATGTGGCAGAATTTTTAGCAAAATATATTCCTTGTTAGATGATTAAAACTGAACATCAAAAGCCAAGCGGTCAACTACAACCTTTACCTATACCTGAGTGAAAATGGGAAGACATTGCAATGGATTTAGTGATTGAATTACCCAGGTCAAGACAGAGTCGAGATGCAATATGGGTTATTATAGACAGATTAACCAAGTCAGCTCATTTCTTACCAATCAGGCAGACAAATTCAATGGAAAAGTTGGTAAAAATATATATGGATGAAATTGTGAGATAGCATGGAATTCCAAAATCAATTGTTTCTGATAGAGATGTCCGATTCACTTCTAAATTGTGGAAGAAAATTTAGGAAGCTATGGGCACACGATTGACTTTCAGTACAACATTTCTTCCTCAGACAGATGGGCAATCAGAAAGGACAATTCGAATTTTAGAGGATTTAATGCAATTATGTGTTTTAGATTTGGATGAAATTGAGAGACTCACATACTGTTGATTGAATTTGCTTACAACAATAGTTTTCAAGCTAGCATTAGAATGACACCCTACGAAGCTCTTTATGGAAGAAAATACGGAACACCCTTGTGTTGGATAAAAACTGGTGAAATAAAGCTGATTGAAACTGAATTGGTAGATGAGACTACTAGCAAAATTAGGTTGATCAGAGATAGACTAAAGGCAGTACAAGACGGACAACGAAAGTATTATGATGCAAAACATCGACCAGTGGAATTTGAAGTAGGAGAATTTGTTTTCCTAAAAGTCAGCCCAATTGAAGGTGTCCAAAGGTTTGGAAAGACAAAAAAATTGAGTCCAGGATTCATAGGTCCTTTTGAAATTATAGAGAGGATTGGAAATATGACTTACAGTTTGGATCTTCCAGCACATATGCAAGGAATTCATAATATATTTCATATATCAGTACTCCGGAAGTATGTCTCAAATGAATCCAAGAGAATTCAATCCAAATCAA
Source organism: Dendrobium huoshanense (assembly GCA_016618105.1). Lineage (NCBI taxonomy): Eukaryota > Viridiplantae > Streptophyta > Magnoliopsida > Asparagales > Orchidaceae > Dendrobium > Dendrobium huoshanense. The sequence goes on along the minus strand of CM028356.1, from coordinate 51,681,248 downwards.
TTGACTTGCAACCTGATTTGAAGTATATTGAGGAACCTGAACAAATACTAGATTATGATGTAAAATAGTTGAGGCATAAGGTAATACCTTTTGTGAAGATTTTATAGAAGCATGGATCAGAAAGAGAAGACACCTAGGAGAAGGAAGCTGAAATGAGAAGTCAATACCCTCATCTATTCAATTAAAGGTATGCATTTATTACATGATTTAATTTCGAGAACGAAATTTTATAAGGGAGATTGTGATGACCCGATTTAGACTGGGTTGGTTCAACCAAACCGGCCAGCCTTCTATTAATAGTCGCGACCCCAACAGAGGTCGGTACTGTGCATTTTGCGAACAGAGTGAAAGGAAGACGGACGGCTTCGTGTGGGAGAGCGAGGAAAGCTTCGTTTTCTTCAATTTTAGCAAAGGATTGGCTTCAAGGATAAGAATTAATAATTCATCTTCATTCCTATCAATAATGAAGTGCTAATTTGGGAGAAACGATGGTGAAGGAGAGGAACGGTTGAGGAAATGAGGAAACAAGTTTTGTGAATTCCTTCCATCCAATTTTGTATAAATTCTCATGTTTTGTTTGACATACAGTAAATGACATTTTGATAAGGGAAAAGAAGGAGATTGGAAGCAAGAAAGAAGTATTTTAGGAGAGAGAAGGATTTAGGGATTTCACAAACCCTCATTTTCTTTGTAAGTGACTTTCCCTTCATAAAATTTTAGTTAAGATTTTGTTATTAAAGCACATTTTTATTGAAGTCCATATTATATGAATTTAAGGATAAAAGAGAGATTGAAAGTTGTAGAAATTCGATTCAACAAGGAAATTTGAAGTTGAGGTTACTCCAAGGATTAAGGATTTGAAAGGATTAAAGTTTGTAATTATATTTTCACAATTTATCTTCATTTCAAATCTGAAATTTATAGCTCATACAATTGTTTATATTTTATACATGTTATTTCTTTTGAAGACTATCATAGATGAGACAAGGAGAATTCTAATACATGAATTGATATAGAAATTGTATAACTGAAATTGAAGAAATACTATGTGCATATGGAAGTTTATAAATATATAAAAGAAAATATATGTAAAGGAAATGGAAGGTAAAGTTAAAATGCATATCTATGTATTTATGATACGTATATACATAAAAAATGCAAATAAATAAATGTTAAAGAAAACGATATAATATCAAATGAAACAAAGGGAAAAGAATATGCATGCAAAGTACATGAGTCACCCCCGTATGCTACTGGCTAGGGAAGTAATGTACCCGTGCACGTAAAAAAAAAAAAAAAAGAGAAATGGAAAAGGAAAAAGAAAAGGAAATGGAAATGGTTGTACCATTGGTACATTTAGACTATGCTCTTGTACAATTAATTAGGAAAAGGAATATATAGTAAAGTATTTTAAGTATGTAAATGAAAATATTATAATATAAATAAAAGGCTGAATGAATAGAAATTAAAGAAATGTATGCCTCTTGTTAAATGAATGGACATACATAAGGAATTGATTGTATTATATTTTATGTGTTAATTGATAATGATTACCCACTGAGTTTACACTGTAAACTCAAACCACTAAATTAATGTTTCAGGTAGATCCCCAAAGAATAAGAAATAGCTGAAAGGGAAGAATTCGTCTATAGAAGACGACGTGCAAATGACAATAGGTAAAAAAGGATTGTTGAGAATGCTTTGTTTTGTCATAGATTTATTATAGTTTTCTTTGTGATTAGTGGCTCTTCAGTTATTGAAAAGTCTATGTTAATATGTTTTTTTAATGGGATGAAATTGTAATACTATCCAACTTTTCATTCCAGACGCGTTGGATCGAGCATCCGGGCCGGGTCGTGACAAATTCTACTATAACAACTTGTGATTCAATTTATTTTAGCATTAATCAGCTCAAACCCATTGAATGTTCTTTTATTCAACTTATATTGAACCAGTTGGTCTAACCCTTTAATAAACCCAAAACTAGTTTATGTAAACATTATAAATAGGCCCCAAAGGCTGTAATTAAATTTAAGAAATAAGATTTCTAGTTTTGCGCTCTCTATTCACTCTTCTTCCTCTTCTTCTTCCATAAGAAGTCCACACCTACTCAAAATATACCTTCCCCTTCTTGATGTAGAGCAAGAAGCATATCAAATGGTGCTCTCGTAGCACTAATCTCAAGTTTCCACAAGAAGTCTTACACATTTGTTTTTCCCCACTCATTCCACTGCAGAGAGTTTTTTTTCTCGCCTTTTTCAGCAGCAAAAATTGGCTTCAACCCCCATTCTAGGCACAGCATTTTGTTGCAGCCGCACTATATCTTCAAGAAGAAATTGGTTGAAGACTTGTTGCTCTTCAAGAATCTGTTGCTCCTCCTGCCATTCTTCTTCTTCTTTGAATAATTTGCCATTGAAAACCTGCTGTTTCATACAGCAGAACCTCCAGAACAGTTGTTCACCTTTTCCCAAACAGCCTGCCTTACAGTTTGCCGATTCGAAAACTTGCCGCTGGAAAGTTTTTTCTTCAACCAGACCTCCCTGTAGTTTTCACAACCCGCCCGCCCTGCAGTTTTCTACTTTTTTCTTCAAGAAATTGGTGTACCGCTTCTTGTTATCAAGAGCATCTTCCTCTACAGACAGACGCAAATCTGCCACCCTATCTTCAGTGGCCAATTTTTCTTCTCTACAACCAGCAGTTGTGCCTTCAGGCTCACAAGAAGCAGCATGCCTTCAGCAGTTAGCTGTTTTGTTTTTAAGAACAGCTCTCCATTTCAACTCAAATTCTTCCATCAGCTGCTGCTCTCCAAAGAATCTGCCTCCAACCTTCCATTCAGCATCAAGAACAAGCACAAGGTGTTAATCTCAGTCACCAAAGCCTTCAGCCTTTCGGTTCTCAGCCTTTCTCCAATAGGGCATCATGTGAGCCTGCTTTTGCAACTCATTTCAACATCAAGATCGTGATTCTACTTCCAAAACAGTCCCATACTTTGCAATTTACTCTTTCTTCTTTCAAGATTCTATTAGGTCACGGTTCTTGTTATCAAGAACCACATCTTTTATTCCCTTTCAGCATCCACCAAAGATCTCTTAACATGAAAAATAGATATTTGGCAGAAGCACTCCAAACAATGCAAATTAATCAAGAATTACAATTCTCCAAAACCCAAAAATCTCTACAACAAGATAATATCAATTTGCCTCCATTGGATCATGACTTCAAAAATTCCATGCTTTCATGCATTCTATTGACAAGAAACTAGATTGTTTGTGCATTGATCGGCTACCTCCTCCACTCCATCAAGATTCTTCCTCTCCCGCAGACATCCTTGGTTCCGTCGATCGAATACCTTCTCCACAACCACCACCAACGCCTACAAATTTCTCTTTTGTTAGATCAATGAAAATCAAACTTCCTCGTTTTAATGGATTCAATATCAAAACATAGACTTTTAAAGCATAGGAATACTTCGATTTTCACAATACTCGTGATTATCATCGTGTCAACATAGATTTCTTTAACTTGAAGAATCTGCAGCTACTTGGTACCAAGGGTTACACATGAAAGCACTTTTTGGTGTTAAGATAGTTGCTATTTGCATGTTTTACATTCTTGCAACTTGTATAGTTTTGATGATTCCAAATATTATTATTCAAATGTGTAGTTATCTCCTAACAATTTTAGAAGATTTGTATTTGCTCTTATGTGTACTAACATTTCAGGTGAATCAAACTCTCAAACACGAAGTCTTCAAATCAAATTTAGCAAGAAATACTTTTGGTTTTTGAAGCTTAAAATTATCATTTGAATTGAGAGGGAGTGATTGTAATTGAGTGAATAAAAACATACACACAAACTTAAGGAGAACATAAAAATTTGTACTGATCGTACGGGACGATCAGTCAGTTATCTCTCAATAAGAGCACATGGAACGAACAGAAACTGCTCAAGGAAAATTTTCTAAGTCTTGTTCGTACGGGACGAAATTAATTATCGTCGGGACGATTTGCTCTCTGTAAGAATTTCGTCCCAAACGAAATTAATTATCGTCAGGACGATTTGCTCTTTGGACGAATTTCGTCCAGACGATCGCAATTTTGTACAGACGATCAAACCGACTTAAGACAGTTTCGTGAGTCAGTTCTGAAGTTTTTGGAACCGACCTTATGATAACTGTTCGTCTGGACGAACCTAGTTCGTACAGACGATTAGCGTGTACGAAATTATTTCGTACACATGCAAACAGGTTCGTTTCAAGGCTTTTAAGTAAAATTGTCCGGGACGATTTTTGATCGTACAGGACAATCATGTTCAACATAACTTGAAATCTGCCGTTTTTAGATGGTTTTTCTTATCTCTTCTATAAATAGGCCTTTCTAAACTGGAACTTAATCTTTTTTGTCATTGATCTTCGTGCCTATTGAGAAGAGAGTTAAGGAGAGAGTTTGAGAGAGCATTTGAAGGAGATTTCTTGCCGTTGGAGCGTGAAGGTTTCACTTGGTACTCAAGGGTAAGTGTTTCCACTTTCAAGTTTGAGATTACTTCACTCTTCTCTCTTTTCTTTTAGATTAAACTTGTGAAGAAGATCTTGGAAAAAGATCTGGTTCTCTACCGACACTTGGAGGGTGTGAACAACCGAGGGTTCTCTGCCCACACTTGGAGGGTGTGAAAGGACGACGGTACTCTGCCAACACTGGTGATAGTGTGAAAGGACGACGGTACTCTGCCAACACTTGGGATAGTGTGAAAGGACGAACGGTTCTCTGCCGACATCGGGGGAGTGTGAAAGGACGACGGTTCTCTGCCGCACCGGGTAGTGGTGAAAAGAGTTTGTAAAGGCTTCTCCGCCTTGCTGTGGGTGCTAAAGGAGAGTCACTATTTGGTATTAGTGCAATATTCAGAGGGTGCCTCTGGAGAGTGGATGTAGGTTTGCTTTTGACCGAACCACTATAAATCTGGTGTCATTTATTTTCCGTTGCTTATTTACTTTTTGTGATTAAAAACTTTGTGGTTGAAAAACTTTTTCTAGAAAAACTCATTAACTAAAATTTTAGTTTCCAATAATTTTAAAAGAGGGTTAAAATTTTTAAGTACGTCCAATTCACCCCCCTCTTGGTTAGCCTTGGGACATTTAATTAGGCTTAACATCCTAATTCTCATTGAACGAGTTTCAACAAGTGGTATCAGAGCTTTGTTTCAAACTCATAAGTTTAGACTACTTTTTGATTATCGTAGATGGCTACATTTGGAAACAGAAATACACCTGAGGGTTATTCTATAACTAGACCTCCACTGTTTGAAAATATTCCTTTTGATTTTTGGAAAACACGCATGTCTACATTTTTACAGTCACTTGATTATCGCATGTGGATTTTAGTTCAAGAAGGATATACAAAACCAACTAGACTAGTTGATGGAATTAGAGTTGAAACACCTTTTACGGACAGGACAGTAGAAGAACGTGACTTAGCACAACTTAATGCCAAATGCTTAAATAGTTTCTTTTGTGCTTTAAAATCTGAAGACTACATGCGGGTTTCTACTTGCAAAAGTGGAAAGGACATATGGGATAGACTTTGTATTACATATGAGGGGACTAATGAGGTTAAATAATCTAGACTTAATATCTTGTTGCATGATTATGAACTGTTTCGCATGAAACCAAATGAATCAATTTCTGAAATGTATACAAGATTCACACAAATTGTCACCTCTTTGCATGCTTTAGGTAGAGAGTTAACTAATGCTGAAATGGTTAATAAAATTTTGAGATGCTTGCCTACTACTTATGATGCTAAAATTACTGCAATTACAGAGTCTAAAGATTTAAACATATATTACATTGACAATTTTTTTGGTTCGCTAATTGCTTATGAGCAAGGAGTTAGCCAAAAAAAGATTGATGCAAGTGAACCTCGAAGGGAGAAGAACATTGCATTGAATGTGGAAGAGTCTGAAAGTGAGAATTCACAACCTGAGGATGAAGATGACATTGCTTTAATGACAAGACAATTCAGAAACTTTCTGAAGAGAAAGCAAAAGAGACGCCAACAATGGAATAGAGGTAAGTTCAATAGAAATGCAAAATTTTCTAATGAAGTTATTTGCTATGAATGCAGGAAACCTGTAAATGGTAAGACTGATTGCCCATTACTCAAAGCCAATCCTAGCAAGGAGAAAGTAGAGGAGAAACCATTTGTGAAAAAGGGCAAAAAGAAGTTTCAAAGAGCTTTTTGGGCAGACTCAGCTTCAGATTCATCGGAAACAGAGAAAGAAGAGGAAGTTACAAATTTGTGCTTAATGACTGACATACTTGATCATTCAGATCAAGAAGAGGTATGTGACTTAACATATGATTAACTTTTTGAAGTTTCTGAACACATGCATGAAGCATATAGGAAGACAAAGAAATTGCATGCTAGCCTTTGTTTAGAATTGGAAGATCTTAAAAAGGAACATGAAATCCTTAGGAATGATCATGCTTTAATTGATAGCAACCACATGAAATTACTTGATGAGTTTGATGACTTGAATAAGAACCTTGAATATTATAAATCATCCTTTGAAAAACTTGAGAAAGATTTTAAAATTTTTAAGGATGAATCGGAGAGCAAACTTTATAGATCAAATTATTCAAATCGGATTTTGAAAGATATGAACTCATATTATATTTTGAAGATAAAAGCTCTCGAGGATAATAGGATACCTCCAAAACTTGAAGATTTCACTAATCCTAATTTGTATCCTAAATTTATACAATCCCTAAAAAATCAAATGAATGGTAGAAGACTTAGGAAACCCTTTCCTAATGTTAAATGCAATATTTGTGGATTGATTGGTCATATAAGTCACACCTGTACTTCGAGGATGAAAAATTATATGGTGTGGAAACCTAAGATGCATAACCCTAGACATATCATACATGCATCTTTTTATAAATTGTCAAAAGGTGAACCCAAACTTTTTTGGGTTCCCAGGTCTAACGTTTGATATTTTTGCAGGATGTCTCTCACACAAGACCTCGTGAGAGGATATGGTACCTGGATAGCGGATGTTCAAAGCATATGACTGGAGATTCAACACAATTCATTTCGCTAGAAGCCAGGAGAAGAGGCAAGGTTACACTTAAAGATAACACCACAAGGAAGGTGATTGGGTCAGGTATAATTGGTAATATTAATAACTTTTTCATTGAAAATGTGCTATTGGTAGAAGGCTTAAAGCATAACTTGTTAAGTATTAGTCAGCTATGTGATAAAGGGTATTGTGTCAAATTTTTTCCTACTAGCTGCATATTAAGCTTTAATAGTAAAGATGTTTTAAATGAAAAAAGGGTAAACAATGTCTATATGCTAGATTTGAATTGCTTACATTCTCCTACTGATTTTTGTTTGAAAACTGTATCTGATGAATCATGGCTTTGGCATAGGAGACTTTGTCACTCTAGCATGAAAAATCTTAAGGAGAATTACCCAAAAAGACTTAGTGAGAGGAATACCAAAACTAGACTTTACTAAGGACTACCTTTGTGATGCATGTCAATTAGGAAAATAAGTGAAGTCATCTTTTCAAACCAATAAGGATCTTAGAACAAGTAAACCTTTGGAAATTTTGCATATGGATCTTTTTGGACCAATTGGAACATTAAGTCTAGGAGGAAAGGTATATGGATTTGTGATTGTGGATGATTACACGAGATTCACTTGGATTAGATTTCTATTTCATAAGAGTGAATCATTTGAGGAATTTAAAAACTTTGCAACTTGGATTCAAAGAAAACTTGGGTGTGAAATCATAAATATTCAAAGTGATCATGGAGGAGAATTTGAAAATGAACATTTTGAAAATTTTTGTAAAGAAAATGTAATTGATCACAACTTTTCTGCACCTAGAACTCCTCAACAGAATGAGGTAGTCGAAAAGAAAAACAGAACATTAATAGAAACCGCCTGAGCAATGTTGGCAGAATACTCACTTCCAAAATATTTTTGGGCTGAGGCGGTTAGCACTGCATGTTATGTTCTGAATAGGGTGATTGTGAAATCAAAATTAAATAAAACACCCTATGAATTGTTAAAAGTTAGAACACCAAATTTAAGTCATTTGCATGTTTTTGGATGCAAGGTGTTCATTCATAATAATGTGAAATTTGCCTTAAGAAAATTTGATCCAAAATCAAATGAGGGAATTTTTGTTGGATACTCAAGTGTTGGAAAATCTTTTAGAGTGTTCAATAAAAGAACTTTGAAAATTGAAGAGACCACACATATTGTTTTTGATGAAATTGGAAATTTTGAAAAGCCAAAAATTGTAGAAGATGAGATTGAGGATAACTTCCAAAAGATTGAAAAGATAAATTTGGAAGAGATTTTGGAAGAAGGATTGGAAGAAAATTTGAAAGAAAATTTGGAGATAGAAAACCCTTTGCCTAGAGATTTGAGATTTTCTAAAAACCACCAAAAGGAGTTGATAATTGGTGAACCTAGTGAGGGTGTAAGGTAAGGGGTATAATCAAATTGAAGGGATTGATTTTCAGGAGACTTTTGCCCTTGTAGCTAAACTTGAAACAATTAGGGTTTTGTTAGCCTTTGCCTGTTTTGGAGGATTTAAATTGTTTCAAATGGATGTTAAAAGTACCTTTTTAAATGGGGTAATTCAAGAAGATGTTTATGTAGAATAACCACCTGGATTTAAAAATTCTAAATACCTAAATCATGTTTTTAAGTTGGAAAAGACATTGTATGGATTAAAACAGGCACCTAGGGCGTGGTATGAGAGGTTGAGAACTTTCTTACTTGAAAGATCATTTGAAAAAGAAAGTGTGGATACAACTCTTTTTTTAAAGAAATTTAAAAAAGACATACTCATTGTTCAAATTTATGTGGATGATATCATTTTTGGATCTTCAAATAAAAATCTTTGTAATGAATTTTCTAAAACAATGAGTAGTGAATTTGAAATGAGTTTAATGAGATATTTAAGTTACTTTCTAGGCTTTAGCATTAAGCAAAATGAGGAGGGTACTTTTCTTAGTCAATCTAAATATCTTAAGAACATCCTCAAAAAGTATGAAATGGATAATGTTAAACCTGTTAGTACACCAATGAGTTCCTTAGTTCAGTTGGATAAGGACCCTAAGGGAAAATCTGTTGATCAAAAGAAATTTAGAGAGATAATTGGATCTATACTTTACTTGACTGCTAGTCGACCCGATATCATGTTTAGTGTTTGTTTTTGTGCTAGATTTCAATCAGATCCAAAAGAATCACATTTGACAGCAGTGAACAGGATTTTAAGATATCTGTTAGGAACTCAAAACTTAGGAATTTGGTATCCTAAGTTTAGCACTTCCTTTGAAATAATTGGTTATTCAAATTCTGACTTTGCAGGTTGTAGGGTGGATAGAAAAAGCACTTCTGGTATATGTCAGTTTATAAAAAACTCTTTAGTGTCATGGTCCAGTAGAAAACAAAACTCAGTTGCCCTATCTACTGCAGAAGCTGAATACATTGCATTAGGAAGTTGTGTGGCACAAGTACTTTGGTTGAAACAACAGTTGATTGACTTAGGATTAACAATAAGCATTATTCCAATTTATTGTGATAACACTAGTACTATTTGTATTTCTAAAAATTCTATTCAACATTCAAGAACCAAACATATTGACATAAGACATCATTTCGTAAGGGATCATGTTTCAAAAGGTGAAATTGAACTTACACATATTTCTACTGAAAATCAACTTGCAGACATTTTAACAAAACCTTTAGCCTTTGATACTTTCAGTGCATTAAAAACAAGGCTTGGTGTAATTGATTTAAATGCTTAAATAAAAATATTTTTGCAACATTGATGTTTTGTTTTCTTAGTTTATGTTTTTGTGATTTTTGTGATTTTTATTTATTTTTGAGTGATTTTTATTTAGAGTCTATACATTTTCATTTTTCATTGTGTTTTGTGTGTTTATTTAATTTGATTTCATAAAAATACATAAAAATTTGTGTTGATCGTCCGGGATGAAAATTTTTCGTACGGGACGATGTGTTGGAATGCGTGAAACTGTCAGATTTTAAAACTGATTCGTGTAGTTTTTCAGTTTTTAATTTATTTCATCTATACGATTTTTAGATCGTCCGGGACGAACTTTCTTTTTAAAACTGTGCGGGAAAACGAGAAAACGGTTGAGTGGATAAGGTAGTTTTAATGAACTTCGTCTGTACGAACTTGAAGTTCGTCTAGACGAAAACGTGGCGGTTCATTGTGAGGGACGATTTTAAAACTGTCATGAAAACGATAACTAGTGGATCGTCTGTACGAAATTATGTTCGTCTGGACGATCGGTCAAGTCAAACGTCTGTAAGAAAGGACGCATCGTAAGTTGTGTTGATTACGAAAAGCCGTTTCATTTTGGACGTATTTGATCCTCTGTACGAAATGGTTTCGTCCAGACGAACTTAAAATTTTGTCTAGGACGAAAGATTTTGTCCGGTACAAACAGATTGTTTTTCTTTAAATTAGAGGGCTTTCAAACTCAACATTCACACTTTCAAACATCTCTTTCTAATCCTTTCGAATTCTAGATCAACTATGGCATCCTCAAGCAAGAGACAAAAGGTTCTAGCAAAGAAGCCAAACATATCAGAAAACTTCCTTTCAAAAGAAAATGAGGAAACATTTCCTCGTTTTGCTTCAGCAAAGATCACTCCATCTCGCATCTTGATTCAGGAAGAAATTAACTACAATGTAATGCACCTTTTCGCTACCACTCAATTCAGTTTCATCCTCACTCTCGTCCACTTCTACAACAAGGAAATCTTTCACTATTTCCTTGCAAACATGACCTTTAACTCGGATAGATTAGCCATTCGCTCCTATGTCCACAAACAAAAAGTAGAAATCACAAAGCATGATTTAGGTGCATTTCTACAATTAAGAACTGAAGGACTTAGAGCTCATTCCATAATCACTTCTAATATTTTTAGATGGTATGAAATAAATCGAGTGATTAGAGGAAATGATGTTAACGAACATATTGCTAAAGTTTCAGGACTTGTTCAAAATGCCCGAATCATTCAGCATATACTTAGATCTTCAATTATCCCAAAAACTGGTGATAGAGTCAATATTACCCCACTTCTTTCTGTTGTAACCTTCCTAATTATGAAAGGAGAAGAAATTGATGAAGCCCAACTCATTTTAGACTATCTTTATGGGCTTTCCAAAATTGGGCATGGAGATTTGAAAAGAAAAAGAAACATTACATTAGGTCACTTAGTTTGTTATGTTTTGGAGAAAAAGTACAACATTGTTCACCCTATCCAAGATTATGAAGAGCCTCTTTATTTTAACGATGCTTCATTTAGAACAATCTTCAAAGAGGACAAAGGGAAAAAGCAAGCAGGTGATTCTGAAGGAGGACAAAGTTCTGCACATCAACTAGATTATCAGAATTTGGTTGACAGATTTGATGAATTTGAGATTCATTTTGATCAACGCCTTGATCAATTTGAAGCTCAACTTCAACAGCAGCAACAAGACATTGGTAGTATAAGAAATGATGTTCATCACATAAATACCAATGTTATGTTGATTAGTTACTACTTTGATTTATTTGGTGGTGTTCCTCCTCCTCAGCCTCCTCCTCAAAATTAGGGTGATATATGTTTGAGTGCTAGATGGTTTCATGTATCTTTTCTTTAGTTATATATTAGTTTTTAGAGTTCTATGTATTTTCCTTTCTAGTTGTATTGATATTATAAATTAATCACATAATTCTTTTATTAATATCAATATATGTTGTTGTGTTTTGCTTTAGTATTATTTGTTTTTGAAATGTGTTTTGTCTTTATGAATTTCATTAGTCTTTTTAATCTTAATTGTGCTTAAATTAGATTGTAATTTGAGATTAATTTCATTAGAAAATCAAGTCTTTCTAAATTTAAAATTTGTTTATAACTTGTTATAATTAGAATTTTTAATTTCATATTTTTTCATTTAGACTACATTAAATTTAATATTATTATTGCAATTTAGATGTTTTCTTATTTTGTATTTCTTTGTTCAAGTGATATTTATGCACTTAGAAAAATTTGAAATTTTAGATTATTGATCTTGGAAAGAATTGGTATCAATTACTCTTGAAAATTGTACAAATGTACAAAAATCAAAAGGAATGCGCAAAAAAGTTTGCAAATGTTAAAAAGAGACACAAAATAAGCCCAATGTAAAAAGATGCACAAAAATGTGCCAAATACTTGAAAAAGATGCGTAAAGCGCCACATATGGTAATTCTCTTTTTTTCAGATTCTTTCAATCTCTTAATTCAAATTGATCTTATGTTCATTTATATTTCTATTGAACTTTGAAATATACAATTTTTATTCATCTCTCTTGTAATGATTTTCTTTATCTCAAATGTCTAAATTAAATCATGTCTTTGATAAATTCTTTTTACTTACAATGTTATATCACTTCTTAAATTCTATGAATTTCTATGATTTACTTAATGTTATTAGTTTTAATTTGCATACCTTATGTCAATCACTTTTTAGATTAAATTTTCAAATGGATTTCATATAATTACTTACATTTCTTGTCTATTTCTTCTTCACTTTTTGTTGTTGTCAAAAAGGGGGAGAAATTATTGTATTTGTATGTTTGTATTTTGGTTGTGTCATTTGCCTTGTGTTATTAGTATTGTCTTGTATTTTTGTTTTCGTAATTTTTTGTTTGTTTGTTTATTTTAAAAATTTTGAAAACAAAAGTTGTGTTTTTTAGTTCAAAATGCCTCTTTATTTTCATGTATTCAACAATTCAGGGGGAGTTTAGGAGATTTTTCAAATTGAAATCATACAAACAATAATTGTTTTGCCATCATCAAAAAGGGGGAGATTGTTAAGATAGTTGTTATTTGCATGTTTTACATTCTTGCAAATTGTATAATTTTGACGATTCCAAATATTATTGTTCAAATGTGTAGTTATCTCCTAACAATTTTAGAAGATTTGTATTTGCTATTATGTGTACTAACATTTCAGGTGAATCAAACTCTCAAACACGAAGTCTTCAAATCAAATTCAGTAAGAAATACTTTTGGTTTTTGAAGCTTAAAATTATCATTTGAATTGAGAGGGAGTGATTGTAATTGAGTGAATAAAAACATACACACAAACTTAAGGAGAACAAAAAAATTTATACTAATCGTACGGGACGATCAGTTAGTTATCTCTCAATAAGAGCACATGGAACGAACAAAAACTGCCCAAGGAAAATTTTCTAAGTCATGTTCGTACGGGACGAAATTAATTATCGTCGGGACGATTTGCTCTCTGGACGAATTTCGTCCAGACGATCGCAATTTCGTACAAACGATCAAACTGACTTAAGACAGTTTCGTGAGTCAGTTCTGAAGTTTTTGGAACCGACCTTATGATAACTGTTCGTCTGGACGAACCTAGTTCGTACAAACGATTAGCGTGTACAAAATTATTTCGTACACATATGCAAACAGGTTCGTTTCAAGGCTTTTAAGTAAAATCGTCCGGGACGATTTTCGATCGTACGGGACGATCATGTTCAACATAACTTGAAATTTGCCGCTTTTAGATGGTTTTCCTTGTCTCTTCTATAAATAGGCCTTTCTAAACTGGAACTTAATCTTTTTGGTCATTGATCTTCGTGCCTATTGAGAAGAGAGTTAAGGAGAGAGTTTGAGAGAGCATTTGAAGGAGATTTCTTGCCGTTGGAGCGTGAAGGTTTCACTTGGTACTCAAGGGTAAGTGTTTCCACTTTCAAGTTTGAGATTACTTCACTCTTCTCTCTTTTCTTTTAGATTGGACTTGTGAAGAAGATCTTGGAAGAAGATCCGGTTCTCTGCCGACACTTGGAGGGTGTGAACAGCCGAGAGTTCTCTGCCCACACTTGGAGGATGTGAAAGGACGACGATACTCTGCCAACACTGGTGATAGTGTGAAAGGACGACGGTACTCTGCCAACACTTGGGATAGTGTGAAAGGACGAACGGTTCTCTGCCGACATCGGGGGAGTGTGAAAGGACGACGGTTCTCTGCCGCACCGGGTAGTGGTGAAAAGAGTTTGTAAAGGCTTCTCCGCCTTGCTGTGGGTGCTAAAGGAGAGTCACTATTTGGTATTAGTGCAAATACTCAGAGGGTGCCTTTGGGGAGTGGATGTAGGTCTGGTTTTGACCGAACTATTATAAATCTAGTGTCATTTATTTTTCGCTGCTTATTTACTTTTTGTGATTAAAAACTTTGTGGTTGAAAAACTTTTTTTAGAAAAACTTATTAACTAAAGTTTTAGTTTCCAATAATTTTAAAAGAGGGTTAAAATTTTTAAGCACCAATTCACCCCCCCCTTTTGGTTAGCCTTGGGACATTTAATTAGGCTTAACATCCTAATTCTGATTGAACAAGTTTCAACATTTGCTTATTTTCTATCTCTCAACCTTAAGGACAATGTTGTTTTTCATGGTGATGAGAGTGTTAAACAACAATATATTCTTATGAATTCAAATATTGTACAGCAACAATGTCAAGAATGAGAGAATAATTTAGAAAATGAATATCAATATAATAAAGTATTTAACGTCTATTACAGAAAAATGAAACAAATCTTTCAAACATTGAGAGCACTACAACAATGGACCAACTACCACAACTTGCGGTTCACTTTATTCAGCATTAAATCGATCTCAAACCCATTGCATGTTCTTTTATTTTACTTGTATTGAACCATCTGGCCTAACCTTTTATTAAACCCAAAACCGATTTTTTTTTTTTTTGAAAGAAAAGCATGAAAAGCTTTAATAAAAATCAGAACTACCCTATACAAGCATCCGACTCCTTCTCCAATAACTTATTGAAAGGAGGGATATTATCCATAGAAACATCATACCAACAAAAAGAGCTAAAGCAAACAAAGTTAGCACAGAGCTCGGCTAACTTATTATTCTCCCTATCAATACAATTAAAAAAAACATAATTAAAGAATTTAATAAAAGAGAGGTCTATAGAATTATTACCACCTTTCTCCACCACTCTCTTGATGAACAATGATGATGCCTTTGTAGTCAAGCATCCATTCTTTAACCATCATATTGATCGCTAGAATAGATTGAAGTTCCAAAGCTGCTGCATCCCAATGAGTTTGAGTCATTCCAAATGCCAATAAGAATCTTCCTTGATGATCTCTAAATACCCCTCCAATACCAGCCTTGTAGGAGCTATGCAGAGCCGCATCTATGTTAACCTTGATCCAATTAGGTGGAGTATGCCAAGAATTCAACAACCTTGAAGGTTGATTAGCACCATCATTACCTGAAAACGAGAAGCAGAAATTCTTTTGGAACACTGTAATTACAAACTGCATCAGAAGCTATCATCACGGAGCTTTTACTTTTACCTTCGTGGACAAACAGATTTCTAGCTATCCATGAATGGTAAATAGAATTACAAAACAAACTCCTTATCCAAGAGTTTTGATTGGTCCAGCCAATCTATAGAATATTCTTTTGAATAAAACTCTGAAATACAGAAGCCCCATTTGTTTAAAACAACCATCACTTCTCTGAGTTTCCTGCAACCGTAGATACTATGACCAATGTCCTCAACCTCCTCACACCCTCTAGGACATTTATCAACTCCTTGCAATTTCCTGTAACAGAGAAATTGAAAGGTTGGAATGGCGTTGTTAAACAGCCTCCACCAGAATAACCTGATCTTTGGGCATAATTTCGTTCTCTTAAACCATTTCCAATAAAACAGCTCTGTTTTATCATCAACCAAAGCTTTTGCAGCTAGAGAAGTTAAATTTTTGCCAGAGAATTGTTGAATCAATTCCAACTTATCACTATTCATATCATTCCGAATTTTAATAGATATGATCAAATTGATCAAATCTTCCCCAAAGAACCTCCTTAGCTTAGTCATATTCCAGCTTCCCCCACAAATAAAACAGTCAACTGTTGAATTCCCTTCATCATTAGGATTAACAAGAGTTGGCCAAGTAGCAAACTTTTATCTAAAATCCAAATGTCTTCATAGATCTTGATATCTTTGCCATTAATAACCGACCATTTAATAATGGGTTTCAAGTATTTACCCCCATTACAGATGAGTTTCCAAGTAGTAGAACTCTTCCCAACAACTGAAACTTCTTTCATGATTGACCCATATTTCGGAAACAGGACTTTATGCATAAGGGAGTCCTTAACTTAATTATATCTTCCATGCCAACCTTGCCCTTAATGGCCTGTGGGCTCAGAAAATTCGGCCCCGGCCTCCGCTCGCGCTTTTCTTTTTATTCGACGAGGGAGTTTTAACTGAATAAGTTCCGAGGTAAATTTTGGAAGGCAGATGAGTTTGTAGATAAGACACTACCCAGAGTTTTCGCCCTCATTTTGCGAGGACATTTATGATCTGAGTTCTTGGTTTCCTATAGGCGCAAGCCCCTATAGTTAATTACCCCTCTCGATAACGAGAGAGAACTTTCGATTAAGGTTAGTCATCAATCAGATACGTAATAAATACGTGTTATCTGGCATATAGTAGCAGCATGGATTTGGATTTGGGAATTTGAAGATTTTGAAAGGATTGAGAATTTGAAGGTTTGATATTTAAGATTTGAAATTTTACCATCTTTCGCTTAAAGCGGATAGTGGGGGAATGGATGATGGACCCGATCAAGATCCCATGGTTCCGTCATCCCGGGCCATCATGGTCCCTGGTCTACTTAGTCAGAGAAGATAATCGACCCAACCTGACAGAAGGATCCTTGTTGGCAGCCATGGGTTGCTTTGTCCAAGG
Organism: Dendrobium huoshanense; assembly: GCA_016618105.1. Lineage (NCBI taxonomy): Eukaryota > Viridiplantae > Streptophyta > Magnoliopsida > Asparagales > Orchidaceae > Dendrobium > Dendrobium huoshanense. The sequence continues at coordinate 51,664,425 of CM028356.1, read as the reverse complement.
GGACCTTGTAGACCTGGGTTGAATGTTTGTCTAAGGGGACAAAGTTGTATTCACCTTAGCTGACAGAGGGCTTTATGCCCTATCGATCATATTCTATTGATTCATATCTCAAGGATTTAATGTCAATAAAAAACGTAACGGCGCTGGCCATAACCGGTATTTTGTGGTGTCATTTGGCGGCAACCACTCGGTTCAGAGAGCCCCGGGTCATAACCGTTTATCCTGCGGTGCCATTTGGCGGCAAACTGCCGGTCAGAGGACACATACCACGTCCTTACTGGCAGAAGATTGTTTGAGAATGGATCCTAGTGATATTTTCGACTTAGGCATTTAGCTCTTTTGTGAGCTGAAGTAAATTTTGATTTGTCCACCCCGACAAACTGTTGCGGATGGTGGATGGATTTTGCTTTAAGCGATAAATGATTTGTTTCAATTTTTAAATATCTTAGAGCTTAATGATTTTTTTTTTTTTTTATAGGAATTTGGATTTTGTTGAAACTTTAGGACATTTTGAAATATCTGAGAGATTAACCCTTCCGGTTAAGATTCACATTCAACACGGCCATCATCGGGGTGTTTGGGGTCATTTCTATTTATTTGAATTGAACCTTGTCAACTCGACCAAGCTGTTGACTGAGGATTGGGTTCCTCATAGACTTTGTGTTTTTTGTTTGTGAATTTTTTTTGTTGAAAGCCTTAAAGGCCTGATATGAATGTATAAAATAAATATTTCGGTCAATTTCGTGACCGCATATTTATCTGATGATTCAAACCCCGTCTACTCCTATTTAGCTACTTAGAAGGATCGGGTTTCGTAGGCTTTATGCCTTTATTTAATGAATTCTCATTTTCATAGGCTTTGAAAGCCTGGTATGAATGTATTAAAATAAATACACTGATCCCTACAACTGTGTATTTATTTGGAGGTTCGAACCCTGTCAACTCCTATTGATCCGTATAGAAGGATCGGGTTCGAACTTGAAATTCACTTATCAACCCGCGCAGCATCCCTAGACGTCACATGTGTACCAATAACACGCTCGTCGGAGGCCCATGCGGGTCGAGATCGTATTTTCCCCTTTAGTGTACCTATGTGTATACAAACTACGTTGTAGGTGCAGGGGGATTTTGAAATATGTTAGTTGTGCATGTAATTGCAATTTGAATGCACACAATATTTCATTTAAGAGATTATATACGCCTTCTGTCTGCTTGTACGAGTGTTGCAGATCCGGTGGCGGGGCATTGCAACTTGTAGACGCCTTCTGTCTGCTTATATTTGTGTTGCAGATCCGGTGGCGGATTGTAACAGCTTGTGGATTGAATTGTTTGCTTGTTTTGTACAGGTAGACTATCGTGCACTACTTACATGATTTGTGCAAGAAGATTGTAGTGCACTAACGAATCTCCTGCTTTGATCATAGGCGACTTACTTTCCAGTGGTGATGTGCCTACTTTAATTGAGGGTCGTATAACCCGTGACACATAAAAGTGCGTTATTTTGTTTCTTTTTGAAGACATATGATCACGAACTGTACGAGTTGCCTACTTTAACAGCTAGTGCTCACACCACTTAGAGCGCCCGTGACAAGCAATACGACGGGCACATTTTATTACAAGGGGTTCAATCAAAAAATTACTTGGGGATGTGCGAGAATTCGTACGTGTTTACAATGAACACAAAAGTATTTTGTATGAAAGGTAAATTTTCTTTTTACTTTTACCCCCCTTTCTTTTAAGATAATTACTAGACCGTATTTACTTATATTTAAACTCATATTTACTTTCGTATTTACGCACATATTTATGTTCGTATTTCACTTGCTAGTGAATACTCTAGGAATCCGATGCCAGAGCCTCGAAATGGCATCTTATGGATCCTAAATAGATGGGGCCCGCAGGTGTACTTTCTCCATCCTTTAGCAAAGGATCCTAGGCTGGTGGGGCCCACAGGTGTACCTTCCCTGTCTTGTAGCAATGGGAATCCTAGGCTAGTGGGGCCCGCGAGTAATTCAAACTCAATGTTATAAATAGGAGGGGGTTTCAACTCATTTCTTCCCATCCCATTTCTGTAAGGAGCTTTGGTGAGGGACCTAGGTGTGCAAGTCAAGAGTTATGAGGAAGAGACTTGATTCCTACCTAATGGCGAACAACTAATTCCCTTGAAGACTCACTGTATGTTACATTTCACATTGATTTATATTTCTTTTGTATTTGTTTTCCAGTGTCGGGAGCCTAGGGTGTCGTATATTTTTTTTTGTTAACTTAAAACTTTTAAGTGGATTCTAAAGCTCTTTTAAATTTTCTAAGTTATAGATTTTTGCTGAAAATTTTGGCAGCACTCCGACGTCGTCCCCGCGTAGGGGGCTGCTTCGGAGTGTGTAAGGCCTTCCCACTTGCCAAGAAAGGTAGTCACGGTAGGTGTCAGGTGACATCGCGACCGCAGTTCAAATCTCCGCTCGCTAAAAAAAAGTGGTCACGGGGTCTTTGAGCACAGATTTAAAATATAACATTTTTCTCGCCTAAAAACAGTGACGGGTACTTAATTAAATAATTTTCTATAAATAATAAATTTCCCCACCTGCTAAAAAAAGCAGTCACGAGTACTTAAGTTTCATGCATACGAATTTCCCCGCTCGCTAGAGCGTCATGGGTACTTAAGTTTCCTCGCCCGCTAAAAAAAGCGGTCACGGGTACTTATTTCATGCACAGAAATATAAATACTAGTTTTTACCTTGGGTGTGCAGTAATCGAGGCGGCGACGGCAGATGACGGCAACGTAGGAACCTGCGATGCACAATTTCAAATTTTTGTGCAATAAAATTAATCATTTATGCTATTTTATTTAAAACAAAGTGTAGAGAGAGAAAAAAGGGAAGAGAGCTCTCTTTTTAGAGCGTTTAAGATTGTAGGAATTTGGGAGAGTGAGGTTAGAGAGAGAAAATCTCTCTTTCTCTAATTTTTGGAGAGAGAAAGAGAGAAGGAAACTCTCTTTCTAGAGAGAGAAAGAGAGGGAAAGATGGAATTTGAAAGGGAATTTGCATAGAGAGGGTTTAGGTGTAAGGAAGTGAGAGGAGAGATTTAGAGAGAGAAAATCTATCTCTTCTCAATTTTGGAGAGAGAAAGAGAGAGTGTGTAATTTTTTTCTCTCTCTAAGGAAGGAATTTGGATGTATGGTGGAGAGGGAAGATGCTTGGGGTGGAGATGGAGCTATTCATGAAGAGATTTCACTCTCATTCTAGAGAGAGAAAATTTTCTCTCTCTAGGTTAGAGAGAGAAAATGAGGGATGGTGAAATGTTTTTTATTGGATGGGTGTATGATGTGTGTAGGAACATTTTTTGTGAAGGGTAGTGAGTGGTTTGGTGAGTGGATGTGGAGATAAAAAAGAATATAGAATTAGGGTTTTGTAGGTTTGTTGAGATTGGGGTGGAGGAAGAAGATGAAGATGAAGGAGAGGAAGGAGAAGAGAGGGGAAGAGAAAAATGGAAGAAAATGAAAGCAAATGTGGAGAGATGAAGAAAGAAAAAGAAAAATGGGAGAGAAGAAGAAGGAAGGAAGGAAGAAGAAGAAGATGGAGAAGAAGAATGGAGGAGGAAGAAGAGGAAGAAATTACCTTGCTTGGAGGAGGAGAAGAGGGAGGCCAACCTTCTTGCGTGAGTTTGGACGTGAGAATGTCGTGAGTGGGGAGAGGGGGGCGGCTAAGAGAGAATATGAGGGAGTGAGGGTTAAGTGAGGGGTAGTTTAGGTATTTTTGGGTTTTTTTTTATTTAGAAAAAACCTTTTTTTTTTTAAAAGCTCTTTCCCTCCCTTTCTTTCCAAAATTTTTTTAATTATATTGCACAAAAATAAAAAAAAAATTTTTAATCTTGCATCAAATTGGTCGTCGCGCCGCCGCTCGCACAAGTCGTCGTCTCGATTCGCACGCCCAAAATTTAATTTTTCATCGACCGGCGACCCCCACCGATATGGGTGTCGATCTTAGCTGTTTCCGTTGCTCCGGACGCATCGGCGCTGTCCGTTTCGCGAACGGAGGTAGTTTCAGTGATTTTTGGTTTTGGGTCGACACACGTCGGGTGAATTATGCGCTATTTCATGCTTTTTTTATTTCGAAATTCACCTTGCGCGGTCGACTCGAACCCGACACTAGTATTGGGGTCAACATGGCCCAGCTTTCTTGGAACAAGAATTGATTCCGAGACCTCCACATCTCCTTGGTTTACACAATAACTCCCAGCTGACATAATGCATACCAGCTAACCCGTCACTTTTATTCCAAATAAATTTCCTGCAAAGCTTATCAATTTCATAAAGAGTTTGCTTTGGAACCATAGAGTGAGAAGAATGGAAGGATGGATAAGATAATAAAACTGAATTGACCAAGGTTATTCTACCAACAAGAGAAATGAGCTTATTGCCCCACACACCAAACATACTCATTGCTTTTTCAATAATGAACTGAAAGTCAGCTCTAGACAATCTTCTTAAAGTAACCTTGATACCCAAGTAATTAAACTCTCTAACCTCCTAGCAATTCAATACTTTACTTATTTTCTTCCTCCTCCTGGTACCCACCGAAATACTAAAAAGGATACCAGATTTATGCAAATTGATCTTTTGACCCGTCCATCCACAAAAGTCCCCAAGAATTTTTTTGATAATCTTGATAGATTTCATTTGAGCATTTGAAAAAATTGATGATATCATTAGCATACAATAAATGGGATACCTTCGGACCATTGGAAGAAATACCAACTCCTATAGAATTCCATCTTTGATGGAAGGCATTTGAGAGGAGTTGAGAACACATCACAAATAAAAATGGAGAAAGAGGGCATCCTTGACGGAAATCACTTTTAGCCTCAATCATTCTAGAAAAAGAACCATTAATGATAATTGAGAACTTAGGGTCAATGAAACATTCCACCACCAAATTAGCAAATTTAATAGGAAAATCAAAGTAATCCAAAATCTTAACAAGAGCTGTCCACCCCATAGAGTCATATGCTTGCTCCATGTCGACTTTAAATGAGACCAATCCTTTAGCTGATTTGAAATGTCTAAACTTGTGGAAAATCTCTTGAGCCACTAGAACATGATCTGAGAGGGATCTACCTTTAAGGAAGGCCACCTATTCTACTGAAATTATCTTTGGGATCACCAACAAAATTCTATTAAGAAGCATCTTAGCAACAATTTTATAAATCGAGTTGCAAAGGCTAATCGGTCTATAACTTGATGAGGATAAAGGATTTTTAGTTTTGGGAATCAAAACTATATTAGTAATTTTCCAACTACTATTCATCTTACCAAACTTGAAAAAGTGATCCAAGGCATTCCATAAATCTTTATTGATAATGCGCCAATAGTGTTTAAAAAAAGAATAGGACATACCATCTTGACCCGGAGCAATGTTCTTCTTCAAATCTTTAATCACCAATTCCAACTCTTCAAACGTGAATTCTTTATCCAGCATTCTTCTATCTTCTTTGTTCAGAGATGACAAAGTAGCGGGCCATCCCACCAGATTGCAGCTCCTTTCTTCCCATTTATTGCAAAAATACCGGAATATAACTTCTTAAATTCCTTTTTGATCTTCAATCATCTCACCTTGATCATTTTTAATTTTATGGATGAAGTTGGAATTTCTTCTAGAACTTGCATAAGCTTGAAAGAATTTTGAATTGGAATCCCCCTCAACCATCCATTTTACTTTGTCTCTCTGTCTCCACCAAGTGTTTAACCGGGTCATAATTGTGTTCAACTCCTCCATTTTAGCTCTCAGGACCCACTGATCCTCTTCCGACAGAAATCCATTTCCAGCTTCTAATTCCTACAGTCTGAGCACTTCAGATTTCAATTCTTCTTTATGTAAGTTCAAAGCCTTGAACTTAGCCTTGCTCCAAAAATGAAGATCTCTTAAAGTCCTCTTAAGCTTGAGATTAAGAACTTGAGAAGGATCACCTTTGGTAATTTTATTCCAGGACTTATTAACAACAACAATTGATGCTCGAATAGAGGACCAAACCTCTTCAAATTTTAAAACCTTCTTATTAGGAGGAATGAAGTTCAACAACTTTAGCAAAATTGGACAATGGTCCAATGCCAACCTTGTCAAATATTTTACCAAGAGCCTGTGAGAAGAATTAAAGGCAGTGGCATTAACCAAACACCTATCCAGCTTCTCCAGAATTCTATCAGCTCCTCTCTTGTTGTTACACCAAGTATACTTGGGACCTACACAATCCACCTCATGCAAGTCATTACAAGTAATGAACGATTTCATCTCCCTTGGTCCCAAGCCGAAAACAAAATTTCTTCCTCCTTTCTTCTCATCCTTGTAAAGCAAACAATTAAAGTCGCCTCCTAAGACCATAGGGAAATCTTTAGTCATAAAGTGCTCAAATCCCTCCCATAAACTCCTCCTATAAACATCCTTACTACCATATATAATAGCAATTCTCCATGTACCTTTGTTAATGATATTGAGATCACCAATAAGGAACTGAGATGAAGTTCCAAGCATGCTGAATTTAGCCAAATATTGCCTCCAAATAACCAAGATACCTCCAGAGAGGCCTTCAGATGGAACATGACAGTAATCCCATCCTTCACCCACCAAAGAACTAACAATCTTCTTGTCCACCGCATAAATTTTAGTCTCCACCAAGCCTAGGAAGAACAAACCATTCTCCCTAATGAACTCCCTCACATATAGAGAAGCTTTAGACTTCCTAGCTCCTCTACAATTCCAGAATCCTATGGAAGACATTAATGATTCAAGGGGAAGAGGTCCCCCACCTTAGTTTTGCCATCACCTTCCATCTTCCTACTTCTCGGATTAAGTTTAATAGGACCCAAACCTTTTAACTGCTTGGCTCCTTTCCTCCTAACTTTGTTAGAACCTTCTTCTTCTAGGCTGAAGTGATCCTCCAAGTGATTCACCTCCACAGATGCTTCCAATGCTCCTTCTCAATTAGAATTTTCTGGCAATATTTCCAATGCTCTGTATTATTTACCAATATCTCTCCTTCTCTTAAGCCGCTTAAAACTTCAAATTGATTGGATTTGCATATGTTTTCCCTTGTATTAAAACCACTTCTCTCTATGATTACTTCATCAATTTCCTTCAGAACCGTATCTTCTGAAGGTTTTTTCCACCGTGCTGGAATTTTCCTTCTTACTGAATTCATTATTTTTAGCTACGGGTTGGCTAGAAACTCCCACTTTTTTTAAATTTCCTTCAGCATTGGGCTGCCGAACCCATTTATTTTGAAACTTGAATGTTCTCCCTTTCTTTCTTCCATAGTCCACATGAATCCATGGACCATATTCCTCCTCCTTGCTCGTAGTGCCTTCTATCACCACAGGACTAAGATCCTTGCTCTTAGCTTCTAATGATCTCTCTGCCTCTGATACAGCCAAAGGTTTACTACAGATACCAGCTGGCTCTACATTACTCTCCTTGCAGAAATTCTCCAGGTGGCCTATCCTCCCGCATTTGAAACAAATGCTTGGCATTTTTTCATACCAAACTTTCTGATATAATTTACCCAAAGAGCCTTCCACCCACACACCTAATGGAAGTTTTCCATCCAACTTCAATTTGACGTACACCCTGGCATACTCGCGTCTCCCCCACTGAAACATGTTCTCATCAATCATAAATGGAATGCCAACTTTCGAAGCTATTCTGCAGACATTGATTTTGACCCAGCTTTGAAGTGGTAGATTAGGTAGCCTAATCCACACAGGGGCTTTCAAACCTTTTAACGAAGAGGGATGAAAGTCTGGAGCCCATTTCTCCAGACCGACAATACTTCCGTCAACAAACCAGGGACCACTTTTTAAAACTGATTCCATTGCATCTTGATCTTCAAAGGCACATAGAACCCAGCCACCACCGAGTAGAGTCATGTGAAATCTCCCATACAAATTCCACTGTCTTCTTAGCTTCGAACCAATGACATGATAAGGAGTATTTTCACCAAACACCTTAACTACCAGAGATTTCTCTAATCTATCCGAGTTCTCCTTCTCACTCTGCTGATGAAGCCTAACTATACCATTTTCAGAAAATCCCTCCCCATAATCAAAGTCAATAATTTTAACATTAGACTTTGAACTCCAAGCATTTCCCACAACAGGATGAGGAGGGATAACAGAATTCAAGTCATCCCAGTTTATGCAATTGCCCAGATTAGCTGATTCATATTCTCTAACTTTCTCCATATCCTCCTTCTCTTGTGCGACAACAATCCTTCCATCTTCTTGATCATTAGCTCCTTCACCTCCCAGGCCATAGCTTGAGGACAATACTTTATCAGATCCCGACATGGGATTCTTCACCAAATCAGGTTTACGTTTAACAGAGATAACCCCATCTCCTTTACGTAAGATCTTTTCTTCATAAATACCGGAATCCCCGGATCTGATTCCAGAATCATCATACATCGCCTTCTTTCCCTTCCCTATGCATTCCAACTATTTCTTAGGAGATTGATGAGCACCTTCCCTGATCACCAAAGGTTTAGCAGATTTAAACCTCAAATTTGAATCCATATCGAACATCCTGTTTGCGTCTCCAAAAGCTAGGGGAGAATCGGTTTGATTGATACGAGTCAGAATCCTGACTGCAGAAGATCCAGTTACTCGACTGTCACCGACGCCGGTGGTGGGCGGACGCCATCAATCCGCCGCCATCAGAGGCGAACGAAAAATGCGGGAAATCAAAACTTAAAAAATCCGTTGGTCTCTCTCTATAAACGTGGAGCTTCTCTCCAACATTTTCTTATTGAATTATAAATAGACCTCAAAGATGTAAATGAATTCAAAAAATAAGATTTCCAATTTTTCCCTTTCTATTCTCTCTTCTTCCCCTTCTTCTTTCTTAAGGAGTCCACACCTGCTCAAAAATGGAATGCTATGAAACAAAATACTTCACTCTGGTATTATTTGTCATAATCCCAGCTCTATAACCCTCTCTTCGACTTTTCCTTCTTTCAACCTTGAGAACAAGGTTGTTTTCTACGGTGATAAAAGTGTTTGACATCAACATATTGTATTGGATCCGAAAATTGTACAATTCAGATGCGAAGCATGGGCTACAATATGATGGGACAACCAACAACTATGAAAGCCTACCAAAGAAGAAGGAAAAAACACATTACAAAATTCGCAAATAAAAACTATATAGTTTTGGCAACATAAATGACAAATGAATCCATATATGTAATAAAGCACTAGTCAAATATTTCTTTTACTTGTTTTAGGTAGACGGGTTCTTTAGTGACATGTTAGTCTATCTAAGTATTATAAATATCTCTCTAGTTATAAAGACTAATTTTTATTTTTTCACTCTCTTTCTATTTTTTCTATTTCTTTTGGGAGTTTACACCTACTTCAAAGCTGTCAAAGCTTCTTGGATCACCAAGAAGCATAATATATCACAAATTAATTGAGCTCCTTAGACATCAACTTTAATGATTGAACTCATGGCTTGAGTTTATTTTTCTTGCTTACTAAAAGTTGGAATGATGTGTCAATAACCTTATGGATGAAACAAATTAAAGCGAAACGATCTCTATATAACAACTTGTAGCAAAAGAATGTAATACCACATTCAATGCCGACAACTAAAAGGTGATCAAAATTGCTCGAAGGAATAATACTTGGACTCTCCACTACCACAAGCACAGGAATATTATGAGTTATAATATGTTCAACTACGGAGGCTAATATTTGGCATCAAAGATTAGACAACATGAGCGAGAATAGCCTAAAGATCCTTCATTCTCAGGGTAAAATTTTGAATATCTATTAAATCTAGCTTTAGTGAAGATTGCATTTTAGGAAGGCAAAAAAATGGTCCTTTTCTAATAAATTAGAAGAGAACTTGAAACCAAAAAGCTATAAGTGATTCACACGAATGTCTAAGCATCATACCATCTCTAGTTGGTTCTATTTAACATGTACCATTCATAGATGACTGCACCAAAAAATATGGGTTTATTTTATCAAAAGTAATTATGATATGTTTAATAATTTTGTAAGATGAAAACCTTTAGTTGAAAAAGAGACTAGTGAAAAACATATTGTCTACGATCTAATAATGTTGCAGAGTATAATGGCATGGAGTATAAAAATTATAGTGTCGCTAATGGGATCCGTATGAAAAGAACAGTCCCAGGAACTTCTAAATAGAATAGGGTCGCCGAAAGAGTGAATTGGATTTTGAATGAAAGGGCTAGAAGCATGCGACTACACAAAAACACCAAAAATATTTTGGGCTGATATAATAAAAATAACAATATACCTCATCAATTAAGGCCCAACTGTAGCCCTTGATTTTGGGCTTCCTGAAGAAGCATGGATTGAAAATTAAGATATGTCTATCACATTTGAAAGTTTTTTGTTACCTTTCTTATCTGCACATAGATAATAATGTAAGAGATAAACTTGACCTAAAATTAAAGAAGTATTACTTTATTGGTTATGGTAATGATAACTTTGGCTATAGATTTTAGGATGATAAAAAAAATCAAAAGCAAGATTGTCATTTTCAAAGAAATTGAAATATATATAAAGACAAGCCATATAGGATTGAAAAATATATCTCCACTACAGAGTAGGTTAAATTTGAAGAAATAGTTATTTTTTATAAAAAAAAAATAAGAGATGATTAAAAATAATCAAATCAACCTCAGCCCAATAGTCCTGCGACAGAAATCAGGATATCACAAATAACTTCAAAGCCTGTTAATCATTACTCTCCATCTCTATATTATTTGCAACTTACTAAAAAAACTTATTAAGGGAATTTGACATGAAGGGCATGGGGGGCATGGGGGAAGCCAAGAATATATTTGAAGTAAGAATAGATCGAGAAAAAACTATGGGTATTTTAAATTTATCAAAATCTCAACATATTGAAATGTTGTTGGATAGGTTCAACAAGATGAAATTAAAAATGGTGAGCAAACCACTTACAAGTCACTTCAAGTTGTCAAAGTGAACTAAAAAAGACAGATGAAGAGAAGCTATATGACTGAAGTCCCTTATGCATCAGTGGTTGGTTCTTTGATGCATGCAATTATTTGTACAAGAAATGCAGGAGCTATTAGTCGATATATGTCAAATCAAAGAAATATTGAGGGGCTATAAAGCGGATCTGATAGGCCGGTTCAAGTTGAACTAGCCCAAAGGTCGGCTCGGGTATACAGGGGGCGGACAAGTGCCGCCTCCTTTGCTCTTGCCACCCACATGGGTGGGCCCCACTAGCCATATTGAATTCAAATTTTTAATTGGGGGGGGGGGGGGGGGGGGGGTTAAGGCTTGGGAGTGAATTTGTATCAGGAAAGTTAAGCATTAAAGAGGATGAGAGGTGCTAGGGTTAGGTTATCCATGATTTGACTTTCTCTTGGAGTTCTTGGGTGTTTTGGCCTAGATTGCTTGTCTAGAGAATTGGGAGAGAATGTTCCTCCTCTCGAATTGAGGATCACTTGTACCTTGCTTCGTCTTTGGCTTTGATTCTCTTATTGCAACCCATCATTTTGGGGCTGAATTCGCCTAGTTTTTGCATTATTCTCGTTGTTTTCACCAATTAGTGATAGGTTTGCTTGCGAATAAAAGTATTTCCCTTAGGGTTACTTGCGAACTCAAGTATTTCCTATCAAATTGGTATCAGAGCATCATCTTGGGACCATTGGCGGCTGAAATTCCGAAATTTCAGCGGTTTTTTTTCGCATCCGGAAGAAGCTCTCTTGAGATCCTTGGGAAGAAAGATGGCCGGAAAGTAGAGATCCTTGAGGGAGAGGACGGCATGTCATCTCTAGAACCACTTTCTAGAGAGGAGATGAGTATGGGCTACGAAAGAGGGGTACTGATTTGGTGGGAAGAAGGGGGGATTTCCACCACTGAGATGCCAAATTTAAAAGAAGGAGAGGGGAAGTTGATGATGAATACGATTTTGATCGCCAGAGGGAAGATCATGATAGCTAGGGAGCACCTCCCGTTCATAGCATGGGAGGATATGGAGGATCCAGGGGCAATTGGGGTGACCCGAAGGTGAGAAAGCTAAAGATGCCCATCATCGAGGGCGAGGATGGCCATAGTTAGATCTACACGGTCGAACGGTATTTTTCCGTCAATGGGCTGATAGAGGAAGAGAAGCTGACAACGGCAGGACTATGCTTGGAGGGAAAGGCACTGGATTGGTACCAATGGTGGGACGTGAGGCAACCCATCAAGAGCTAGAGAGAGTTCAAGGAGTGCTTACTGGAACATTTCCGAACCGATAGAGGAGGAGACTTCTATGAGCAATTCTTTGCCTTGACCCAGAAGGGGACCGTGGCAGATTATCATGACAGATTCGAGTACTTGGCCAGCAGATTGGATCAACTCTCAAAGACGATGCTGGAGGGGAACTTTATGAAAGGACTTAAACAGGAGATCCGAGCATCAGTTAGAGTGATAAGGGCAAGAGATCTGGGGGAGGCCATGGAGCTAGCCAAGTTGGTGGAGGATCAAAAGAAGTTGGAGAGAGGAGATAGGAGGAGCAACCCGGGGGGTCGTACAGGATGACGACTACAGTCTTGGCTCCCAAGGGGCAACACCAGGGAATCTGAAGGAGGTGCCAAGAGAGAGAACTGGTGGAGGGAGAAATGGGGAGAGTTTAAAAAGGCTGACGGAGAAGGAAATACAAGAAAAAAGAGCAAAGGGTTGTGTTTTAGATGTGACGAGAAGTACATGTCGGGGCATAGGTGTAAGGACCGAACTCTTCAGGTTCTCACCGTCTATGATGACGGGGAAGCTAAAGAGGGAGGTGGATGCAGGTTAGAGATGGAAGAGGAGGAGAAGTTGCATTTGGATGTGGCAGAAGTCTCCCTAAACTCAGTAATGGGATTTACTCTTAATCACACTATGAAGGTGAAGGGAGAGATAGCTGATAGGGATGTGATAGTTGATAGATAGTGGGGCAACCCACAATTTCATCTCCACCCAGATTGTTGATCTATTAGGGGTGAAACTAGTGGATACAGGAGGGTAAGGGGTGATGATGGACATCAAAAAGGTAGAAATGGGTAGAGGAATTTGTAGGGGAGTGGTGTTGACCATTCAGGAGATACAGGTGAGGGAAGATTTTCTTCCCTTGAAATTGGGATACGGATGTCATCTTGGGGATGAAATGGTTGAAACCTTAGTGGAGACCAAGGTAAATTGGGGAGCACTGAAGATGGAACTGGTGGTGGGGGTAAGAAGAATGGTGACAAAGGGAGATGTCGAGCTGTATAGAGCAGGCGTATCTCTCAAGTCCATGAATATTTGGTAGAATTGCAACGATTGGAGAGGGTTAGTGTGGGGGAAGAGGGAGACATTCCTCTTGTAGTACAACCAGTCATACAACAATTTAGTGAGGTGTTCCAGCCACCTCAAAGGTTACCACCACTCAGAGAACAAGAGCATGAGGGGTGTCACCGATTAGCGTACGACCCTACAATTACCCCTAGATTCGGAAGGATGAAATTGAGAAGTTGATTAGGGAGATGTTGGAGGTTGGGATCATCAGACCAAGTGTGAGTCCTTTCTCTAGCCCAATATCACTGGTCAAAAAGGATGGGAGCTAGAGGTTTTGTGTGGATTACATGGCGTTGAATAAGGAGACTATACCGGATAAATTTCTCATTCCGGTGATTGACGAGCTTTTGGATGAACTGTATGGAGCAGTGATATTCTCCAAACTTGATTTGAAGTCAATATACCATCAGATCCGAATGAGGGAGGAAGACATCTCAAATACAACATTCCGGACACACGAGGGGCATTATGAATTTCTGGTTATGCCATTTGAGCTTACCAACACCGTTGCTATTTTCCAGTCACTGATGAACAGAGTGTTCAGACAGTATCTCTGAAAGTTTGTGCTGGTGTTTTTTTATGACATCTTGGTGTACAGCAGAACTGAGGAGCATTTGAAGCACTTGAAGTTGGTATTGGGAGTTTTATAGGAGCATTAACTGAGGGCCAACCCGAAGAAGTGTTGTTTTGCCCAGACCAGTGTGGAGTACTTAGGTCATATCGTGTCCAAGGAAGGGGTGGTGGCCAACCAATCAAAGGTGGAGGGTATGTTGAGATGGCCGTTATCTAAGAATCTGAAGGAGTTGAGAGAAATCTTAGGGCTGATGGGATACTACAAGAGATTTGTAAAATGGTACAATACTATAGCATTGCCACTGATAGAGCAGCTAAAGAAAGATGGATTCCTATGGGGAGAGGCAGCCACAGCAGCATTTGAGAAACTAAAGAAGGCTATGACCACGGTACCCATCTTAGCTCTACAAGACTTCACATAGGCCTTATTAGTGGAGACAGATGCTTCAGGATATGGATTGGGGGCAGTACTCATGCAAGATCGGCGACCCATTGCCTTCTTCAGGCAAGTGTTGGCAGCCAAAGACAGGCTAAAATCAGTCTATGAGAGGGAGTTGATGGTTATCGTTTTAGCCATGCAGAAGTGACGACCCTACCTATTAGGTAGGCATTTCATTGTCAGAACAAATCAGAGGAGCATGAAATACTTGTTGGAACAGTGGATGATGACTAAAGAGCATCAGAGATGGCTGTCGAAATTGTTGGGGTATGATTTTGAAATCCAATACAAACCAGGAGGGGAGAACAAGGCAGCAGATGCCTTGTCTAGATGTATGGGAGAGCTACAGACAGTGACAGTGTTTGTTCCTTTGATGCTGGATTGGGAGGCCATTAAGGAGGAGAGCTCTAGGGATGAGTTGGGGAAGATCAAGACGGACTTATCGAGATAAGGTGGTAGCCACCCAGGATACTCAGTAGAGGGGGGCAGACTGCTATATCAGGGGAGGTTCATGATGCCTAGGACCTCTATCCACATCACAAACTTACTCCAAGAATTTCATGAAAGCTCGGTTGGGGGCCATTTAGGGGTGCAGAAGACCTACATGAGGTTAGCAATCGAGCTTTACTGGAAGGGAATGCATAGAGACGTAGAGGAGATGGTGGCCAGGTATGAGATCTATCAGAGGAACAAATACCTGGCTATGTCACCAGGGGGACTACTACAGCCGTTGACGTTACCGGGACGAGTATGGGAGGAGATATCCATAGACTTCATAGATGGGCTGCTCCGGTGTGGGCTCCGAAAATTCGGTCCCGGCCTCCGCATCGCGCGATTTCTTTTCTTATTCGGCGAGGGAGTTTTAACGAACTAAGTTCCGGGGTAAATTTTGGAAGGCAGATGGGTTTGTAGATAAGACACTACCCAGAGATTTCGCCCTCATTTTGTGAGGACTTTATGATCTGAGTTCTGGTTTCCTATAGGCGCAAGCCCCTATAGTTAATTACCCCTCCCGATCACGAGAGAGAACTTTCGATTAAGGCTAGTCGTAAATCAGATACGTAGAGTATACGTGTTATCTGGCATATAGTAGCAGCAATAGGTTTAGAATGTTGGAAAATGGTTGGAAATTGAAGAGTTGGGTTTGGAAGATTTCATATTTAAAATAGAAATTTCACCATCTTATACTTAAAGCGGATGGTGGGGGAATGGATGATGGACCCGATCAAGATCCCATGGTTCCGTCGTCCCGGGCCAATGTGGTCCCTAGTCTACTTAGTCAGAGGAGGTAGTCGACCCAACCTGACAGAAGGATCCTTGTCGGCAGCCATGGGTTGCTTCGTCCAAGGGGACCTTGTAGACTGGGGTTGGATGTTTGTCTAAGGGGATAAATTTGAATCCACCTTAGCTAACAGAGGGCTTTGTGCCCTATTGATCATATCCTATTGATTTATATCTCAAGGATTTGATGCCAATAAGGAACGTATTGGCTCTGGCCATAACCGGTATTTCGTGGTGCCATTTGGTGGCAAAACCACTCGGTTCAGAGGGCCCCGGGTCGTCGTAACCGTTTATCCTGCGGTGCCATTTAGCGGCAGACCGCCGGTTAGAGGACACGTACCAGTCCTTACTGGCAAGAGATTGTTTGAGAATGGATCCTAGTGATATTTTCGACTAGACATTTCGCTCTTTGTGAGCTAGAGTTTATTTGAATTTATCCACCTCGACAGACTGTTGCGGAGGGTGGATAGATTTTTTCTTTAAGCCTTTGATGGTTGGATTTTAAATTTTAAATATATGGAATTTGGGCTTTTTGTGGAGCTTTGGATTTTAGGGATTTTTAGATTTTTGTGAATATTTGGGTGGAGCTTTGGAATATTTGGGAACCCCTCCGGTTGAGATCTTCAATCAACGCGGCCATCATCGGGGTGTTTAGGGGTCATTTCCATTTGATTGAACCTTGTCGACCCTATCAACTTATCGATAGGGGATCGGGTTTCTCGTAGGCTTTGTGCCTTTTGTTTAGTGAATTCTCTTGATTTTAGGCTTTGAAGGCCTAAAAAGAATGTATTTAAACATATACACCGTTCGCTACAACCGTGTATTTTGTTAGATAGTTTGAATCTTGTCGACTTCTATTGATTCGTATAGAATGATCGGATTCGAACTTGAATTCACTTGTCAACCCGCGTAGCATCCATAGGCGTCACGTGTGTACCAATAACACGCTCGCCAGGGCCCATGCGGGTTGAGATTGTATTTACCCCTTGTGTACCTATGTGTATACAAACTAAGGTGCACGTGTAGGGGTACTTTGAAATAATTATAGACGCCTTCTGTCTGCTTGTACGAATGTTGCAGATCCGGTGGCTTCTAGTCTTGATATTGACTCCCCCCCTTTCTCAATCACCGGGGAAGGTTTTCTTTTGGATTTTGAAGTCTACTGATTGTCGCTTTGCTTTGAGAAGATCTCCTTTCAAGATCTTTAGTGTAGTAGAGTTTTTTCGTACATCGGGTTGCTATTGTACTCGAGATACTTGAAGATCTTGATCACCGTTGTCGTAGGTGATATCTATACTCGTGCCCACAGTGGTTCGTTGTACCTACGACATACCCACTGTTGTTATCCACAAGTGATTTGTGCTCATTTGTAGGGGACCGTTGTACTCACTACGACTTCCTGAAGGTATTTGTAGGAGAGCCTTTGCTTTTGTATTGGAACCACCTTTCACCAATCTCAGGTGATTTGATGATTGCACTTGCTTGTAGGGGACGTTCCTTCCATTATTGATCTCCCATATTGCCTTCTCAATCAACAGGCACTGTAGGGATTGTCGTAGGAGTTCGTTGCATTCATCTTTTGTGTGCATCGAGATTTCATCTCCTACTTGCAACTTATTGTTAGCTTGGACGACTGTGCACTTAGATCTTGATTTGTTCATTCATCCAAAGCCCAGTTCTATGTATTCCATTGAACCCAAGTCCAAGGTTCAACTCATGCTTGAGTCTTGTGTGTTGTTATTGAAAGTTCAAGTTCTTTATTGCTCATGTCAAATTTGGATCCAACTTGAGTTCAATTTGAGTTTGAGTTCTATGTTCGGGTCCCCTGATATTGCACAGTTCGAGTTTCAAGAACAAGTTCAAGTGCTTTCAAAGTCTTCTGGGATCTTTTGAGGTACAATTCCTTGTTCAAATGATTTGAATTGGGCTTCAGCTTGATTTTATTTCATTTGAATTTGGTCTTTAGAAATCATTTGAATTTTGGTTCTGATTTAGGTCCACAAGTCCTTTGTTCTTGTACAGGTCATCTGCTCATTTGGTTCAAATTCCGTACATTTCTGTTCAAGTACATGTCTTCTACATTGTTGCTCAAGAAAGTCTTCGAATTGTTCAAGTCTTTGTACATTTCAGTGAAAATTTCGGCAGCACCCCGGCATATCCCCCGTTTGGGGGAAAATAGGGGAGCTGGGCCTTCCCACCACGCTACTAGAGCGTGTATGGTAGGTGTCCTTGGACACCGCGGCCGTACAAAATTTCATCCCACCACGCTACTAGAGCGTGTATGGGGCCTTCAGCAGTACCCGTATCAGAACAGCAGTGACGTACCAGAACAGCAGTGACTCTCCCCACCACGCTACAAGAGCGTGTATAGGGCTCTCCAGCCTCGTCGTATGCTTCGCACCGGGCTCCCTCCTATCGTGCTACAAGAGCGCGTATAGGTGGTTCTCCGGTCCGCTGCAAACGTCGAGAACGGGATTTCGAACATCATACCTTTGCGTAGCAGTCGTCGGCGGTGTCGGTGTCGAGGTCGAGGTCAAGGACCGTCCCCACCACGCTACAAGAGCGTGTATAGGGCTTACCCGCCTCGTCGTATGCTTCACACCGGGCTCCCTCCTACCGTGCTACAAGAGCGCGTATAGGTGGTTCCCCGGTCCGCTGCAAACGTCGAGAATGGGATTGGAGTCAGAAATTTATACCTTGGAGTTTGGTGGTGATTGTCAGCGACTGTTGGCTCGTAGATCGATGCAAGAGGGGAGTGCAAGCTTCTACATTAATATTATAATTATTATTATTTTAAATTAATTTTAATTAATTATAATTTATTACTCTTTTAAAATAATTAATTATAATTATAATAATTAATTTTAATTAAAATGATTAATTATGCTTAATTTTAATTAATAATAACTAATTAAAATTAAAATAATTAATTTTAATTAATTTTAATTATTATAGTTAATTATTAATTATAATAATTAACCATAATTAAAATAATTAATTAAGATTAACTTAATTAACTTTAAATAATTATTTTTAAAAATAATTAAGTATAATTAAAATATTTAATTGTAATTAATTATTAATTATAATTAATTATTCTTAAAATAAATTAATTATAATTAAAATAAATTAATTTTAATTAATAATAACATATAATAATAATAAAAATAATAATAATAATAAAAACTTCTCCCTCAATCTCTCGGTTCAGCGAATTACGGGATTTGGCCGGAGTAGCGTGCAGAAGGGAGAGAGTTACCTTCACTACCAGCGGGTTCCAGTTGTTGTTCCGATCAAAATGTTGAACTTCCGGTCCAACAAAGAAGGAAAGTCGTTGGAGGAAGCGAGGTCGAACAGCCCTGAAGGACTGCAGGAGGGAAAGCTGTCGGGGAGCAAGCCGAAGGAGCGACGGAAGATAGAAAGTTATCTTCACAGTCGGCGAACACCCGTCGTTGCTTCCGATTGTAATGTCGTAACTTCCGATCCAACAGGAAGTGTCGCCGAAGGAGCGAAGTCGGCCGGCCACGATGGGGCTGCAGCAACAATCGAAAGGGAGGAAGTCACCTTTACAGTCGGCGAACTCCCTTTCTTGCTTCCGATCGAAAGTGTCGTAGCTTTCGATCGACAGGAAGAGAACAACGTCATCGGAGCGGGGTCGGACAACAGCTAAGGAACTGGAGAAGCGATGCAAAAGGGAGAAAATTATCTTCACAGCTGCGAGCTCCTCTTGTTGCTTCCGATCGTAATGTCGTAACTTCCGATCCGGCTGGAAGAAGGCGTCGAGGAGAGGTAAGAGCGGGAGAGAGAAATCGAGAGAAAGCAGAACCGAATGCCTTTCTTCCCTCTCCCTATTAACGACACTAAATCGTGCAGAGATGTGAGGACGCGACATCAGTCGCGAGCGACGTGCGGAATTCGGCGCCGAACAGGTAATAAATTTTTTTTGTTTTTTCTCTCTTTTGTTTTATACGGCAGGTCAACAAATGCCCCCCAACAAATGTGGTAGGCGTCTGGAGCGGGCCACGTTTGTTGCATGCTGATTGACCCTGTGGATCTCTAGATTTTTATTCTAGATGTCACACTAGGGTTTTCTTTTAGTGGATCTCCAAAATTTTGTTTGGATGTCACACTAAAATTTTCTTCTCCATACGCTCTTCTAGATTTATCCACATATGGTTGATATCCTATCAAAATTTTAAATATTTATTTGAGGATCTCGGCATATAGCACGATGTCAACCCAAATAAATATTTAAAATGCCCCTAGTCTTTAGAGACATTTGTAGATGTCATCTAGGGTGCTCATCCTACAGCTTTTGCTAGCGTCCCGAGATTTAGATTCCTTCTGTCCTGTGCTTTATGCTGCAAACTTGGTGAATGATTGTCTGATTTTTCTTTGTTGACTTGTCAGAAATTTTGTATTCCTTCTGCCCTTTGCTTCTAGCTTTGGCGGGCTTGATGAAGGAGTAGATGCCAATGACCTAAACCCTTAGGCTTGTATTAGGTCGATGGCGAAAAGTCATCGGTCCAGAGCTTTGTGCATAGCGGACTTGTTGATGACGGAATTCCCTTAGTTCGGCCTAAGGCTTTTCATGAACTTTGGGATAGTTTTCTTTGGTCCATTGCTTTGTGCTTTGGCGGACTTGTTGAAGAAAGATTCCTTCGATCCTCGCTTTGTGCTTTACGAATTTGTTAAAGGATTTGCAGGTTCCGGATTCAGTTGATAGTACCGAACGTAGGTAGTATCTTGATCCTTAACCACTTGAGAAGACTTTAATCTGAATCACTTGAGTTTATCAGATCGGGAGAGCAGGGATTTGACAGCTCTTCGTCCTCTGGTTGCTGAGATGGGGGTTCCTCTACTATGGCCTTTCTTATGGCTTGTTGAGTAGATAGAGCTGCCAGCGATCCGGCCATATTTGGGCTTGTTGGATCCGACCTTTTACACCCATTCAGGCTTTAGACTTGAGCTATGAGAATTGCGCTTCCCAATGCTGATTTTGCTGAAGTTGACAGATTTGGAGTCATCCTTCATGGTTTTGGATTTTGGAGCCTACGAACATTCAGTAGTTGCTCGAGACTCATTCTTCCACTGGAACTTTGATTCTCCAGTCATTTTGGAGAACTTTTTAGACTACGATCACTTGGACTTGTCGAGTCAAATTGGCTTTCGTTCTTCCTACAGTCCCTACTGACGGGTTGACGAAGTGGGGGTTCCGCTACTACGGCCGTTCTTATGGCTTGTTGAGTAGACGGAGTTGCCAGCGATCCGGCCATATTTGGGCGTGTTGGATCCGACCTTTTACACCCATTCGAACCTTAAGCTTCAGGCTGTTGGAAGACTTCAAGCTTCTTCGGCTCAATTTTGTAGGAGTGTGTAGCCACAAAAGTCTCTTTCATGACTTTTGAGTCTTGGTTTATTGGAGAACGTGTTATCTCGATCTTTGAGATATCACCTGCATATACTTTGAAAAAGAAATCTTTGTATTCTTTAACATAAAAGAATATTTGTATTGATAATTTTAAATATTTATTCGGGGATCTCGGCATGCAGCGCGACGTCGACCCGAATAAATATTTAAAATGCCCCTTGTCTCACATGGACATTTTAGAGCAGAATAGAATTGGAATCTTGAAATTTTAAATATTTATTCGGGGATCTCGGCACGCAGCGCGATGTCGACCCGAACAAATATTTAAAATGCCCCCAGTCTAATGGGGAATTTTGAAATGCGTTCTCATGACATAAGAGAATTTCAAAATATAGAATATATACGCTAATAAACATGTATAAAAACATAGCGTATTAAACATGATATCTGCTTGAGCAATTCATGCATAGTATTTCTTCAGGTATCGACCGTTGATCGGCGGCATGGGCCTTTGACCATTCAAATCGATCAGTTGATAAGCTCCTCCTTGAAATACTTTCTCGATGACGAAAGGTCCTTCTCAGTTGGAAACAAATTTGCCACCAATTTTTCTATGCGGGATGATTGGTCTTCTCTGCACCAGGACCAATTCCCCTTCTTGAAATGATCGAGGACGCACCATTCGATCAAAGGATTTTGTCATTCTTGCTCGATAGATTTCCAGGTTCTGCTGAGCTTGTAACCTGATTTCATCGAGTGCATCGAGCTCCTCCATTCTTAGACGAGCATTTTGTTCTTGAGTCAGCTCATTCTGGACAGCAACTCGAAGAGATGGAAGTTCAACTTCTAGCGGCAGTACGGCCTCAACTCCAAATACTAGAGAATAAGGAGTGGCTTTGGTTGGCGTTTTGTAGGTCGTACGATATGCCCACAACGCTTCTGCCATTTTTGTATGCCACTCTCTTTTGTTCTTGGTAAGGATTTTCTTCAACAATTTCACTAGTGTCTTGTTGAAGGCTTCTGCCAGTCCATTTGCTCTTGGATAGTATATAGACGAATATCGCCAATCAATTTTGTGCCGATCAACAAACTTATAAATTTTTGTACTTTTAAATGCAATTCCATTGTCTGAGATTATGCGACGCGGCACTCCAAATCTGTAGACAATATTATGGGTAAAGAAATTGATTACATGCTCAGATGTAACTTCTTTGAATGGAACTGCTTCTGCCCACTTAGAAAAATAGTCTGTCGCTGCCAAAATAAAGCGGTGTCCTGCTGATGACGGCGGATCTATCGGCCCGATAACATCAGTACCCCAGCATTCAAATGGCCAGGATGCTATTGTTGGATGCAGTGGATTTGGCGGTTGATGTATAACATCACCGTGAATCTGGCACTCATGGCACCTCTTAGCATGATTGATACAATCTCTGACCATGGTCGGCCAATAGTAGCCCATTCTTTTAATTTTGATTGCCATCTTGGGACCTGATTGGTGTGCTCCACAAAGTCCTTCGTGAACTTCTGCCACAACTTTATCAGCTTCTTTGGTCCCTAGGCACCTTAGCCACATTTGATCGAAAGCACGTCGATACAATGTGTTGTTGACAAATGCATATCGTAGCGCTCTCTTCTTGATTTGAGCAGCTAGTGATTTGTCTGTTGGCAATTTGCTTTCTTTAAAGTAATCAATGAAAGGCAGTCTCCAGTCATCTTCTTCCTCGACATCTAGACAATGCCACCATGATTCTGAAGCTTGACTGGCCTTTCGTCTTTTCTTAGGAACTTGATGTTCTTCAAGTTGATCCTCGAGATCAACTGGTTGGGGAGGTTGAGGATCAACTGGAGTTGTATCCTGCTGGCTTGAATTTGGTATTCCCTCTGCCTGCGGGAATTGTAGTAATGCTGGCTCTAATATCCGTCGATTGTGCACCATAATTATGATAGGCCATTCGTCGTCCATATTCGTCATTTCTTTAGCCAATTTGGCAAGAGAATCGGCTTTGGCATTTTGACCTCGGGGAACTTGAGTTAGTTTGACAACTGGAATTTGCTTCATAAGCTCAAGAACTCGCCGATGATAACAGGCCAACTCAAACTTGGTGATTTTATAAACTCCCAACACTTGATTCACAACCAGTTGAGAATCACCGAAAATTTGGAGATTTTGAATTCGGACATCGATTGCAATCTCCAATCCTGCTATTAGGGCTTCATATTCAGCCTCATTATTGGTCCGAGGTTCAGTCAAACTGAATGAAAATCTAATTATGCCTCCCTCGGGTGCTACGAAAATGATTCCAATTCCGGCTTGAGCCTTTTCGAGATTTGGAGGCCGAGCACGCTTGATTGACGATGCTCCATCAAAGTACATTTCCCATACTCGTAGCATCTCATCTTCTTCAACATTCATGATCTGCTCGTCAGGTAGATCGTCGTTGAGCAGAGAATCTGCAGGGATAGGATGTGCAGCGAGAAAATCTACCAACACCTGCCCTTTCACTGCCTTTTGAGGGACATATGTGATATCAAACTGCAGGAGTATCACTGCCCACCTTGCCAAACGACCTGTCAACGCTGGTCTTGTCATCAAGAACTTCAACGGATCGATCTTTGATATCAAGGTGATTTTGTGAGACAACAAATAATGGCGGAGCTTCTGAACTGCGAAGATCAGGGCCAAGCAATGCTTCTCGATTGGAGAGTAGCGGATTTCTGCTCCTATCAACCTCCGACTGATGTAGTAGAGTGCATTCTCCTTGCCTTCTTCATTATGCTGGGCCAATAGTGCTCCGAGGGACTCTTCTAGTGCTGCCGTATACATTATAAGAAGCTTCCCCGAGATTGGCGCCGCGAGAATAGGAGGATTCAACAGATATCTTTTGATGCTGTCAAATGCTTCTTGGCACTCTGCGTCCCATTTGAAACGGACATCTTTCTTCATTAGCTTTAAAAATGGCTGGCACCTACCCGATAGATTTGATATAAATCTCCGAATGAAAGCCAGTTGTCCTTGTAAGGAGCGGAGTTGCCGAAGGTTCTTTGGAGGTGGCATCTCCACGATCGCCTTGATCTTGTTGGGGTCGACTTCGATGCCTCGATGTCGAACAACGTACCCTAGGAATTTCCCTGAGGATACCCCAAATGCACACTTGAGAGGGTTCATCTTCAGATCGTACTTTCTGATCCTTTCGAACACAATTCTCAAATCATCAATGTGGTATTTTTGGCCTATGCTTTTAATGACCAAGTCATCTACATAGCATTCGACCTTCTGATGAATCAAATCATCAAATATACGAGTCATCGCCCGCTGGTAGGTGGCACCAGCATTCTTCAGGCCGAATGGCATGACTGTGTAGCAGAATATGCCTATAGGCGTTCTGAATGATGTATGTCTTTCATCTTCATGCGCCATTTTAATCTGATTATAGCCTGACGATCCGTCCATAAATGAGAACATATCGTAATTGGATGTATTGTCAACTAGAAGCTCTGATACTGGGAGCGGAAAGTCAACTTTCGGGCATGCCTTATTGAGGTCCCTGAAGTCGATGCAGATACGAATCTGGCCATTCTTCTTCTTTACAGGGACGATATTGGCAATCCAGTCAGCATATTTTTCTTCACGAATAAAGCCTGCTTCTATGAGCTTCTTCGTTTCTGCAATCACCTGCTCTTCAATCTCCAATCTCATTCTCCTTGGAGCTTGCTTGACGGGTACTGCATCAGGCTTGATGGCCAATTTGTGAACTGCCACATCAGGGGATAAGCCAGGCATCTCAGCATATGTCCAGGCAAAACAGTCCCTGAATTCACATAGTAGCTCTTTTATTTTTTCTATTTGATCTTCTGGTAGAAGAGAGCTAATGAAGGTTGGGCGAGGGTCCTCCTCAGTTCCCAAGTTGACTTCTTTGAGCTCGTCCATAGTGGCTGCCTGTCCACCATCTTCAAGCTCTTCTGGTGCAGGCTCGGCTTCTACGGGTTTATCATCATAATCATCAGCTTCGCATATTTCATCATAATCATCATCAGATTTGATTTCTCCGCATGTGATTGCTTGACAAGTCTCTTTCTGGAGGAATTTTCGTTTGATGAACCCGATGCCTTTATATGCATCTATATCCTTTCGTCGTAATGGACGCGGACTTCTCCCATACCAGAGGCCCAAGCTTGTACGGAGCTGTCGTTTGGTAGTAGAAATATTGATTTGCTTTCGTAGCATTCTTTGAATATTTTTTGTATTGAATTTGGGTAGCCTCGTAGGAAATAATTCCTCGGAGTCGAGGAGCATGCAATCCCAGTCATGATTCTCTTCTTCATGAACTCCCGTAGAATATAGCACATTCTTTGGCACAGTCCCTTTTTTACGGGGAGGCAGATAAAGAGTGGAGAGTTCTTCAATTTTATGAACCTCGCGCGAAATGATTTCCTTGAAATGTTGCAAGGGAATACGTGTGACTACGAGTAAGCTGTCTGAAATCAACAGACTGTCTATTCTTCTGCAGAACACATTCTGCACTGAGTTCATGTAGATTGAGTCGTAGTCATAATCATCATTTGAAAATTCAATCTGCCTACTCCATTCATCCGTGGACGGGCATATTTTTCGAGATTTGGTAGGAGTAACATCATCTTCATCTGTGTCACTCCCAAGATGAGGTACATTCTTCTTTTCTTTAGGAATGGTTGATGCTTTAGGAAGAGTTGGCGTCGCTTTCTTTCTTACTACACGCTTCTTCTGATCTTCTTGCTTGGGTTTCTTTGCAGCCTTAGAATTTGATGCTCTAGCATCAAGAGAACTTGACGACTTTTGCTTCTTTGGCATGAAGTACTTTGCATCTTCATAAATTGTTACTTCATGTACTGCAAAGGGCTGAATATCACCAGAAATTCTGAATTCTTCTCCTTCTCTGAGATACTTCATGCACTGGTGTAATGTTGAAGGGACAACGCCGTGTTCATGCAGCCAGGGGCGACCCAATAACGCCTTGAACGAAGTGTCCGCATCAATTACATGAAATTTGGCTTCCGTATGGAGTTCCCCAAATACAAGAGGAAGCATAAACGAACCAAGAGTTTTCTGCCATTTCTCGTTGAAGTCGTGCACCATCAACTTGTCTTGCCCAAGATGTTCCACATCGAGGCAGAGGGATCTCAGTGCCTTAAGGCTCATAAGATTTACGGAAGATCCGGGATCAATCAAAATTCGACTGATCATCATACCGTCGCTCTCTGCCGTAACATACAGAGGGCGGTTGTGATCTGCCGTTCCAAGCATCATATCATCATTAGCAAAAGTGATGAGGGGCTCGTTTCCAGCTTGCAAGACTTCCGTCAAGTTGCGCTCAGCAAAATATGCCTCATATCTTTCGGGGTCCTTAAGAGCTTGGATCAAAGTTTCTCGAAGGTCTTTAGACATCAAGAGGGCATCATATATGCAGAGTTGTGCTGGGATCTTCCTCAAGTGGGATAAGATATTGTAATCTATCCCCTTAGATGAAGTCTCTTTCTTCTTGGAGTCATTTAGGATAATATCTTCATTGACAATTATCTCTTTTTCTTTATCTTTGTTAGGAATCCCCTTCTTTGGTGGAGGCGGCAGTACCTTGCCACTCCTCAACTGCACCTGGGCCACCTCATCTGATTCAGACTTGTTTGATGAAGCATTCTCTTCAGAGTCAGCCATTGTTGTGTCTGGGGATTCATCTGTAGACTCGGAATCGTCTCCCAACTTCACTTGTTTCATTTGTGATTCTATGCTTGGGTCTGAATCTTCATCATCTGGAAAACATAGATCTTCTGAACTGAATTCCATTGATGATACCATTAGACAGAATTCAGGGGCCGCTTCTTCAGCGTATTTCTCCCTTTTTGCTATTTTTAATGTTGCTGAGATGACTCGACATATCTGCATAGGAAGAGATTCATCTTCAGCTTCTTCTTTCTTTTCATCTATTATAAGCTCTTTCATAAAATCACTGAGCTTAATAGGCCTCCTGACAATCTGGTAATATTCACCTAAACTATCAATAGCCTTTTGAGTTGCAGTCTTCTTCGCCACAGGCTTCTTCAACTTGGCTTTCTTCTTAGAAGACTTCGTCTTTGCTTTGCCGGATTTTGACGAGCTAGCTTGGCCAGGTTGCTGTTTAGAGGTGGATGCTTGTGACACAGGCAACCATTTTAAATGCAGTACTGGCTCAGTAGGAGACTTCCATTTGACACCAGGAACTCCTTCAAGCTGTTTCAACATCTTTGTTGTCTTCTTGGAAACCACCGTTTCCCATTGTTCACCTTGAATAGGTTCTTTCATTTTTTATTTAAGCGGGAGTACGGAAGAGGACGTGACTACCCGGGTAGATTCTTTTCTGGGACGAACCAACACATTATCTGATAATGTCAGTTCTCCCCTCTTGTACATCTTTTCTAACCAATCTTTAAAGACATAACAATCTTCAATTGGATAGCTAACTACCCGATGATATGGGCAGTAGTTTGGGTCGCCACTGTGTTTGGACTCTTCAGGTCTTTTGCATTCTGGCAATTCTAGACCGTTCTTGAGTGCTTGTCGAAATAGTTTAGCGACACTCTCCCTCTTAAATGAATATTCTTTATTCATTTTCTCCTTGAGGGAGGGGAACGTTCTATCACCAGTTCCTGCAGTCTGCCTCTGGCGCTCTCCTCCACTAGGAAAGGCTCGAGGTTTGTCATTTCCTCCAAGAACCAACTTTGGTTGAGGATTTGGATTGTAAGCCTGCTTTGGTTTTTCTTCATACTGCATAGGCTGTTTTCCTTTGTCTACATTATACACTACTCGTTTACCTTTATCAGGTCTGGGAGGGAATGCAGAGTAGACCTCATTCTTTCTGGCATCAGGAGCTTTAGCCTTTTTGGATTTATCAGGGAAGCTTTCAGACTTTGATAAGTTTAACTTCTCAAATTTTGTCACCCTATCCAACAGATCTTGAAAGGTGGTGATTGAAGCCATGCATAAGAAGGGTTGCATTTTATCATCAATGTTCCCCATCAACAGTTGAACTGCATGTTCTTCTTCTAATTGCTGCTCGCACTTCATGCTGAGATTGCGCCAGCGTGTTATGTATTTTGTTACTGACTCTTCCTTCCTCCTTTTATCAAGGGCAAGATTAGCAATGGTAGTCTTCTCTGTTGCACTGGCAAACCTTTTCACGAACAAGGCCTCCAGCTCCGCAAAGGTCTTTAATGAATCATTTGGCAACTCAGCGTACCATTCAAAAGCAGTTCCACTCAAGCTGCTCACGAATTGTCTGAATAACAGAGCATCATTACCTCCTGTATTTCCACAGGTTGCTTTGAACTGCGCCAGGTGTTGTCTGGGATTTTTATTTCCATCGAAGATATTGAACTTCGGTACAGAATATCCCTTTGGATATGACACCTGATCGTACTCTGCTGGGTACGGGCGACCTTTGCCTACCAGCTTCTCTGCCTGTTCAGCCGCTATAATGGCCTTAATCTTTTCGCTAATTAAGCCATCAAGCTGTGCTGTAGTTACAGGCTCAGAGGCACTCACCACTTTTTGTGGAGTACGCTGGCGGGTTGGATCATTAGTTTCTTTGCCACCTTCAAGTACATCTTTCACTCCTGAGGCTTGAGGCGCTTGAGGGTTTTGAGAATTAGCAGCTTGGTTGACGGGTTGAGCCGGTGTAGGGCCCACAGAAGTGGTCTTCTGCATCATCTCCATCATGGCCGTCATCTGAGTCATCATCTCAGTCATTTTATCATTTAACTGAGAGATTTCTCTGTCTTTTCTTCGCATCTGTCGCCTCATTTGATTTCTCATTTCAGCGAGTGTGATATCTTCGCCCGCGAAGGGATTTTCTCCGACCTCTTCTTCTTCCTCATCTCCTTCTTCTGAGGAGCGAGCACTTTGGCTAGCAATGGATCTAGCCCTGTGGCGACGTCGATAAACACGTACGCGCGGCTGTGATTGTTGGTCTTCTTCATCACCATCATCATCTTTAACATCAATGTGGCTGACCATACGAACCATTTCGATCTCCATAGTATCATCATCGTCATATTCTTTTTCATCTTCTCGTACCTGAATTTCTGAGCGGCGTCGCCACTGAATTTCAGGCTCTTGACTTGGAATGATTACTTCTTCGATCTGCGGACTACGATCGAAATGAACTTCCTCTTTGGCTGAAGTAGGAGAATGACGGGATCTCCTGGAAGACTCTCCAGGATGTCGACCGTCCATATAATTGTCGTCATTATGGGCCTTCTTTTGGACCCATTTATGACGAGTTCTGTTAGTAGGGGCGGATCTCCGGTAGACAGCTCCGGATGTCACGCTTGACTTATCTTTTTCTTCAAAGACCTTTTTATTTCGAGGCTTCGGCCTCCAAACTTGTTTGCCTTTCTGCTGGGCCCTTTCGGCGACGGATTCTTGGACATGTGGTCCAAGTGTCACGCCCCGATGTGCTTCCCGCAGAACTTGGCGTTGGTAATTTCTTTGTTTGACTATCACAACAGACGATAGCCTCTCTTTTGGAGGAGTTCTTCGGGCCTCAACAATTAGTGGCCTCTGAAACTTTTTCTTCATCAGCCCTCTTTCCTTAACTATCTTCAAAACTCTATGAACTCGGACAGACAAGCATTCGGGCTCTCTTATTTTCTGAGGGGCTGGAACTTCAGGCTGACGCTCCCAAAAAGATTTCTTGAGCTCACCAGAAGAGCTATTTCTTTTTATCCACTTTAGATTGGCGAATTTATTCTGAGTGGGAATATTGATCTTTGATTCTTGTGCTGGCAGATTGGAGGGATGGACTGGTACAGGTAATTGCTGAGCTCGCAACTCTGCATTTCTCTTCCTCCTTTGCCTTCTAGTAAGCCTTCCTCCAGATGAAGAAGCTTCATTATCATACCTACCAGGTGCAACAGTCTCTCTGGGCAGGGCGGTGGTGTTTGCAGTCACCATAGAGATCTTTCTTCCAGTGACAACCCTCTTTGCAGTAAGGGCCTCAGGCTGAGATAGTCTTTCAAATACAGAGGTTCTTCCTTGAGCAGTACCTCTGGCAGCAGTCCTTGCAGAATAGGATCTTCCAGAAGGTTCTTCAGAGTTTACACCGTACACAGGGACGGCTGCAGCCCTTGCAGTAGCTGCTGAGAATTCGAGCCCACCAAAGTAGATGGTGGCTCCAGTATTTCCAGTTTCAATCACAGCGTTTGCCAGCTGGATCCTAGCTCCTCGTCCCAGTTGGACGGTCATTGGTGTGTCCTGCATTTCCATTCTATAAGAAAAATGAAAGGCAGTGGTTAGTAATCAAAATTGATACATCACCCCACGCTTTCATAACAAGGAAATAACGCAGAACTAATAGCATAAGAGTTAGCATGGAATTAAAAACCCTGCTAAACAAATTTCCATTGATCTTATTTAAAAGATTCATTTTTGGGACCTTTCAAGAATGGAAATTTGGATATAAAAACTAAATGTCACATCCTGATGTTCACCGTATAGAACTCAGTATAGATTAGCTGCTACTATAGCGTATAAGTGACTAGCCAGAGATGGAAAGAGAAACCATTCCCCAGCGGAGTCGCCAGAAAT
Source organism: Dendrobium huoshanense (assembly GCA_016618105.1). Lineage (NCBI taxonomy): Eukaryota > Viridiplantae > Streptophyta > Magnoliopsida > Asparagales > Orchidaceae > Dendrobium > Dendrobium huoshanense. The sequence continues at coordinate 51,633,809 of CM028356.1, read as the reverse complement.
CTGTGGGCTCCGAAAATTCGGTCCCGGCCTCCGCATCGCGCGATTTCTTTTCTTATTCGGCGAGGGAGTTTTAACGAACTAAGTTCCGGGGTAAATTTTGGAAGGCAGATGGGTTTGTAGATAAGACACTACCCAGAGATTTCGCCCTCATTTTGTGAGGACTTTATGATCTGAGTTCTGATTTCCTATAGGCGCAAGCCCCTAGAGTTAATTACCCCTCCCGATCACGAGAGAGAACTTTCGATTAAGGCTAGTCGTCAATCAGATACGTAGAGTATACGTGTTATCTGGCATATAGTAGCAGCAATAGGTTTAGAATGTTGGAAAATGGTTGGAAATTGAAGAGTTGGGTTTGGAAGATTTCATATTTAAAATAGAAATTTCACCATCTTATACTTAAAGCGGATGGTGGGGGAATGGATGATGGACCCGATCAAGATCCCATCGTTCCGTCGTCCCGGGCCATCGTGGTCCCTAGTCTACTTAGTCAGAGGAGGTAGTCGACCCAACCTGACAGAAGGATCCTTGTCGGCAGCCATGGGTTACTTCGTCCAAGGGGACCTTGTAGACTGGGGTTGGATGTTTGTCTAAGGGGATAAATTTGAATCCACCTTATAGCTAACAGAGGGCTTTGTGCCCTATCGATCATATCATATTGATTCATATCTCAAGGATTTGATGCCAATAAGTAACGTATTGGCTCTGGCCATAACCGGTATTTCGTGGTGCCATTTGGTGGCAAAACCACTCGGTTCAGATGGCCCCGGGTCATCGTAACCGTTTATCCTGCGGTGCCATTTAGCGGCAGACCGCCGGTTAGAGGACACGTACCACGTCCTTACTGGCAAGAGATTGTTTGAGAATGGATCCTAGTGATATTTTCGACTAGACATTTCGCTCTTTGTGAGCTAGAGTTTATTTGAATTTATCCACCTCGACAGACTGTTGCGGAGGGTGGATAGATTTTTTCTTTAAGCCTTTGATGGTTGGATTTTAAATTTTAAATATATGGAATTTGGGCTTTTTGTGGAGCTTTGGATTTTAGGGATTTTTAGATTTTTGTGAATATTTGGGTGGAGCTTTGGAATATTTGGGAACCCCTCCGGTTGAGATCTTCAATCAACGCGGCCATCATCGGGGTGTTTAGGGGTCATTTCCATTTGATTGAACCTTGTCGACCCTATCAACTTATCGATAGAGGATCGGGTTTCTCGTAGGCTTTGTGCCTTTTGTTTAGTGAATTCTCTTGATTTTAGGCTTTGAAGGCCTAAAAAGAATGTATTTAAACATATACACCGTTCGCTACAACCGTGTATTTTGTTAGATAGTTTGAATCTTGTCGACTTCTATTGATTCGTTTAGAAGGATCGGATTCGAACTTGAATTCACTTGTCAACCCGCGTAGCATCCATAGGCGTCACGTGTGTACCAATAACACGCTCGCCAGGGCCCATGCGGGTTGAGATTGTATTTACCCCTTGTGTACCTATGTGTATACAAACTAAGGTGCACGTGTAGGGGTACTTTGAAATAATTATAGACGCCTTCTGTCTGCTTGTACGAATGTTGCAGATCCGGTGGCTTCTAGTCTTGATATTGACTCCCCCCTTTCTCAATCACCGGGGAAGGTTTTCTTTTGGATTTTGAAGTCTACTGATTGTCGCTTTGCTTTGAGAAGATCTCCTTTCAAGATCTTTAGTGTAGTAGAGTTTTTTCGTACATCGGGTTGCTATTGTACTCGAGATACTTGAAGATCTTGATCACCGTTGTCGTAGGTGATATCTATACTCGTGCCCACAGTGGTTCGTTGTACCTACGACATACCCACTGTTGTTATCCACAAGTGATTTGTGCTCATTTGTAGGGGACCGTTGTACTCACTACGACTTCCTGAAGGTATTTGTAGGAGAGCCTTTGCTTTTGTATTGGAACCACCTTTCACCAATCTCAGGTGATTTGATGATTGCACTTGCTTGTAGGGGACGTTCCTTCCATTATTGATCTCCCATATTGCCTTCTCAATCAACAGGCACTGTAGGGATTGTCGTAGGAGTTCGTTGCATTCATCTTTTGTGTGCATCGAGATTTCATCTCCTACTTGCAACTTATTGTTAGCTTGGACGACTGTGCACTTAGATCTTGATTTGTTCATTCATCCAAAGCCCAGTTCTATGTATTCCATTGAACCCAAGTCCAAGGTTCAACTCATGCTTGAGTCTTGTGTGTTGTTATTGAAAGTTCAAGTTCTTTATTGCTCATGTCAAATTTGGATCCAACTTGAGTTCAATTTGAGTTTGAGTTCTATGTTCGGGTCCCCTGATATTGCACAGTTCGAGTTTCAAGAACAAGTTCAAGTGCTTTCAAAGTCTTCTGGGATCTTTTGAGGTACAATTCCTTGTTCAAATGATTTGAATTGGGCTTCAGCTTGATTTTATTTCATTTGAATTTGGTCTTTAGAAATCATTTGAATTTTGGTTCTGATTTAGGTCCACAAGTCCTTTGTTCTTGTACAGGTCATCTGCTCATTTGGTTCAAATTCCGTACATTTCTGTTCAAGTACATGTCTTCTACATTGTTGCTCAAGAAAGTCTTCGAATTGTTCAAGTCTTTGTACATTTCAGTGAAAATTTCGGCAGCACCCCGGCATATCCCCCGTTTGGGGGAAAATAGGGGAGCTGGGCCTTCCCACCACGCTACTAGAGCGTGTATGGTAGGTGTCCTTGGACACCGCGGCCGTACAAAATTTCATCCCACCACGCTACAATAGCGTGTATGGGGCCTTCAGCAGTACCCGTACCAGAACAGCAGTGACGTACCAGAACAGCAGTGACTCTCCCCACCACGCTACAAGAGCGTGTATAGGGCTCTCCCGCCTCGTCGTATGCTTCGCACCGGGCTCCCTCCTACCGTGCTACAAGAGCGCGTATAGGTGGTTCTCCGGTCCGCTGCAAACGTCGAGAACGGGATTTGGAACATCATACCTTTGCGTAGCAGTCGTCGGCGGTGTCGGTGTCGAGGTCGAGGTCAAGGACCGTCCCCACCACGCTACAAGAGCGTGTATAGGGCTTACCCGCCTCGTCGTATGCTTCACACCGGGCTCCCTCCTACCGTGCTACAAGAGCGCGTATAAATGGTTCCCCGGTCCGCTGCAAACGTCGAGAATGGGATTGGAGTCAGAAATTTATACCTTGGAGTCTGGTGGTGATTGTCAGCGACTGTTGGCTCGTAGATCGATGCAAGAGGGGAGTGCAAGCTTCTACATTAATATTATAATTATTATTATTTTAAATTAATTTTAATTAATTATAATTTATTACTCTTTTAAAATAATTAATTATAATTATAATAATTAATTTTAATTAAAATGATTAATTATGCTTAATTTTAATTAATAATAACTAATTAAAATTAAAATAATTAATTTTAATTAATTTTAATTATTATAGTTAATTATTAATTATAATAATTAACCATAATTAAAATAATTAATTAAGATTAACTTAATTAACTTTAAATAATTATTTTTAAAAATAATTAAGTATAATTAAAATATTTAATTGTAATTAATTATTAATTATAATTAATTATTCTTAAAATAATTTAATTATAATTAAAATAAATTAATTTTAATTAATAATAACATATAATAATAATAAAAATAATAATAATAATAAAAACTTCTCCCTCAATCTCTCGAAGCAGCGAATTACGACATTTGGCCGGAGTAGCGTGCAGAAGGGAGAGAGTTACCTTCACTACCAGCGGGTTCCAGTTGTTGTTCCGATCAAAATGTTGAACTTCCGGTCCAACAGAGAAGGAAAGTCGTTGGAGGAAGCGAGGTCGAACAGCCCTGAAGGACTGCAGGAGGGAAAGCTGTCGGGGAGCAAGCCGAAGGAGCGACGGAAGATAGAAAGTTATCTTCACAGTCGGCGAACACCCGTCGTTGCTTCCGATTGTAATGTCGTAACTTCCGATCCAACAGAAAGTGTCGCCGAAGGAGCGAAGTCGGCCGGCCACGATGGGGCTGCAGCAACAATCGAAAGGGAGGAAGTCACCTTTACAGTCGGCGAACTCCCTTTCTTGCTTCCGATCGAAAGTGTCGTAGCTTTCGATCGACAGGAAGAGAACAACGTCATCGGAGCGGGGTCGGACAACAGCTAAGGAACTGGAGAAGCGATGCAAAAGGGAGAAAATTATCTTCACAGCTGCGAGCTCCTCTTGTTGCTTCCGATCGTAATGTCGTAACTTCCGATCCGGCTGGAAGAAGGCGTCGAGGAGAGGTAAGAGCGGGAGAGAGAAATCGAGAGAAAGCAGAACCGAATGCCTTTCTTCCCTCTCCCTATTAACGACACTAAATCGTGCGGAGATGTGAGGACGCGACATCAGTCGCGAGCGACGTGCAGAATTCGGCGCCGAACAGGTAATAAATTTTTTTTGTTTTTTCTCTCTTTTGTTTTATACGGCAGGTCAACATCCGGACGGAAGCTTCACGGTGATTCTGGTGGTGGTGGATAGATTGAGTAAGTATGCTCATTTTATTCCCCTCCGGCATCTTTACATTGCAGTGACAGTGGCTTCGGCTTTCAACAAGGAGGTGGTTAGATTGCATGGGATACCAAAGGCAATCATATAAGATAGAGACAAGGTGTTTATCAATCATTTTTAGAGGGAGTTATTCAGGTTACAAGGGATAATTCTGAAGAGGAGCACCGCTTACCACCCTCAGACAGATGGCCAAACGGAAGTAGCCAACATGAGTTTGTAGACCTACTTGAGATGTTTTGTGTTGGAGACACTGATGTAGGCAAAGGGGGGGGGGGGGGGTCAAATCAAACCAAAAAAAAATTGGTTTTGACTTCCCTTGAGCTTGCTAGCTCAATAAATTGAGCTGAAATTTAGCTCATTATGAGCCAGTTTTTACTTCATTTATTGAACTAAAAGTTAGCACATTATTAGCTATGTTTTAATTCATTTATTTTCCTATTTATGTAACTCTTTATTTATAGTTTTGTTTCTTAAAATTCTGAGTTTTGTCCCTTGAGTTTCCAATAATGGCTTTTGGGTTTCCTGTGTTGGCTGTTTTCCGTACCTTGGCTCCTTGGTTTCCCCGGTTGGCTGCTGGTTTTCCGTGCCTTGGTGCTTCGGTTCCGTGCGGGCCTCCTTGGCTTTTGCGGCTGCCTCTTCAGGTTTCGCCTGGGCTGTTTTCCCGTGGCTTTGGTGCTTCGTTTCCTGGAGTTGACTGTTGGCTTTTCATTTCCCTTATTTAATATAAAACATTAAAGGGTTTTGGGGCCGTTTGTATTCCCTTCCCTTGTCTATATATAGAAGATGTTTTATGGCTGTTTTAGTAATAAAAAAAGAGAATTTTTGGAAAGAAATCTTAGTGATTTTCTTGGAAGAGCTTGAGAGCTTCTTCTTCTTCTTCTATCTCTTGGGGAGACTTGCGAGTTCTTTCCACCATTCTTCTCGGCTTCTAATCTCTTTCGTCTCTCCGCAAGTACCCTTTCATCTGTATCCTTCGTCTCCTGGAAAGCAAGTTTAGGTGTTTTTAGTTGTGTCGTTGTAAGAGTTGTAAGGTGTCTTGTTTGAGTCGCTTGAGTCAAAAGTTTGTAAGTGTCTTTTTATATGAAATGTAAGAGTTTGTTCTTCTTATTACTTAGCTAAGTGTGTCTTTTTTTGTGATCGAGAATTCGGGGCCCTCTTCCCGGATTCTTGCTCGCATTATTTTTGGTATCAGAGCAAGTTAGGAAGTCCTAGGTTTGTGAGTCAGTTTGTCAGGTAAAATCTTGTGAGTCTAAGTTTTTTTAGGTTGAGTCTTTATTTGAGTCAAGTTTATTGTCGAGTCTTTCTTTTAAAAATGGAAAAAGACAAAAAGATCGAAGAAAGCAAGCCAGATGAAATTGAAGACCCTCTTCCGTTGGATAGATGGATTCCAACTGAAGGTGATTCAACCGATCCGCTTCAAGACAGATTATACAAACTTCAATATCACATGTTCTTATGTGATCAGAAATTCGAGAAATGGAAGACGTATCTACAAAGACAGTTCGAGAAAGAGCAAGAAGAAATTTTGAAGGAGTTTGGAGAAAAAATTAAAGAATTGGATACTCCGTCTTCACCTCCTCGGAAGAAAACAAAAGCTAACTCATCGAGAGATGAGTCCTCAAGAAGGGGAGTCTGATGTAGGCAAAGGGAGGGTCAGTTCCCTTAAGCTTGCTAGCTCAATAAATTTTGAGCTGAAATTTAGCTCATTATGAGCCAGTTTTTAGTTCATTTATTGAACTAAAAATTAGCTCATTATTAGCTATGTTTTAGTTCATTTATTTTCCTATTTATGTAACTCTTTTTTTATAGTTTTGTTTCTTAAAATTCTGAGTTTTGTCCCTTGGGTTTCCAAGAATGGCTTTTGGGTTTCCTGTGTTGGTTGTTTTCCATGCCTTGGCTCCTTGGTTACCGGTTGGCTGCTGGTTTTCCGTGCTGGGTGGCCTTTCCCGTGCCTTGGTGCTTCGGTTTCATGCGGGCCTCCTTGGCTTTTGCGGCTACCTCTTCGGGTTCCGCCTGGGCTGTTTTCCCGTGGCTACTCGAGGGCTTTTCCGTGGCTTTGGTGCTTCATTTCCTGGAGTTGACTATTGGCTTTTCATTTCCTTTATTTAATATAGAATATTAAAGGGTTTTGGGGCTATTTGTATTCCCCTCCCTTGTCTATATATAGAAGATGTTTTGTGGCTGTTTTAGTAATGAAAAAAGAGAATTTTTAGAAAGAAATCTTAGTGATTTTCTTGAAAGAGCTTGAGAGCTTCTTCTTCTTCTATCTCTTGGGGAGACTTGCGAGTTCTTTCCACCCTTCTTCTCGGCATCTAATCTCTATCGTCTCTCCGCAAGTACCCTTCCATCTGTATCCTTCGTCTCTTGGAAAGCAAGTTTAGGTGTTTTTAGTTGTGTCATTGTAAGAGTTATAAGGTGTCTTGTTTGAGTCGCTTGAGTCAAAAGTTTGTAAGTGTCTTTTTATATGAAATGTAAGAGTTTGTTCTTCTTATTACTTAGCTATGTGTGTCTTTTTTTGTGATCGAGAATTCGGGGCCCTCTTCCCGGATTCTTGCTCGCATCAGACACCCAAGCTTTGGTCCAAGTGGCTATTATGGGCGGAGTACTGCTACAACACCTCTTTTCACTCGGCTTCACAGATGACCCCATTCAATGTGCTGTATGGAAGGGACCCTCCTCACTTGATGCACTTTGAGAGTAGCAATACTCCAGTTTCTTCAGTGGAGTACTTGGGGGGGAGAGATAGAGTTTTAGAGGAAATGAAGAAACACCTACTGAGAGCTCAGCAAATCATGAAGAAACAAGCTGATAGGTATAGGAAGGACATCTAGTTCGAAGTAGGAGAAAGGGTGTTCTTGAAACTCCGACCATACCGATAGAAGATAGCTATCAACAGGAGAAATGAGAAGCTCGCTCCAAGATTCTTTGGACCTTATGTAATATTGGAAAAAAATTGGAACGGTAGCATAACAGCTGAAATTACCACCTATGGTGATTATTCATCTGGTTTTTCATGTGTTACAGCTGAGAAGAGCCATTAGAGATTATACAGCCAGCTCAGAGTTACCGGCAACACTTACTGAAAACTTGGAGGTGATTCTAGAACCCATAGAGTTAATGGGGGTTCCCAAAAAAGAAGATAGAGCTAAAGAAGTACTAATCAAATGGAAGAATATGTCTGACTATGATCCCACGTGGGAACCATACGAGAGGATGAAACATCAGCTTCTTTGTTTTCACCTTAAGGACAAGGTGATTCTTTGGGATGGTAGAATTGATAGGCCGGTTCAAGTTGAATCGTCCCAAAGGTCGGCTCGGGTATATAGGAGGTGGACAAGATCCGCCTCCTTTCCTCTTGCCGCCCACATGGGTGGGCCCCACTAGCCATATTGAATTCAAATTGTGTGTGTGTGGATGGGGGGGGGGGGGGGGGGGAGGGAATTTGTATTAGGAAAGTTATGTATTAAAGAGGATGAGAGGTGCTAGGGTTAGGTTATGCATGATTTGAGTTTCTCTTGGAGTTCTTGGGTGTTTTGGCTCTAGATAGCTTGTCTAGAGATTTGGGAGAGAACGATCCTCCTCTCGAATTGAGGTTCACTTATATCTTGCTTCTTCTTTGTTTGGCTTTGATTCTCTTATTGCAATTCATCGTTTTGGGGCTGATTTCGCCCAGTTTTTGCATTATTCTCGCTGTTTTCACCAAATATTGATAGGTTTGCTTGCGAACTCAAGTATTTCCCTTAGGATTACTTGCAAACTCAAGTATTGCCTATCATGATCATACACTACTTGAAAGATCAATCGCTCATTAAAATTTAAAAGGGATCTCTTGAAACTATAGGGACATGTTGCTGCAGAACTATAATGAGACCTAAACACACAGAGTACTACTGCATGCATCTACTCCTCATGTAGCACTACTATTAGTTGGATGTCATAGCTATAAAAGATAGTAGTACTATCAATAACAGAAGTTGAACATAAAGTTATGATTGAAGCCACCAAAGAGGTGATTTGGCTAAAAGGCTTTCCAGAAAAACTCAACCAATCACAAGATATTAAGGCAATACCACAATCATGAGTAAATGGGAAGAAAAGGAAGAACTAGAGAGAGAAGAGGGGATTAAATTTTGAGTTATAGAAGAGAGAAGCTTTTGCAGTAGACGAGAGAAGAGAGAAAGAAGCTCTTGCAATCGAGGAGGAAGGACTTTAATAATAGCAGTAGCAACATCTTCTTCAGGTTTAGCTCTCATTTTTGCAGCAGGTGGCAGCATCCCGTCTAACTCATTGATATAGAGAAAGTGATATATCTATTTTTATTTTTTCATGTATGGAAAAAAAACTTTGATATGCTCCTCTTTTAAAACTTAGTGAAATATTTGATCTTTATATAGCAGTCGACATAGATGAATGTCATCAAATCACATAAATTTATAGCTCGTGATTATGATCTTTGTTAAGTTTGTTCTTAGTCTTCATTTAGTTTTGGTAAATTTTTATTACTGTCCTAACAATTTATAACCTATTTTCATTCCACTTATTATCCATAAACGATAAATGATCTAGCATATTTGATTCACAACAAATTACTAGCTTTGCTCCTATCATATTACAGGCATTCTCATAACCTCTATTACTCAATCCATACTTAACCTGCTATGTTTCTTACAGTACCCTCCCGCTATTAAGGTTCTTCTAATGCCATTAATGTCAAGCCTGAACTCCATCTGTTGAACGCAATGAAAGACATAAGGATTATTCTGTGCTACAATGAAGAGAAGTACTCATTATGCTCTTGACATTGAGCGATAAAGAAATAACATTGCTATTCATTATGCCCGTAGTACCTTAAAGGCACCAATGATCAATAGATGTGCACTACTTCAACAAAAACACGTCAAGTCAAGACTTTAAAGTCTTAATTGAGTTCTTTTGTCTAATAATAAAAATCAAATGTAGCATATCCTGTCGATAACAAAGGTCACCTGGTTAGCATTTCCAAAAAAAAATGTTAAGAAATCAAGCAATCTAATTATAGCACACAAACACAACCCAACTTGTAGAAAGCACATGCTCAAACCAGATGATCTTAATGAGTAATTAAAGAAATGAATGAATTATTTTTCTACTCACAAATCAAGGCCAAAAAAAACAAAGAAAATTTATATTTTAAAAATGATGGATATTTCTATAAAAGTTTTAACTGCGGGCAGGAGAAAACACGTACCATGGGGAACCCATGTGCAACTTTTGCCGCAAAGAAAGAATCATGGGCTTCAGAAACATGTATGCTAAGTAACCTTGAAGTTGGGTATACTCTTGAGCATATTGAACAAGCAGACATATGTCGAGCATGGTAATGATCTTCGAAGTCCTCTAAACAGCTCAAACGAGCACCACAACTAACAATAGGGCAATGCACGAAGCTGCAAATGGGAAAAAAAATGTTTCAAACTATGTTTTCATAAAAGCTATCAACTGACCCAAAAAAAAGGTTTGGTTATGAGTTTTGAACTTCCTAATGATATAATTTTATTCTACATCATAGAATAAGCATAGACTCTAATATGTAATTTGTTGAAAGCAACAGGGAGTCTTGTGTTCATCTATCACCAAGATAATCAATTACATGAATTGTTATCCTACAAAATAAGGACAAATTAATTATATCATGTGATGGCAAACTGAAGCAGATATTTAGTTGTGCATGTGAAAAGACATAAAATATACACACACACACACATATATATATATATATATATATATATATATATATATATATATATATATATATATATATATATATATATCTGAGGCTAAGAAAAAATCTATCAATGCTCTATGATAAAGAACAATCGGGATGTAAGGGAAAATAGTAGTTGATTCTGTCTATTAAATCATGAGATGAAACTGAAACACAGGAAATTAAGCGAGCCAAGAGACAAAGAGGGAGAGGTAAAGCAATAGAGAGGGAGTGGGATAGCAATGGGCGAGCGAATGCCAAATCAAGAGCAGCAACAAGCCGTAAGCGAAAGCAAGTGAACGAGCATGGGTAACCAACTAACGTGGGCACCCAAGCAACTTTCAACATAAAAGGCAACTTTCGACATAAATACCAACGTAAATATTGGGTCAAGCAACAATTGAGAAAGACTGCTTTCTTCCATCTTAAGTTTTACAATGTAAAAACTAAAGTTATATTACTTTCTTTAAAAAAAAAGGAAAGTTTTGACCTCAATACTAGTGTCAAGGCTGAGTTGACCGTGCAAGGTGAAGTTTGAAAGAGAAAAAACTTAAAACCGCGCTTAACTCGCCCGACGCGCATGGACCGAAAAACTAAAATCATCGAAATGGCTTTTGTTTGCGAAACATGCATCGTCAATGCGTCTGAAACATCAGAAACAGCAAAGATTAACACCCATATTGATTATAAAAAAAATTGACATGCACGAATAATGGCAATGTGTTGACCGAAGCAATGCATGATTATAAAAAAAAAAAATATTATCAGTTTTTTTATTTTAAATTAATTTTAAATAATAATAAAGAGAGAAAGAAGGGAATTGGAAAAAACCTAAAACTAAATAATTTTATTCCAAAAATACCCTTTATCTCACATAACCCACACTTAAACCCTCATCTCACTCCAACTAACCCTCACACTCTCATAATAGCATAAATACAACTAACTACGAGCGATAATTATCCTAAAAGGAGAAGGGGTAAAACTAAAATTATTAATTTTTTCTACAAAAATGTATTTATATTAAGGGTTACTACGTAGGCCTCCCAGTATATCCCTGGTAATTGTTCTGACTAAACGCTTCATAATAAAATGGTAAACGTCAATCACATTGCAAGTCACGGGTGCACAAATGCTTCAGGTAGCATGTATGCTATCAGTTAAAGTTAGGAGACTCGTAAGCGCCCCGTGACTGTGCCATACACCCCATGATACTTGTCCTTGAAAAGAAACAAAATAGTGCACTATTACGTGTAACGGGTTATATGAACCTTCATTAAAGTACGCGTGACAAGCTAAAATCATCGAAGGGTGTCACCTACAAGACCCTATTGTATAATGCGCGTGTTCCAAAGACATACAAATGCATTATACAAATACACAAATTGGCATGCATGTATATTGCCAATCGTATGGGCGCACTGCATAATATTAATGCATTTCATTGATCATACAAATACATCTTGCAAATGCACCAACAATCATGCAAAGATAGCATGCATATTGAACAAGCATAAAAATCATTAAGTATTATGCAAGCACATGATGAAACATACCAATCATACAAATGCACTATTTAACTGTGTATGTGCATTATGTCAATGTACCTTACAAATGTAATATATATATTCTACAAACCTACCAATCATCATGTAAATATATTATGTTGATCAAGCAAATACATTATGAGTCATTTATATGTACATCATATCAATCCTCCGGATGCATTATATTGATCATGCAAATGCACATGCAAATACACAAATACATATATAAGCATACAAATACATCAGGCATACGCATTGTCCCATACTCAGATACACTATATGCATGTTATATATCGTATGCAAATATATTATTTGTATTACTATACAACATATAGATGTAGCAAGCATACGTACCAGACAACATACAAATGAACTATGCGTGCATCATAAAGCGATGTGCAGACATATCATCATCATGTAAATGCATCACCCGCATCATACAAACGTATCAATACATAATGCAAAATGAACTGAAAAGCATGTCATCCATATGGGACCTGACAAGTGTGACACTTACACGTTACGTCTGAAGATGTTGCGCGGACTAAAGAAATAATAAATGAGTTCTCAAGCGTACTAAATACATTGTATAAGCACGCTGACAAACTCACGCATATCATTTACAATGAAATTTAAGATACCTGCATGTGCTCCAACAAATGTGTTACAATCCTTGCTTGAGAATGTTATGCGGGTCAAAAGTGAAATTAGGTTCAAGTCTAATCCTTCTCTTTGAATGGACCGGAGTTCACACGACTTAAACCAATGAATAAATACACAATCCTAGTACCGACCAAAGTATTTTGTTTTATATGTTCAAATTAGGCCTTCAAGGTCTATTACAAGAAATGTTCACAACTAAAAACATAAGTTCAAGGGATCGTCGCTTGTTAAATCAATCGGAATATTTGAATTTTATACGTTCATATTAGGACTTCAAGGCCTTTTATAAAGAAAATTCATTCATCAAAATACATACTCTCGGTATCGATGTATATACTACAACTCCTAAAATTAGGGGCTTGACTCAATCCTCTGTTTAAAAACAAATAGAGTTGATAAGGTGATGAGGACATCCGGCCTTGGAGAGTCTACCAGAGGCATGGCCGTCGATCTACGGCCACGACTGCACCGCTTTACTTTTGATTATCATTTTATTAGATTTATTATTGATGTATTAGTTTGAGTTTTATTGTACTTTTTATTTTATGCCCTCACTTGAGGGTCTAGTCATGTGTATACCCTAGAGGCAAGTTGGTCTTTTGTATTTTCTTCATTGTATTGGCTATTTAAAGCCTCCACTCCTTTGAGCAATGATGAATGCTATTATGAAATTTCTGCACCTGTGTTTTAGAGAGCTTGAGAGTTATTGAAGAGAATGAAATCCCTAGGTGAGGGCATTGTAATACCCACCAACCGTAGGAAGCATCCAGGTCCATGGTCGATGTCACCCCTGCCCATCCTCCCATCTTTTCCCCTCAAACCGCCGGCCAAATACCCTCCTCCCACTAGCCACCTAAATCCCTCTCCCCCTCTCTCGGCCAAACCCCATCACCACCACATCCTACTCGACCACCCCATTCCCCACCTCCAAACCGCCAAACTCAAACCCTAACCTTAACCTAGCCATCAGCCTCCTTCCCCTCCCCTTGGCTCCAAAAATTGAAATCCCTAGTTAACACTTTCCATGTATTAAGCATCTTAAATTAGGAAAGCCATTTATTTCAATTTCCAATTAATTTGAATTTGAAATCATTTCTTAATATATGATGATCTATTTTTAGAAAGTAACTTAAATTAAATCCAATTAAATTTCAAATTGAATTTGATTTAATTCAATTATATCCTATTTGAAATTCTTAATAAAGCAAGCCTTAATTCTCTTTCCCAAACCCACCCAATTTCTTCCACCTGAAATTAATTAGAGATTCTCCTCTAATCCATTTTCCTTAGTTAATGTTCTATGTTTAAAAAGGGATTTCAAATCCCAAATCAAACATCCTTGCATGGCCGGCCCCTCGCTCCCTCTCTCTTCTATTCAATTAATGCCCCATTAAAACCTTCCCATCCATCCATTACTTCCCCTCCAAGACCAGCCACCCCTTTCCCTCTTTAATTCGTGGGATTCAAATTCAAATACCTCTAATTAAACCTCCCAAGGCTTCTTGCAACTACTGTCCTCCATCCCCTTTGTCAACTACTTCGCTTTTCTCAATCTAGAACCATCTAGTTGAAGATCGGAAGCCTACACATTTCCTGCTCAGATTTATAGTCAGCTTTAAGGGTGCTGTCCCGAATTTCCAGAAAGTGAAAACCTACCTACCTGCTGTCTCAATCGTCGTAGTGTTGTCCAGAAGTTCCTAACTATTGTCCAGTAATTTCAGCAAAATCCTATTGCTATTCCGATGTCCAGCTGTCTGGCAAGTCCCTGATTGCTGTCCAGAAGCTCCAGTATCTTGCTACTAACCATTCCCTCCTCTTGATGAAGGTAAACCCTCTGCTAAGTCTTATATCTTCTAATTTTGTCCCTAATTGTGGTATCATAATGATCTTGAAAACATTCTCCGCGTGCCAACTTTACTAAGAGTTGAGTGAGGGATCTCTATTCGTAATGACTAATCTTATTGTTAAATTAGGAATTTCTTATTGAAAACCCTTCGTGTATGCTATGCTTAAATAATCGATTATTTTGTGATCTGAACTTCTAGTTGTGTGACTTAGCCTAAGCTAGTTTCACACCTCGCTTGTTTTCTTTCATTGTTTAAATCGCTACAAGTTTAATATTTAATAATTCTATCATCTAAAAGTGTGAAATTTCCTATTTAATATTGCCTAAGCATTTAAGTCCTACATCAATCAATGAAATTATCATACTCATAAATCCCTGATGATGGCCGTGTTGAGACAAAATCTCAACCGGAGGAGATTTAACCTTTCCAAGTATTTAAAATGTCTCCCAAATTCCCATAAAATATAAACATTTAAAGTGACAATAAAGTCACCCCGATGATGACCGTGTTGAATATAAATCTCAACCGGAAGGGTTAATTTTCAAATACTCCAAAAAACTCCAAGTTTCATATCCATTAAGAACATAAATATTTTAAATTGAAATAAAACACAAAAATATTAGCAATTGTTTACTCAAAATATCACTAGGATTCATTCTCAAATCTTTTTTTTTAGTAAAGACGTGGCACATGTTCTCTAATCGATGATTTCGCTGCCAAATGGTACCACAGGTAAACGGTTATGACTAGGACCCTCTGACCGGATGGTTTTGCCGTTAAATGAAACTATTAAATTATAGTTATGGCTAGAGCCCATATGTTCCCCAACGGTGTTAAATCTTTGAGTAATGAATTAATAGGATATGATTGATGGATCACAAAGCCTTCCGTTAGCTAAGGTGAATTCAAATTTATCTCCTTAGATAAACATTCCCCCCAATGTCTACAAGAGACTTTTAGAAAAAGAAAACCATGGCTACCGACAAGGATTCTTCGGTCAGGTTGGGTGGACTACCTCCTCTGACTATGTAGACTAGAGACCATGATGGCCCCTGGGATGATAGAACCATGGAATCTCGATCTGGAAATAGTAAACCTAATTTCATTTACAGTTTTAAGTATGTAAGTTATAAAGTTAATTTTGAAATATTAAAAGCATAACTTAAAGTAGTAAATATATTAGGTTATTATGTAAGATTAAAGTTGTACAAAGTCTAATTTAATTAAAAATATATATAAATTAAGTAAAGGTAGAATGAAATTGCAAATTAAAATTAATAAGAAAATATTATATATAGCTTAGGCAAATTTTTATGTGTTTATATTAAAAATTTTAATTTGAAAGGTTAGTCTGTAAGTATTGATAGTTTATATATATAATTAAAAGAAAGATAAAGTAAATAAGATTGATATATTTACTTGATAGCAAGACATTGTTAAATATTGAGGTCAAATCCTTAAAAAAAAAAAAGAAATATTCCTAATTTAAATAAAATAGAAATAAATTATTTACAATATTTGTTATTCATACATTTATCTTTTTATAAGTAATCAATTATAAATATAGTCAAGCTGATGATAGATCATAGTGGAGAATCAATATAACCAATTTAAGTTTTTTTTTTTAAACTATAAGTAGGATTAAATAGAATAACAACAACAACAACAAGCCTTTATCCCACTATGTAGGGTCGACTACATGAATCTTTTTTCTTTATTGTGTTTTTTAAGAGTCAAATTCTCACCTAAATAAAAATAATCATTTCTAATATTTTCTAACCAAGTCTTTTTAGGTCTACCTTTACATTCCTTAACATAAGTCAAATTTAATACATCTACTTTCCTAACCAGGTCATAGGAAGGCTACCATTTTATGTGACCAAACCATCTGAGGCGACTCTCTCTAATATTATCTTCTACTTGAGCTACTCCAACTTATTCACGTATATGTTCATTTCGTATCCTATCTTTAAGAGCAAAGCAACTCATCCACCTGGGCATCCTAATCTCTGTAACACTCAACTTAATATTATGCTTCTCTTTTAATGGCCAATATTCTGCACCATAAATCATTGCAGATCTCACTACCATCTTATAAAATTTCCCCTTAAGTTTGAGAGGGACTTTTCTATCACACAATAGCTCGATGCATTCCTCCACTTCAACCATCCAACTTGAATTCTATTAATAATATCCCCGTCTATATCACCATCACTCTGAACAATAGAAATTAAATTAAAAAAAGCGTTATTTCAAGTGACTATGTTATGTAAGTATCTTAATTCTTAGACTAGATTTGGTTTATAAGAATACATAGGACTGCCAAAATCGGGTCACATGTTGGGTTTGGGTCCAAACCGAAACTAACCCGTCAATATTCAACCCGACCCGAACCTGACCCATTTTTGCAAATGGGTCATTTTTCGGACCCGAACCTGACCTGCTTCGGGTCCGGGTCAACCCGAACCCTATCCACTGTTGACGTACTTTTTCGCATCGAGCCCGATTGGGCTCGATCGTGCTCGATCGATTCGATCGAAGGTCGTCAAAACGAATTTGACTCAAATCGAACCCCGATTTAATTAAATTAAATCAAATCAATCCAATTCGAACCCAATCGAGCCTCGTCGAGCTAATTTCGACGCAATTCGGTACCGATTTGAGTTCAATTTCATGAAATTAAATTGATTGAACCCAATCGGACCCAAACCGACCCAAACCGGTTCGGGTCGAGTCCAATCCGGACTCAATTTCAGCCCTAATTTCTCAATTTGGGCTGAATTTGATTTTCAAATCAAATTCCCAAATCAAGGGCTCAGATTTCTTGTGAAATTTTGCCCTAAATCCCTCATTCCCACGTGTATGAGGCGGATTGGCCCATTTGGGCGGTGCTTTGTGCGCCTCTAAGAGAAACGAAAGGGAGAGAGGGGAGCATATTCGGCTCCCCTTGTGTTTTCCGCCCCGACCAGAGCGAGAGAGGGAGACGGAGAGAGCCTCTCGGCTCTCTGCGTGCGGTTCCGTCCCGACCAGAGCGAGAGAGGGAGACGCAGAGAGCCTGCGTCTGGTTCCGTCCCAAACAGAGAGCGGGAGAGGGAGAGCCATGCGGCTCTCCCGTGCGGTTCGCCCGTCCCGGGCGAGTGCGGAAGAGAGGGAGGGGTGACTTCCGCCCCTTTGCTTGCTGTCAACAGGAGAAAGAGGAGAAGAAGCAGCTCTAGTAAGTCTGGCCGAACCCCACCTTGCTTCTCTTGCTGTGTGGTGCATCTCTTCAAGCAGCCGGCCTTGTTCAGACGTCAAGCCAGACGTTTCCTCTCCCTATCTCAAAATCTGGAGCAAAGAACTGCTGTAGTTCTTTTCTCCTGCTCTTAGGAAGTGGTAGGAAGCTTCCCCTTTCTTCCAAGCCAATTCCGGCGACCACTTGACAAAGAAATCAGCCTCCGGAGTCGTTTAAACAGCAGAACCTGCTGTTTGGAACATTCTTGGACAGCAAACTGCTGTCCGGAGCAGTTTTGACAGCAAATCCATCCTCCGGAAAAGCTTGGACAGCAGCGACAGCGTTGGAAAAGCTTGGACAGCAACCACGCAACTTCCGGGAACACTCAAACTGCTGTTTGGAGCAGTTTGGACAGCAAATCCACTATCCGGAAGCCTTGGACAGCAACCATGCAGCCTCCGAAGGCTTCCAAACAGTGAAAACTGCTGTTGGGAAGCTTTGGACAGCAAACGGCGACCTCCGGAAGCTCTCAAACAGTGAAATTCTCTATTTGGAACGTTGGGACAGCGGTCTTACTCCTTGGGAAGGCCTTGGACAGCAGTTTGGAGCTTTCAAAGGCCTTGGACAGCAGTTTGGAGCTTGGAGCGGAGCTTGGGCAAAGCTTAGAACTTGGATAGGAGCGCTTGGACAACCCGGGGAAGGTATACCACTAAAACTTAGGCGAAACCTTAAGGCTCCCAAGGCCAATTGCAATGTGGTTGACGATCCCAAGCCCTAGGTCCTTTAGAAACTTAAATTTATGCTTCCCTGAAATCCTATGATCGCTGTCCTCTTTGTAAACTTGGGAAAATCCGATGATTTTTGCCAAGTTGCTCTCATGTGAGAGCCAAAAGGAAATGGCGATGTGCGTCGGGTTGTTGGATTGGTATCCAACGCTCTCCAAATGCATGATTTTGCATTCATATTGCATGCTTAGCCTTCGCCTACGAATGGACCATAGGGCTTGATGATCTTTTTCTATCCCAAAGTGCATGTTGAGACGTAGGTTTTGTTAAATTCTAGGTTATACCTACTGAATGTTAATGTCATGGCAAAATTGACATAGGATTTAGGGTTTTGCATTTGTCAACTTGCAATTTTCTCTATGACTTGGTTAGATGCCCAAATGGATTTGATAGCTTGTTGTAGAATTTTATTTGAACTCTTAAAGGTTCATTTTACAAATTCTAGAACAAGTAGGGTTGATCAATCTTATTTTGGGTGTGTTGCAAAGCTTGTAAAGAAAATAACAAGTGGACATTCGCTCTATTATCAAATTCCCTAATTTGAAGAATCATCGCCACATGCATGCATTCTAGGTTCTTCTTAGATGATACCCCAAATTGATCTTAAATCTCTTAGAAGTCATAGGGATCGATCTCTCCCATCCAAATTTCTAAGTCATGCCAAAATTGGTTTAGAAATGTTTCCTAAAACATTAGGAAATCATCCTCCCTTCTCCTAATTGAGTCCAAAACTCTAAAGGACGTAGGGAAATTCCTTTCATATGCGCATCTCCTCTTTCCATGAATCCAAAACATTCATGGAGGAATGGAGAATCTTCTCTCGTACATAATGCTTGGAGCATTCTCAAAGCTCCAAGTTTTAGATTGTATGAGTCATTTGTGACTTGGAACCAAATCCCAAGTCCTTTCATCCCTTTTGTTGGAACATAAACCAACAAATATTCCCTTCATGTGTGATAATTTGGAATCTTCGAAAATTCCATAATGTCGCTACATGAGAATCTTGAACCTTAGAACTAAATTCTAGGTTCATCCACCCCTTCACTCTAACTAAATTAAGTGAGTGAAGATATCCATTTGAACACCAAATGTTCAAGGGACCTCTCCCAATCTTGCGACCTCTAGGTCGCATCTCTTTTTTTGTCTTTCTACAATCCAAAAGTTGTAGGAGACCAACCCATTCTCTTAGGACTCAAAACTAGGAGAATGTGTACCTCTCTTTGTTCCTTTTGAACACCACATGTTTAAAGGAACCTCTCCAAACTCAGGACCAAATCCTAAGTTTACTTTTTCATTTGTTAAGACATAAAATTAGCAAATGAACGATATCATGCCATAAATCCTTGAGTTTGGGATCAAATTCCAAGCTCTCCCATCTCATTTGTTGGATAAAACTAGCAAATGAATATTCATCTACTTTCATGTATAATGATTTGGAACCTTCAAAGATTCCAAAGAAAATCATTTCATGAATTGTGTAATCCTAGGATCAAAGTCCTAGGTTTACTTGACTTTGTTTGTTGAAGAAAAATTAACAAATGTCCACCCTTACATATTCTTCATGCATGATACTTAGAGCATTCCCAAAGCTCTAAATATTGGATTGCATGAATCTTATAACTTTAGGATCAAAAAAATCCTAAATGCACGCAAGAAACCTTAAACTTGGAACCAAATCCCAAGTTCTTCCCTTCTTTGTTTGTTGAAAAGACAAAAAATCAACAAACAATCAATCCTCCTCTTTGGACACCAAACGTTCAAAGGAAATCCTCCAATTTGCAATCCCTAAGTTGCATTTTGGACCATTCCTTTTCCTACAAACCCAAATTGTAGGAAACCCCCAAATTCCCCTTCATTTGCCTAGCTTCACATTAAGCAAATGAATTTGTTTCTTTGAACATCGAAAGTTTAATGAACATTTAAGGATTTGCAATCTCTAAGTTGCATATTCTTTCCCTCATTTTCTACAACTCAAAAGTTGTAGGAATTCCTCTCATCCTATTGACTCAAGTTGGATGGATGAATGTCCCTTTCTTTGAACACCAAATGTTCAAAGAAAATCTTCCACTTTGCAACCTTCAGGTTATATTTCTCCCTTTCTTCTCTACAAACCAAATTTGTAGAGAAATTCCTTTTCCTTCTACAACTAAAAAATTGTACGAAAGTCTCACCCCAAATCACCTATTTGTTGAGTCAAAATCAACAAGTAATTCAATCCAAAATCATTTGTTTGTTGAACCAAACTCAACAAATAATTTCATATCAAGCAAAGGAATCAAATCCTAGCTTTCTTTCGTTCTCCTAACCCAAATCAGGTGAATGAGTTCCTCTCTTTGGACATCCAAAAGTTCAAAAAATCCTTGATGTGTAGGCCAAATCTACACATCATCCTTTTATGTTTGCTTAGTCCAAACTTAGCAAACTAAATACCCATCATTGAACATAAGAGTTCAATATTGAACATAAGAGTTCAATGTTAGTCTCTCTTGATTTGTAACCCCAAAGTTACAAATCTTTCTCATTTATTGAACCAAACTCAATAAGTGATTCAATTTTATTTGCTTAATCCAAATTAAGCAAATGAAACCCAACTCCTTGAATCCAACAATTCAAGGAGACATCTTTTGATTTGTAGCCTCAAAGTTACTAATCTCCATTCACTTCTATAGGTTCCAAAGACCTTAGAAGATGTAATACCTTAGCCCTAAAGCTATAGGTTCTCTCTCTCCTTCAACTCCAAAGTTGTAGGAGACTTCCCCTCCCTTTAGCTCCAAAAGCTAGAGGGAGTTCCCCTACATTTAGCCCAAAAGCTAAATGTTGGATTTCTTTCTCCTCTTAGCTCCAAAAGCTAAGGAGATTTCTCCAACATGTAGCCCAAAAGTTACATGTTGGACACCTTCCTTAGACCCAAAATCTAAGTAATCTCTTCCACTCAACCCAAAATTGAGTGATCTCTCCTATGACATTTAAAATGCTAAACCTATATTGAGTGATCCAATTTTGTCCCAAATTATCTTACTTGTTGAATCAAAAACAACAAGTAACTTCATCCCAAGCTTAGGATTCAAGTCCTACTTCTCTTTTCCCTTCCAAACTCAAGTTGGAAGGGGGCAATTCTCTCTTTGGACATCAAAATGTCCGAAGACCTTCATGAATTTGCAACCCAAAAGTTGCATTTTCTCCAATTCTCCTCCAACTCCAAAGTTGTAGGAGATGTCTCCTCTCTTTGGCTCCAAAAGCTAAAAGAGAACTCTCCAACATTTAGCTCAAAAGCTAAATGTCGGATTCCTACCTCTTCTTCTTAGCTCCAAAAGTTAAGGAGAATTTTTCTCAACAAGTGGCTCAAAAGTCACATGTTGGATGCTCCTTCCTTAGACCCAAACTCTAGGAGGACTTTTAGTGTGACATACCACACAAGCCTCACACACTTAGGTGCACAGCCCCTTAGGCATGCTAGGATTAGGATTTTTCTTCGTGTGCGCATGTGATTGATGTTGTGGATTGATTGCCCTTGGATTGTCTGCGTGTGGGCACTTGCCCTTAAGTGGTTAGCATAGAGATATAAATGCTTTTCTGTGCAGGTGGCCATATCTAAAAGGGGGGCGCTCATAAATGATAATAAACTGCTTGCATGACAGGTACTGCTTAAAACCCCCCCAAAGATGTTGCCAATAGGGTAGAAGCAGGGGCCTAGTGCTTAGCACTCTAAGTGCTAGGCCAATTTTGAGATGATCATATTCTTGCTATATAAACTGCCTCCTAACTCTGTTTTGCAGATTTGAGTCTTTTTTTTTATCATGTATTTGGTAGAAATAGGATGTAAAACTTGTGGGGGTTTGTGAGCAAAGGAAGGGAGCAAAGAAGATGAAGCCCAAACTCTTGTAAAGCTTGAAGACCCCACAAGTAGAGTCTGTAAATGTTAACTGGGTTGTATAATGGCAGGCAACTCAGCTGCCAAATCTAGTTGTAATAATATGGACTCTCTTTACATTTCCTTGCATTTGATATAAATAAAAGCATGTTTTGAAGTGTTTACTGGGTGCGCATTAGAAAAGCATGTCTTTCCTAGGTTTCTTCTCTTGTTTTTGTGGGCGTGGCTTGGACTTTGGATACGGTAGGCTCTTAGGACAAAACTAAGTTTTCTACCCCTTTAAAATATAAGCAACCTAAAATAAAATTAGGCTTCATGATTTTCTAACAAAAAGAAACTTGCATGGCTCCCTTCAAGGAGCCAAGTTTTCAAAATTGAAAACAAACATGCATAGCCAAAAATGTGTCACATGTAGAATGCCTCCACTTAAGGACTAGATAACAAAAGTCTTTTTCTTTATGAGTCAGCATTTGCATACCCCACATAATAAGGCATCTTGGCCTCAAAGCCAAGCTGTAAGACCTACCTTCTAAATGAAAACAACCCTACCACTCTACATTTGCATTGAGACTAAACAACATGGTTTTAAAAGCGATTAGGGGGAGTTTAGCTGGTAGTCCCTTCCAGGCGGGACAATAAATCCAAAGGTCGGGCGGGTTACGCCTCTTGTGAGGTGTAGCTTGTAAGTCCCTCTTTGCACTTGTTAGATTTAGGTTCGAGGCACTACCTATCGGTAGTCCTCACCTTAGTCTTAGGGTCAGAGGCACGGGTTGATTCTAAATCACCCCATAAGTCCTCATCTTTCGGGCAATTCCTCCAACAAGTGTTGTTGGGATGTAAGCCCCAATCTTCTAATAAAATATCAACTTAAACCAAATTTAGATTCAAAAATGTAAAGCCTAACATAGGATAGTCTGGGCACCTCTGAGTTTCATCTCAGAATCAAGTGCCCCTACTTCACCTCCTTTGGTTTTCATTCCCAAATCTAAATCTAAGTTGATCTCCTCTTTGAAATTCCTAAAGGGTCAAAACCTTTAAGCAAGACTTTCATGGATTTTAAAACAAAACAAAAATCAAATTTTAGCCAACATTTAAATGACTTCAAAATAAAAGAAAACCACTAGTTTAATCAAAAGTTTTTCCAAATCAAACTTGGGATGTAATTAACCATAGGGGCTTGCCCCTATGGGATGTCTGTACCCCAGAAATAAATAAACCCCACTCAACCAAACATTGAGTGGGGGAATCTCTGTTAAATAATTGTAAATTTTATTATTGAGCCCATAAGGAGATGATATTTTTACCCTTCGGGGTAATATATCGTATTCTTATGCCGTGCCCGATTATAAAATATGCAATCCGTTTGAGGATACAAAAATTCTCCAACAGATTTTCTGGCGACTCCGCTGGGGAGGATGTCTCTTTTCATCTAAACTAGTGGTTTTCTATAAGTCATCCTAAATGTTGGCTAAATGGCATTTGCAAAATCAAATTTGTAATGTATGCCTCTCCCTTAGCAAATTTGGGTTGAGTGATGTCAATACAAGCAAATGCAAATCAAGATGAACTTTTCAAATCACTTTCAAAAGTGAGAAAGATGAACTTTGATTTTCTAAATCAATTAAAAAAAAATTTCATTCTCAAACTCTTAATTTCACAATCTCCTCTCTTCACCATAATTGTTGTGGTTGTATGAAATCTACAACCAAACAATGTCAAATGGTGTGGGACTCCAATTCAAAACAAATTCTTTCATCATCCGTTAAATCCGGGTCACAGTTGTGGGTGGTCAGACTGTCAGTGATCCAAGTCAGTGGTCAGAAAACCCAGCAAAAAGTGCAATGATTGGTTGATGTTATGATAATTGAATTCAAGGAAGTACAACAGAAAGGTTGATACAGAAAATTATGATTTTCAGGAAAAAGCCTTAAGTTTGGGAATTCAAGAAAGCTGAGATGAAAGACAAATTGGTTTTCAAATTTGGTAACCACCTTCAGTTGTCTTTTGATCAATCTCAATTTGCTCCAGGAGATCTGATAAAATTTGGACAAGGTTTTGAGGGTGTGGAGGGCTTTTTCCAAGGCCTAACCCCTTCTGAAGTGGAAGTCTTAGAAAGTCAACACCCATCTGAGAGGGTCCTTGAAGTCAGTTTACCTGTTAGGGAGAGGTCACCTCCTCAAAACAGTAGGAAGAGGGTGGCCGAGGTCTCTCCAAAAGCCTTAGCCTTTCAACCTTCTGAATGTGGTAGGTTGACCTTCCCTAAGGTTCAAAAGTCTAGCGAAAGACAAACATCCTTAACTCCAATTTTGCCTAAGGAGATGGCAATTGAGAGACAGTGTGAGACAGTTCAGTCTTTAACAGTTGTCCAAAAGCACTCAGAGCATGAGAAATTGTTTCAGTCCAGTCAATATGAAGAAGGGACTAGTTCCACCTATGTTCTAACCAAGTCTCAAAGAAGAAATAAAAACAAAAGACTTAGAAAGAGGTTGGAAAAGGAGGAGCAAGCTGAGTTAGAGGCTGAGATGATGAAGCTCTCTCCTCTTGCTGAGGGTAGTGAATTTCACCCTCTTTTTGTGTTTAGGAGTGAAGAAGATGTTGAGAAAATAATTGCATCACCTCCAAGACCTTTAACTAAATTTTCCAAAAGCACACCCGAGGAAAGGGTAAAGCAGTGGGAGAACGACATCAAAAATGTTTTCCAAAGAGTAGCTTATAGAACCCGCTCAACAAAAGAGAAGGTGATTAAAGCTGTGAAGAATGTGATTTGCAAACGTGTTGATACAATCCTTAAGGAGAACAAAGATCCTAAGGATAGCAAATTGATTGTTCAACCATCGCAGAAAGATATGCAACAGTTTGTCCGACAGCCAGCTGTGTCAGCATTGGTGGATGGTTATGATTTTAAATCTCGCCAGAAAAGAGCAGTCAGTGAGCAGATAGTTCTAGTTGACAGTTCAGCAATTCCACCTAAGATCTATGGCAGACCAAAGGCTGATTACCTTGATCGCCAAGTGGTCCCTTGGTCTTCTTTGTCAGTTTCTAGTAAATTTGATGTACCTACTAGGTTTAAGAGGTCTCCCAAAGAAAACAAACCTCCTACTCCTTATGATGAGCCACACTCTGGGGGTCACATTCAGACTCCGCCTTTAGATGAGGTAAATGTGGGACGCCAAAAATCTCATACCTCCTCATCTAGGGTGAAGGAAGAATGGAGACCCAAGGTGGTGGCTCCATCAGTGGTACTCTCTTCCCCTCCTAGTCGTGTTGATTCCAAAGACAAAGGGAAAGCACCCATGGAAATTAACAGTTACGAAGAATACTATCCTTCTCCTGTCAATCCCTCAACAGGTAAAACTGTTGAAGAAATGATTGAATACTTAAAAGAAAGCCTCAAGAGAATTGATGAGGATGAAAGGAGGGAAAAGGAGGAAGAAAATTACAAAAAAAAGTTGATTGAGAGTTTCAACCCTAATGAGGATGATCTCTTGGATGAGGAGGATATCTTTGTCATCCACTATGACATAAGAGGATCCTCTCACCAAGAAGACCCTCATGCAAATGAGTTGTTGGAAGTGGAGGAAGGGAGTGAAAATCCTTAAATTTGTGCTCTACAACAACTTAAAGCAAAGGATGTCTAAGAGGTTGGGTGAGATGACATCCACCATGATAGCTCTTACTACTCAGTTTCGGGGCCCCAAAAGGTCCTAAACACAACAGTTGAGTCTGCTACCAATGCAAAGAAAGAAGAATCAACAAGTGCAGCTTCTTTGCCTTCAGTAGTGTGTGGTCATAAAGAACAACACTAGTGATTTGCTTACAGTTGCAAATGGTTGACAGTTATCTTTGTCTAAATCTTTCCTAAAGATTGTAAACAAACTACCCAAAATCCCATTGGAGTTTCCAAAAAGAACTCAAATGCCCACAAAAAGGCCTATTTTGATGTTCCTTTAAATAACTCAATGGGTGGAAAGGGTCCTTTACCCTTGAAACTTCATGAAAGAGAGTTTCAATTGTGAAGGGGAAAAAAAAGAATCAATTTCCAAAATCAAATGGGTTATCCTTCTAAATGGCAAGGGAAAAATCCCCCAAGCCTATCTCTCTCTCTGATTTCATGTATGTTCCAAAGGGTGTTAATGAAACGAACAATCCTTCTGCGTACGTGCAATCTGTCCGTTCTAGATCTAATAACGAACAAACTACAAATGAATCTTTTCAATTCTCTGAATTAAGTGAATCAAATTTTGGTGATGATCTACCCATGCACAAAATGCAGGGAGAAGAGATTGTCATTGAGCTTGAGTCACTTGACTTAGAGATAAATCAAGTGAAAGGAGAATCAAATTATGAAGTTTTGGTTGATGTGATCTCAATTTCTGAGCCTGAACAAATAGCAGGGATAAATCTCAGAAGTGGTCATGTTGTATCATATCTAGTGGCATCAAATAAGATAAATGAAAAGAACTTCTCAATCAAAATGAGGGCGTGGTTCCACCAACGCTTGCTCCACAATAACAAGTGGGTGGTGAACCACCAAAAGTGGATTTTATAATGTACTAGCTCACCTTAGGAAACTCCCTGCGAGGTTGAGCATATATGATGCATTCGTACTTTCTCCTGAAATGCGAAAAGCTTTGATCAAGGCTTTACTTGATCCTGAAATTTGTTTGGCTCAACCTGTAGAGGATTCCTTTGAGGAGGCTTTACACTTCAACAAATACCTAGAATAACATTTTCTGATGAAAATAGTGCTTGTTGACCTAGGTGCATGGGTCAACATAATGAATCTAAGAACTTTGACCCACCTCAATGTTGACACGCAGAAATTAACTTCTGACAAAATGATGTTGCGTGGCTTCAAAAAGGGGGGGACAAAGAGCCTTAGGCACAATTGCTCTTTCACTTTTAAAGGGAGTTCTAAAACCATTTAGTGTATATGAAGTTGGAAAATATAAAGATGTTTCTTGTTATGTTTCAAAGAGGCTATCAGTGTTTTCAGACTTGTGATACCAACTAAAGATCAAGCAGAAATTAGTACACTAAAGATAAAGTCTCCATCAAATGTCCAAGACTACCCTCAAGAAGAAGAACTTGAGGAAAATATTAAATGGAAACTTACCCCTCCTTCAACACAATGAGGTGGTAAGATGACACAATGAGTTCGTGATACAGTTCATGACAAAAGTCAAGAAGTGTGGAAGATGAGGGATACCAAAGCCCCATCTCCACCATTTGTTCTATGAAGGCACATCACCCATGTAAGCTCAGGGTCCGATTCAAAGGCTGAGCCAAATTTGATGGGTAGTTTGAGAAAGCAACAAAGGAGCTTCAACAAATCAAAGATACAGTTTCAAGAATGGGTAGACACTGAAAAGCCTATTTGAAACATTAAAGAAAATCTTTCATGTGATGAAGATAACTCTCAAACAAAGGGGAGGTGTCTAATCTCACTAAGTAAAAAAAAATGAATTTGTGTAGAAGCACTAACTTCATTGTCAAAAAAAAAAAAAAAAAAAAAGTACAGTGGAAGAGTTGAATGTTTGCATTGAAAAAATGTAGGGAAGGAGTATGTCTTTCATAGCATACCCTCTTCCTTAAAGTCCAAAGGTGGGTGTAAACTTGACAACTTTCCATAAAAGAAATGGTAGAACTCCCACTTGTGTTGAAAACCTGATCAAAAGAGGTTTGGCTCATTCTATGTGGTCCAAGGGCGAAGCTCAACAATATGAAAATCTATGGAATTTCAAATACAAATAAAAAAAATAGATTGTGTTGGCTTTGGCACTATCGGACCAATAGATGATAAATTTTTGTTTGGTTATTACCAACAATCTGGAAGTTGATATGATCTTTACAGAAACCTACAACGCTGTTGAGAGGTTATGTTTAGAGGCTAACAACGACCCGGATTACCTTCAAATTAGGGATGCACCCCCTGAATTTGAGGAAGAGATCAAATCAACGATTGATGAATTAAAAGAAATCAATTTGGGCACTGAAGAAAATCCACGCCCCACTTTTATTAGTGCTTTGTTAAATGAAAATGATGCCAATGGTATGGTACAACTCTTGACGGAGTTTAAGGATTGTTTTGCTTGGAGTTATGATGAAATGCCCGGATTAAATCCAGACATAGCAGTCCACAAACTTGCCATTCAACCAAATGTTGTTCCAGTCAAACAAGCTCCTAGAAGGATGCGTTTGGAAATTGAACAACAAGTAATTGAGGAAGTGAAAAAATTAATCGAAGCTGGTTTTATTCGAGAGGAAAAATACCCCTCTTGGTTAGCCAGTGTTGTCCCTGTTAAGAAAAAGAATGGACAGATTCGCGTATGTGTCGATTTTAGAGATTTGAATAAAGCATGTCCTAAAGATGAGTTCCCATTGCCAATCCCTGAACTCATGATTGACATTGCTTCTTCTCACGGTCTCTTTTCCTTTATGGATGGGTCCTCGGGGTACAACCAAATAAAAATGGCTCCGGAGGACGAGCAATACACTGCTTTTAGAACACCCATTGGAATATACTGCTATAAGGTCATGCCTTTTGGCCTTAAGAATGCTGGTGCAACCTACCAGCGTGCAATGACCAGAGTTTTTGATGAACTCATTCATGACAAAGTTGAATGCTACATTGATGATCTCGTGGTCAAAAGCAAAAAAAAGAGAGGATCACCTGTTTGATTTAAGGGTTGTGTTCGAATTGCTTTGTCGGTACGACCTCAAGATGAATTCTTATAAGTGCACCTTTGGGGTGACTTCAGAAAAGTTTCTTGGGTTTGTTGTTCGACACAATAACATTGAAATTGACCTTATTAAAATCAAGACGATATTAGAAATGAAACCTCCTAGAAGCCTTACTCAACTAAGATCTTTTCTAGGTAGGTTGGCATATCTAAGACGCTTATTCAATTTGTCCAATAGATTGTAGCCCTTTCAAAGGACTCAAAATTCTACTTGGATGATAGCCACCAAAGGCTTTTGATAGTATAAAATGCTATCTCATGTCTCAACTTGTTTTGGCGCTCCTATCCTAAGGAGGCCGTTAGTTCTCTTCACTGCAATGTCAAGTGAATCTCTTGAAGTTATGTTGGCCCAAATCCGACAATGAAAGATAAAGAAAAATGCTTTGTGCTACTCAAGTGAAGTTCCAAGCAGAAATGTTCATCATCCGGTTGTGGACCGGGTCCGGATTACCAAAACCTTGGTCTAAGATTTCAAATCTTCCATCTTTCCCCCAAAAGGAAAGAAAATTCACCTCTCCCCAAAAAGGAAAGGCAATTCAATTTTCTCTAAAAAGAAAATCAAGTTCATCTTTCTCCAAAAGAAAGTTCATCTCTTTCCTTCTCCAAATGAAGGAAATGCAACCTTCTCTTTCCCCCAAAGGAAAGTTTAATTTATCTTTCTCCAAATGAAAGTCAAATGCAAATCTTAGTACCAAATGCTAAGTGTAGACATCCCCAAATAGGAGTCTTCTTATCAATTTTTGAGTTTAGGTAGAATTCAAACCTTCTAAGGTCTCTCCTAGCTCATTCCTTTAGATCTTGTTCTACCCAAATTGAACGCTATGGATCTACCCAAATCTAGACTTTTAGCGGTTGCCAAAATACTCTTTAGTCTTCCCAAATGTTAAGATTTATCTTGCCGAAATAGATAATCTTATACCAAATACCTTTAAGGCTTAAGTAGTAGTCAAAATACTCTTAAACTTAGCTTTCTTGAGTCTTATCTTACCAAAATAAGATGAGCTCTACCTCTAGATGGTTGCCAAAATACCTCTTAGAGCTTTCCAATAGGTGCCAAATGCCTTTGGACCTTTTAGGAAACAACAAATGTTCCTAACCCTCTCAAATGATAGTGAAAATATCTTTGAGAACCCTTTAGGTGGTAGCCAAGATACCCCTAACCTTTAGGAGATAGTAAGATATCCCTAAGACCCTCTTAGAGACTCCAAATGTCTCTAATCTCTTTTCAAGTGATAGCCAAAATATCCTTGGAAATCTCGTAGGTGGTAGCAAAATACCCCTAGCCTTTAGGTGATAGAAAGATATCCCTAAGCTCTTTTAGAAGTTACCAAATTTCTTCTAACCAAATCAAGTTCTTTCTAAAGATACCAAATATCTTTAGAGATCCCTTTTAGAAGTTGCCAAAATGCTTCTAATTGATCCAAAATCTTTCTAGAGATACCAAACATCCCTAGGAGCCTCTTAGAAGCTATCTAAATACTTCTAACCAAGTTAAATCGTTTCTAGAAATGCCAAACATCTCTAGAAGCCTCTTAGAAGTTGCCAAAATACTTCTATTCCTATCAAATCCTCTCTAAAGATATCAAATGTTTTTAGAGACCTCTTTAGAAGTTGCCAAAATGCTTCTAATCTCTCTTCCAAGAGCAATCTAAAACTCTTTCTTTAAGGTGATATATAGAAATCTCCTTACCTTTGTAGATCTTGCCTAAATCCAAGTTTAGGCTTTCATAGATCTCTCTTTCTCTTTCAAATCATACCCTATTTGATTTGGAAGATCTCTTTTGATCATTATTTGGTCAACGCCAATATGTGTGGCGTACTTCTTTTCGTTCACCACACATATTGGGGGTCCTTTTGTTGACGTACTTTTTCACATCGAGCCCGATTGGGCTCGATCGTGCTCGATCGATTCGATCGAAGGTCGTCAAAACAAATTTGACTCAAATCGAACCCCGATTTAATTAAATTAAATCAAATCAATCCAATTCGAACCCAATCGAGCCTCGTCGAGCTAATTTCGACGCAATTCGGTACCGATTTGAGTTCAATTTCATGAAATTAAATTGATTGAACCCAATCGGACCCAAACCGACCCAAACCGGTTCGGGTCGAGTCCAATCCGGACTCAATTTCAGCCCTAATTTCTCAATTTGGGCTGAATTTGATTTTCAAATCAAATTCCCAAATCAAGGGCTCAGATTTCTTGTGAAATTTTGCCCTAAATCCCTCATTCCCACGTGTATGAGGCGGATTGGCCCATTTGGGCGGTGCTTTGTGCGCCTCTAAGAGAAACGAAAGGGAGAGAGGGGAGCATATTCGGCTCCCCTTGTGTTTTCCGCCCCGACCAGAGCGAGAGAGGGAGACGGAGAGAGCCTCTCGGCTCTCTGCGTGCGGTTCCGTCCCGACCAGAGCGAGAGAGGGAGACGCAGAGAGCCTGCGTCTGGTTCCGTCCCAAACAGAGAGCGAGAGAGGGAGAGCCATGCGGCTCTCCCGTGCGGTTCGCCCGTCCCGGGCGAGTGCGGAAGAGAGGGAGGGGTGACTTCCGCCCCTTTGCTTGCTGTCAACAGGAGAAAGAGGAGAAGAAGCAGCTCTAGTAAGTCTGGCCGAACCCCACCTTGCTTCTCTTGCTGTGTGGTGCATCTCTTCAAGCAGCCGGCCTTGTTCAGACGTCAAGCCAGACGTTTCCTCTCCCTATCTCAAAATCTGGAGCAAAGAACTGCTGTAGTTCTTTTCTCCTGCTCTTAGGAAGTGGTAGGAAGCTTCCCCTTTCTTCCAAGCCAATTCCGGCGACCACTTGACAAAGAAATCAGCCTCCGGAGTCGTTTAAACAGCAGAACCTGCTGTTTGGAACATTCTTGGACAGCAAACTGCTGTCCGGAGCAGTTTTGACAGCAAATCCATCCTCCGGAAAAGCTTGGACAGCAGCGACAGCGTTGGAAAAGCTTGGACAGCAACCACGCAACTTCCGGGAACACTCAAACTGCTGTTTGGAGCAGTTTGGACAGCAAATCCACTATCCGGAAGCCTTGGACAGCAACCATGCAGCCTCCGAAGGCTTCCAAACAGTGAAAACTGCTGTTGGGAAGCTTTGGACAGCAAACGGCGACCTCCGGAAGCTCTCAAACAGTGAAATTCTCTATTTGGAACGTTGGGACAGCGGTCTTACTCCTTGGGAAGGCCTTGGACAGCAGTTTGGAGCTTTCAAAGGCCTTGGACAGCAGTTTGGAGCTTGGAGCGGAGCTTGGGCAAAGCTTAGAACTTGGATAGGAGCGCTTGGACAACCCGGGGAAGGTATACCACTAAAACTTAGGCGAAACCTTAAGGCTCCCAAGGCCAATTGCAATGTGGTTGACGATCCCAAGCCCTAGGTCCTTTAGAAACTTAAATTTATGCTTCCCTGAAATCCTATGATCGCTGTCCTCTTTGTAAACTTGGGAAAATCCGATGATTTTTGCCAAGTTGCTCTCATGTGAGAGCCAAAAGGAAATGGCGATGTGCGTCGGGTTGTTGGATTGGTATCCAACGCTCTCCAAATGCATGATTTTGCATTCATATTGCATGCTTAGCCTTCGCCTACGAATGGACCATAGGGCTTGATGATCTTTTTCTATCCCAAAGTGCATGTTGAGACGTAGGTTTTGTTAAATTCTAGGTTATACCTACTGAATGTTAATGTCATGGCAAAATTGACATAGGATTTAGGGTTTTGCATTTGTCAACTTGCAATTTTCTCTATGACTTGGTTAGATGCCCAAATGGATTTGATAGCTTGTTGTAGAATTTTATTTGAACTCTTAAAGGTTCATTTTACAAATTCTAGAACAAGTAGGGTTGATCAATCTTATTTTGGGTGTGTTGCAAAGCTTGTAAAGAAAATAACAAGTGGACATTCGCTCTATTATCAAATTCCCTAATTTGAAGAATCATCGCCACATGCATGCATTCTAGGTTCTTCTTAGATGATACCCCAAATTGATCTTAAATCTCTTAGAAGTCATAGGGATCGATCTCTCCCATCCAAATTTCTAAGTCATGCCAAAATTGGTTTAGAAATGTTTCCTAAAACATTAGGAAATCATCCTCCCTTCTCCTAATTGAGTCCAAAACTCTAAAGGACGTAGGGAAATTCCTTTCATATGCGCATCTCCTCTTTCCATGAATCCAAAACATTCATGGAGGAATGGAGAATCTTCTCTCGTACATAATGCTTGGAGCATTCTCAAAGCTCCAAGTTTTAGATTGTATGAGTCATTTGTGACTTGGAACCAAATCCCAAGTCCTTTCATCCCTTTTGTTGGAACATAAACCAACAAATATTCCCTTCATGTGTGATAATTTGGAATCTTCGAAAATTCCATAATGTCGCTACATGAGAATCTTGAACCTTAGAACTAAATTCTAGGTTCATCCACCCCTTCACTCTAACTAAATTAAGTGAGTGAAGATATCCATTTGAACACCAAATGTTCAAGGGACCTCTCCCAATCTTGCGACCTCTAGGTCGCATCTCTTTTTTTGTCTTTCTACAATCCAAAAGTTGTAGGAGACCAACCCATTCTCTTAGGACTCAAAACTAGGAGAATGTGTACCTCTCTTTGTTCCTTTTGAACACCACATGTTTAAAGGAACCTCTCCAAACTCAGGACCAAATCCTAAGTTTACTTTTTCATTTGTTAAGACATAAAATTAGCAAATGAACGATATCATGCCATAAATCCTTGAGTTTGGGATCAAATTCCAAGCTCTCCCATCTCATTTGTTGGATAAAACTAGCAAATGAATATTCATCTACTTTCATGTATAATGATTTGGAACCTTCAAAGATTCCAAAGAAAATCATTTCATGAATTGTGTAATCCTAGGATCAAAGTCCTAGGTTTACTTGACTTTGTTTGTTGAAGAAAAATTAACAAATGTCCACCCTTACATATTCTTCATGCATGATACTTAGAGCATTCCCAAAGCTCTAAATATTGGATTGCATGAATCTTATAACTTTAGGATCAAAAAAATCCTAAATGCACGCAAGAAACCTTAAACTTGGAACCAAATCCCAAGTTCTTCCCTTCTTTGTTTGTTGAAAAGACAAAAAATCAACAAACAATCAATCCTCCTCTTTGGACACCAAACGTTCAAAGGAAATCCTCCAATTTGCAATCCCTAAGTTGCATTTTGGACCATTCCTTTTCCTACAAACCCAAATTGTAGGAAACCCCCAAATTCCCCTTCATTTGCCTAGCTTCACATTAAGCAAATGAATTTGTTTCTTTGAACATCGAAAGTTTAATGAACATTTAAGGATTTGCAATCTCTAAGTTGCATATTCTTTCCCTCATTTTCTACAACTCAAAAGTTGTAGGAATTCCTCTCATCCTATTGACTCAAGTTGGATGGATGAATGTCCCTTTCTTTGAACACCAAATGTTCAAAGAAAATCTTCCACTTTGCAACCTTCAGGTTATATTTCTCCCTTTCTTCTCTACAAACCAAATTTGTAGAGAAATTCCTTTTCCTTCTACAACTAAAAAATTGTACGAAAGTCTCACCCCAAATCACCTATTTGTTGAGTCAAAATCAACAAGTAATTCAATCCAAAATCATTTGTTTGTTGAACCAAACTCAACAAATAATTTCATATCAAGCAAAGGAATCAAATCCTAGCTTTCTTTCGTTCTCCTAACCCAAATCAGGTGAATGAGTTCCTCTCTTTGGACATCCAAAAGTTCAAAAAATCCTTGATGTGTAGGCCAAATCTACACATCATCCTTTTATGTTTGCTTAGTCCAAACTTAGCAAACTAAATACCCATCATTGAACATAAGAGTTCAATATTGAACATAAGAGTTCAATGTTAGTCTCTCTTGATTTGTAACCCCAAAGTTACAAATCTTTCTCATTTATTGAACCAAACTCAATAAGTGATTCAATTTTATTTGCTTAATCCAAATTAAGCAAATGAAACCCAACTCCTTGAATCCAACAATTCAAGGAGACATCTTTTGATTTGTAGCCTCAAAGTTACTAATCTCCATTCACTTCTATAGGTTCCAAAGACCTTAGAAGATGTAATACCTTAGCCCTAAAGCTATAGGTTCTCTCTCTCCTTCAACTCCAAAGTTGTAGGAGACTTCCCCTCCCTTTAGCTCCAAAAGCTAGAGGGAGTTCCCCTACATTTAGCCCAAAAGCTAAATGTTGGATTTCTTTCTCCTCTTAGCTCCAAAAGCTAAGGAGATTTCTCCAACATGTAGCCCAAAAGTTACATGTTGGACACCTTCCTTAGACCCAAAATCTAAGTAATCTCTTCCACTCAACCCAAAATTGAGTGATCTCTCCTATGACATTTAAAATGCTAAACCTATATTGAGTGATCCAATTTTGTCCCAAATTATCTTACTTGTTGAATCAAAAACAACAAGTAACTTCATCCCAAGCTTAGGATTCAAGTCCTACTTCTCTTTTCCCTTCCAAACTCAAGTTGGAAGGGGGCAATTCTCTCTTTGGACATCAAAATGTCCGAAGACCTTCATGAATTTGCAACCCAAAAGTTGCATTTTCTCCAATTCTCCTCCAACTCCAAAGTTGTAGGAGATGTCTCCTCTCTTTGGCTCCAAAAGCTAAAAGAGAACTCTCCAACATTTAGCTCAAAAGCTAAATGTCGGATTCCTACCTCTTCTTCTTAGCTCCAAAAGTTAAGGAGAATTTTTCTCAACAAGTGGCTCAAAAGTCACATGTTGGATGCTCCTTCCTTAGACCCAAACTCTAGGAGGACTTTTAGTGTGACATACCACACAAGCCTCACACACTTAGGTGCACAGCCCCTTAGGCATGCTAGGATTAGGATTTTTCTTCGTGTGCGCATGTGATTGATGTTGTGGATTGATTGCCCTTGGATTGTCTGCGTGTGGGCACTTGCCCTTAAGTGGTTAGCATAGAGATATAAATGCTTTTCTGTGCAGGTGGTCATATCTAAAAGGGGGGCGCTCATAAATGATAATAAACTGCTTGCATGACAGGTACTGCTTAAAACCCCCCCAAAGATGTTGCCAATAGGGTAGAAGCAGGGGCCTAGTGCTTAGCACTCTAAGTGCTAGGCCAATTTTGAGATGATCATATTCTTGCTATATAAACTGCCTCCTAACTCTGTTTTGCAGATTTGAGTCTTTTTTTTTATCATGTATTTGGTAGAAATAGGATGTAAAACTTGTGGGGGTTTGTGAGCAAAGGAAGGGAGCAAAGAAGATGAAGCCCAAACTCTTGTAAAGCTTGAAGACCCCACAAGTAGAGTCTGTAAATGTTAACTGGGTTGTATAATGGCAGGCAACTCAGCTGCCAAATCTAGTTGTAATAATATGGACTCTCTTTACATTTCCTTGCATTTGATATAAATAAAAGCATGTTTTGAAGTGTTTACTGGGTGCGCATTAGAAAAGCATGTCTTTCCTAGGTTTCTTCTCTTGTTTTTGTGGGCGTGGCTTGGACTTTGGATACGGTAGGCTCTTAGGACAAAACTAAGTTTTCTACCCCTTTAAAATATAAGCAACCTAAAATAAAATTAGGCTTCATGATTTTCTAACAAAAAGAAACTTGCATGGCTCCCTTCAAGGAGCCAAGTTTTCAAAATTGAAAACAAACATGCATAGCCAAAAATGTGTCACATGTAGAATGCCTCCACTTAAGGACTAGATAACAAAAGTCTTTTTCTTTATGAGTCAGCATTTGCATACCCCACATAATAAGGCATCTTGGCCTCAAAGCCAAGCTGTAAGACCTACCTTCTAAATGAAAACAACCCTACCACTCTACATTTGCATTGAGACTAAACAACATGGTTTTAAAAGCGATTAGGGGGAGTTTAGCTGGTAGTCCCTTCCAGGCGGGACAATAAATCCAAAGGTCGGGCGGGTTACGCCTCT
This sequence comes from Dendrobium huoshanense, assembly GCA_016618105.1. Classification (NCBI taxonomy): domain Eukaryota; kingdom Viridiplantae; phylum Streptophyta; class Magnoliopsida; order Asparagales; family Orchidaceae; genus Dendrobium; species Dendrobium huoshanense. The sequence goes on along the minus strand of CM028356.1, from coordinate 51,596,941 downwards.
TGTGAGGTGTAGCTTGTAAGTCCCTCTTTGCACTTGTTAGATTTAGGTTCGAGGCACTACCTATCGGTAGTCCTCACCTTAGTCTTAGGGTCAGAGGCACGGGTTGATTCTAAATCACCCCATAAGTCCTCATCTTTCGGGCAATTCCTCCAACAAGTGTTGTTGGGATGTAAGCCCCAATCTTCTAATAAAATATCAACTTAAACCAATTTAGATTCAAAAATGTAAAGCCTAACATAGGATAGTCTGGGCACCTCTGAGTTTCATCTCAGAATCAAGTGCCCCTACTTCACCTCCTTTGGTTTTCATTCCCAAATCTAAATCTAAGTTGATCTCCTCTTTGAAATTCCTAAAGGGTCAAAACCTTTAAGCAAGACTTTCATGGATTTTAAAACAAAACAAAAATCAAATTTTAGCCAACATTTAAATGACTTCAAAATAAAAGAAAACCACTAGTTTAATCAAAAGTTTTTCCAAATCAAACTTGGGATGTAATTAACCATAGGGGCTTGCCCCTATGGGATGTCTGTACCCCAGAAATAAATAAATCCCACTCAACCAAACATTGAGTGGGGGAATCTCTGTTAAATAATTGTAAATTTTATTATTGAGCCCATAAGGAGATGATATTTTTACCCTTCGGGGTAATATATCCTATTCTTATGCCGTGCCCGATTATAAAATATGCAATCCGTTTGAGGATACAAAAATTCTCCAACATCCACTTCAGGTATGTTTTACTAAAAAAAAAAAATTATTTAATTGATTTATTTATACCTAAATCAAATTAAGGTGAGATTAACTTCAATCAATTTAAAATAAACTGTGCTTAATTCAATTTGGGCAATATGATTTATTATTTTTTGAAAATAGCATTTACTTCTTTCATAACAATCATTTAAAACTCTCATAAATTAATTAAAAACGGGTCAAATCGAATTGATTTCGGATTTTCGATCAACCCAAACCTGACCCTATTTTACAAACGAATCAAAATCCCTAACCCAAACCAGAAATTTTTTGGTCGGGTTTTTGGGTCATGTCAAATATTGAAACCCCTATGAATACATGCTTGAAGAGATGAGGATCAAGTTGAGGAATAGTATTTGCACATTTAATGACGGATACTCTTATTTCTAAATTATAATAGAAATGTCATTTTTCTAAATTAAAAGCATGAACTGATACTGATATTAGTTAAATCAAATCTTATTTCAAGTTACTTATGATTTATCTCCATTCTTGAATGTATTGAGCATGTTGAAATGAATTCCATAGGTCGCTTATCACGTTTAAGTTATTTCTCTTATACATTATTTATTATAGAAATATATGCTCTAGAATTCACACTGACTCTTTTAAGAGAGTTGGTTTTGAGTCAAATTTTTAAGAAGAAAAAATAAATAGCATATAAGACAATACTCAGAGATTTTGCCCTCAATTTATCATTACCTTAAGATTTAACTTTAGGTTTTTCATAGATGTAAACCCCTATAATTAATTACCTCACCTAGTGATGAAAAAAAACTTTTGATTAAGGCAAGTTAATAGGTGCTAAAGCCTAGCATATAGTAGCAATGATCGTAGTGACACTTGATATGACATTGGCTCTTTATAAGCTGAGACAATTTTAAATATGTAACTCTCATCAAATTGTTACAAAGAGTGAATAAATATTTACTTTTAGCTTTGAGGTTGTAAATTTTATATCAACAATTTTACATAGTTTGTAATATTTTTATTTTTTCATTAAAATTTAGACCCTAAATAATTTAATTTAATATTTGGGGGGATTTGAAAATACGATCCCCTCAAATTAAAATTTTTTTCTAACATGGCTATCCTCAAAGTATTTTTATATTTTTTATTAGATTGTTTAAAGCATTTGTACTTCAAATTGAGAGATTTTTTTTTTAAATAGATCCCTTTGAGTATGATGTAAATTGGTTGTGTTAATCATAGGGGTGAATTTAAATACTATCATTTTGTTACTTTTGATCTTGATCAAGTTCTTTTACAGAGCTCACTTTGGACTGTTGGTTGAGAGCTTTGGTTATCAACCAAGAGATCTTATGTTCAAGTATTGCGTATGTGATGTGCGTGTGAATTTGTCTTAATTGGCCTAAATGTCCATAAAAATATGTTTAACACTGTCGTTGCCAGGTCCCAAGTCCTGGATGATAAAAGTGGAGGGTTGCATTAGGTAGTTGACAGCCAGTAAAAAACTTGTCGAATAATCATGACATGAATTCTTTAAAAAATTGTGTTAATGATAGGGCGTCCTCTAGAAGCGACGCGCTGTATGGCCTGAATACAGCGATAAGTGTGCAAGGGTTATTGCACCAGTGCCTGAGTGCAGTGTTAAATAAGCAAGGGTTCCCACATCTAGGACGAATGTGGGCAAAAGAAGCTAGTCCATAAAACTAAAATTATGATAGAAACTTGAAATATAAGCTCCCTTACAAAAAAATTAATGGAATTAATATATATTATGATTCATAGAAAGATATATATTCTGTGCATTCAGGAAACTAAATGGGTTAGAGAAAAGACTAAGGAGATTGATAGTTTAGGATATAAACCAAGGTTTAAAATTGCATAAATAAGCCTCGAGGTGTTTTTCGTCCGCGAGGCGAGGCGCAAGCCTGAAGGTGGTGTGAGGCGTAAGTCTCACGAACGAAGAATTGCATAAATGAGAATTTAAGTATTCTAGGAGGTAAATAATAGTAAGAGTCTATGATACAATAAAAATATCTAAATGAGAAGTGAACTTAGTGGAAAATGATAAAATAGATGCAATATATGCATCTAATAGCATAATTCAAAGTACAAAACCACAAATTGAAGTCTACAAAAATTAAAACTCCCAAAGTACAAATAAAAAAAAAACATCTAAAATTTAATTATGTCCCATCAATGAATGGGTCTTAAAAGGAGACATCTTCATCTCCAATTGTATCTATAAATGTCAAATCTTCATAATCTTCAATGTTACCAATTTTTCTCTTCTCTGATCAATAAAAATATTAGTGTGCTGTTATTTACATATATTTTAAATGTAATAGCACATAAGAAATAGTGAGATATATTTGTTTGCTTGTTTTGATGCAGTACTAGTAGATGTGTGTGGTGTGGTACTAGTGGATGTGCCGCTTGATCTGCTTCGCCCCTCAAGACATCCACACTTAGATCCTCTAACTACAAGTCTGATAAAGATAAATCTGTCTCATCATCTATGAACCACTCATTATCATACTGTTGACGTACTTTTCCGCATCGAGTCCGATTGGGCTCGATCGTGCTCGATCGACCCGATCGAAGGTCGTCAAAACGAAATTGACTCAAATCAAACCTCAATTTAATTAAATTAAATCAAATTAATTTAATTTAAATCAAATCAATCCAATTGAAACCCCGTCGAGCGTCGTCGAGCCAAATTCGATGCAATTCGGCACCGATTCGAGTTCAATTTCATGAAATTAATTTGATCGGATCCACTCGCACCCAAACCGACTCAAATCGGTTTGAATCGAGTTCAATTCGGACTCAATTTCAGCCCTAATTTGTCAATTTGGGTTGAATTTGATTTTCAAATAAAAGTTTGAAATCAATGGCTCAGATTTCCTCCCAAAATCTGCCCTAAAACCCCTCATTCCATGCGTGAGAGGGGATTGGCACATTTGGGCGGTGCTTTGTGCGCCTCTAAGAGAAACGAAAGGGAGAGAGGGGAGCAGATTTTTCGGCTCCCTTGTGTTTTCCGTCCCCATCCCGAGCGAGAGAGAAAGAACGTGAGAGGGAAAGAGAGCCTTGCGGCTCTCTCTGCTTGCACCCGTCCCAGGCAAGGCGAAAAGGGAAGAGGGAGAGCCATCGGCTCTCCAGTTTGGTTCGTCCGTCCCAGGCGAAGCAAGAGGAGCTCCCTTGCGTGAGGTTCAGCCGTCCCTGACGGAGTGGAAGAAAGAAAGGGAGACCTGCGTGCAGCCCTTCCAAGTGAGGAGAAGAGGCCGACTAAGGGTCTTCTTGCATGCGACCTAGCCAAGAGGGGAATCCAAGAATCAGACAAAGAAATCGCAGCAGCCAGCACTACCTCCTGTGTGTAGAGACCTTTTTGCATTTAGATTTAAGGTGATCTGAAAGTTTACTGCTGCCATCTCCTTTCTTTGGGCTGAAAGGATGTTCCTCCCGCTGCCATCATTTCCTCCCGCTGCCACCATTTTCTCCCTTCAACTGAGAACCAAGAGAGGGTAGGAAGCCTCTACTTCCTTCCAAACCATCTCCGGCAACCTCAAAACAGTGCAAATCGCTGTTTTGAATGTTTGGACAGCAAACGACGACTTTCGGGAGCTGTTGGAAGTTTCCAAACAGCAAGGAGAGTCTTTGGAGCAGCTTGGACGGCAAAGGAAGTTTCCAAACAGCAGTTTGGAGTCTTCGAAACACCTCGGACAGCAACTATGCAGCCTCCGGAGGCTTCCAAACAGTGAAAACTGCTGTTTGGAGTGTTTGGACAGCAGACGACGACCACCGGAACCTCTCAAACAGTGAAATTCTCCGTTTGGAATGTTGGGACAGCAGTTTTCCTCCTTGGGAAAACCTGGGACAGCAATTGGGAGCTCTCAAAGGACCTTGGACAGCAACCTAGGAGCTTGGACAACAATCCGGAGCTTGGATTGGAGCGCTAGGACAAATCGGGAGAGGTATACCACTAAAACTTAGTGAAACCTAGGGTCCCCCAAGGCCAATTGTTGTGGTTGACGCTCTCGAACCTTAGGTCCTTAGAAACTTCAATTTTCGCTCTCCCAAACCCCCTTTGTTGGCTGTCCACTTCGCAAAAACAGTGGAAATTCGGTGATTTCCATTTGTTGGCTCTCATGTGAGGGTCCGGAGAGGATTTCGATGCGTGTAGAAGTGTTGGATTGTTATCCAACACCTCTCAAATGCATGTGATATCACTCATATTGTGCCCAATCCATCACCCTCAATCATGCCCTAGGGTAGACGCTATCATTTGACCTCAAAGTCAATGATGATGCATAGGTTTGGATTGGAATTAGTTGCATGCGCATCTCATTTAAATACATTGTCATGACAAAATTGACACCCAAATTTAGGAGAGTTCGTATGCATTGAAATTGATAATCTATAGAGTTTTGTTTAATGCATATATTGAATTTAATTGATTTGGACATTTCTAGTCATTGTGAGACATAGACTTTCAAGGGTCTATGTAGCAAACCTCACTACATTAATGATCAATTAGATTTATGTTTTGCATCACATGAAACTTAGAGTGTGGAATGACAATCTTGAATTGATTGTTTGTTGAAGCGATCTAAGTATGTGAAGATGTTCATAAACTTGAAATCCATCCAAATGGTATGCACCCTTCTTTCAAATACAAGTCATGACAAAAGTGACTAACGAGTTGCAAGAAGTGTGCACATGTGGAAGTTTGTGAACTCTAGAAAGCTTTTTGTGAATGTTTAAATGTGGATTTAATCAACCATTGAAAATCAAATCAATGTGAGGTCTCCCATAGACTTTTCAAAGTCTATGTTGTAGATCCCATAAAATGTATTGTTGATTAAGTTCATGTACAACATTGTACAAAACAAATACTTGATTGCTTTCAATTATCAAATTCCCTAATTTGGAGAGTCATATACACATGATGCATGCATTCTAGGTTCTTTCTTAGATCGTTACCAAATTTGATCTTAAATCTCCTAGAAATCGTTGTGATAAATCTCTCCCATCCAAATCTCTAAATCATGCCCAAAAGTGGTTTAGAAACCTCTCCTAAAACCTTAGGAAATCTATCTTCCTTCCTCCAATTGAGTCCAAAACACTCATGGAGAAATGGGGAATTCTCTTTTTCATGCACATCTCCTTCCAAGTTTGATGCTTAGAACTTCCTCAAAGTTCTAAGCTCTATGTTGCATGAGTTTCAACAAGTATAAAGAGCTTGCTTCCAAGCACTCTTTTCCCTCCATGTGAAGTATTTTGGAGCCCCTCTAAGGCTCCAAATGTTCTATCATATGAATCTCCAAGGCTTTTGGACCAAATCCTAAGCCCAAACATTTATTTGTTGAGTCTCAAAATCAACAAATGAGTATCTAACTCCATTCACTTGACTTTAACTAAGTGAATGATTCTCTCTTTGAATACCAAATATTCAAAGGCTTTCTATGAATTCTTGTAACTAGGGCTGTCAATATTTGACACGACACGACAACCCGACCTGGACCCGACCCGAAAATTTCGGGTTCGGGTCAACCCGAACCCGAACCGGGACGGGTTCGGGTTGGAGTTTTCGACCCGTTTGAAAAACAGGGTCGGGTTCGGGTAGACCTGGAAACCCGAAAATGACCCGGAATGACCCGCTGCCCGCCCTGACCGGAGCTGACCGAAGCTGCCCGCGCGGAGTCCGAGCGGACCGGGTCTAACCGCGCGTCGCATCGCGCGTCGCGTCGCGTCTGCTGGCGCATCACGCGTCGCGCGTCGCATTGCTCCCGCGCGGAACTGCGCCGCTGCCGAGCGCCGCTGGCCTGCCGCACCGCTGCGGAACCGCTGCCGCAGGCCTGCCGTGCCGCTGCGCCGCTGCGGAACCGCAAACCGTGCCGCCGCCGGCCTGCTGCGCCGCTGCGCCAGGATTTTGACCCGAATTCCGGGTCGTGTCGGGTTGACCCGAACCCGAAGCGGGTCGAGTTCGGGTCTAGGATTTCGACCCGTTTGCCTATCCGGGTCGGGTTAGGGTCGACCCGATTGAACCCGGGTCAGTTCCGGGTTCGACCCGAACCCGACCCGTGACCCGAAATTGACACCCCTACTTGTAACTCTTTATGTTACATTTTCTTCCTTCAACCCCTAAGTTGTAGGAAATCTATCAAACCCTTTATTCATTAGAACACCAAACCAATGAATGATTTCTCGGCCTTAGGATTCAAATCCTAATCCCCTTTCTCCTACGAGTCAAAATTGTAGGAAAATATCTAATCCCCCTCATTCTCCTAACCCATGTTAGGTGAGTGAATCTCTTTTCTTTGGACACCAAACGTTCAAAGAAACTCCTCCAATTTGCAATTCATAGATTGCACCTTGGACCACCCCTTTCCCTACAAGCCTAAATTATAGGAAACATTTAAATCTCCATTTGCCTAGCTCCAAATTAGGCAAATGAATTCGCCTCTTTGGACAACAAATGTTCAAAGAACATTCATTGATTTGCAACCTCCAAAGTTGCATTTTTTTTCTCTTTCCTACAAGTCAAGATTGTAGGAGAGTACCCAAATCCATCTTCATGCTTCCAAATCCTAGTTGGGAGGATGAATTCCCCTTTGAACACCAAATGTTCAAGGGCATTCATGATTTGCAACCTCTAAGTTGCATTTCTCTTTTCCTTTCCTACAAGAAGATTGTAGGAAAGCATCTAAACCCATTTTCATGCTCTCAAACCCAAGTTGGGCGAATGAATTCCTCTCTTTGGACACCCGAAAGTCCAAGGAATCTTTGATGTGTGGTTCAAATCTACATATCAATCTTCTTTATTTGCTTAGTCCAAATTAAGCAAATGAAACCCAACTCCTTTAATACAACAACTCAAGGAGACATCTTTTTGATTTGTAGCCTCAAAGCTACTAATCTCTATTCACTTTTATAGGTTCCAAAAGCCTTAGAAGATGTAATATCTTAGTCCAAAAGCTATAGGTTCTATCTCCTTCAACTCCAAAGTTGTAGGAGACTTCCCCTCCCTTTAGCTCCAAAAGCTAGAGGGAGTTCCCCTATATTTAGCCCAAAAGCAAAATGCTGGATTCCTTTCTCTTCTTAGCTCCAAAAGCTAAGGAGATTTCTCCAACATGTAGCCCAAAAGTTACATGTTGGACACCTTTCTTAGACCCAAAATCTAAGTAACCTCTTCCACTCAATTTTCACTCAATTTCCTATGACATTTAAAATGTTAAATATCTAGATGTCCCTTAGGAATTATCCAATCAATTGAAGTTCATCCTACTCTATTGGATGAATTTTATCAAGTCCTAAATGAAACCCCTTAGGCATTTCTATCTTACCCTATTAGATAGACACTCTCTCTTATCCAAACACAAAGAGAACTCCAAAAACACCTAAAAATTACTTAGGTCCCCTTTTGATATAATGATCAATCATCTCCCCCAAAAGGCGAGATGTCTACATCATTGTATTTTAGGATTCATAAGTAACAGACTTGCCCAAAAGTAAGTAGTGGTTACTTTATGGGTTCTTCATAACCCTCCTAAATATGAAACACTTAAAAATCAAATAAAATCTTTAAGTCACAAACAACTTAAAGTAAAATCACCCTTGGATAAAGATTAAACATCTTCCTTCCAAAATAAAATCAAAGACCCTTACCACACAAGCCTCACACACTTAGGTGCACAGCCCCTTAGGCATGCTAGGATTAGGATTTTTCTTTGTGTGCGCATGTGATTGATGTCGTGGATTGATTGCCCTTGGATTGTCTGCGTGTGGGCACTTGCCCTTAAGTGGTTAGTACAGAAATATAAATGCTTTTCTGTGCAGGTGGCCATATCTAAAAGGGGGGCGCTCATAAATGATAATAAGTTGCTTGCATGACAGATACTGCTTAAAACCCCCCAAAGATGTGGCCAATAGGATAGAAGCAGAGGGCCTAGCACTTAGCACTCTAAGTGTTAGGCCAATTTTGAGATAATTATATGCTTATTATATAAACTGCCTTCTAACTCTGTTTTGCAGATTTGAGTCTTTTTTTTTATCATGTATTTGGTAGAAATAAGATGTAAAACTTGTGGGGTTTGGATCAGAAAGCAAGGAAGATCAAGGGAGAAAGTATCATTTTGGAGATGAAGCCCAAAGACCTCCTTGAAGGTTAAAGTTTGAAGACCCCCACAAGTAGAGTCTGTAATTAATTTAACTGGGTTGTATAATGGCAGGCAACTCAGCTGCCGAATTTGGTTGTAATAAATTGGACTTTATCTACATTTCCTGCATTTTATTTATAAATAAAAGCATGTGTTGAAGTGTTTACTGGGTGTGCATTAGAAAAGCATGTTTTTCCTAGCTTTCTTCTCTTGTTTTTGTGGGTGTGGCCTGGACTTGATCACGTTAGGCTCTTAGGATAAAAACTAAGTTTTCTACCCCTTAACATGTAAGCAATCTAAAAATAAAATCAAAATTAGGTTCCATGTCTTTCAAATAAGGAAAGTTGCATGGCTCCCTCCAAGGAGTTAAGTTTTCAAAATTGAAAATAATCATGCATAGCCCAAGCATGTTGCATATAGAATGCCTCCACTTAAGGACTAGATAACAAAAAAAAATCTTTCTTTTTGTGAGTCAGCATTTGCATACCCACATACTTAGGCATCTTGGCCTCAAAGCCAAGCTATAAGCCCTACCTTCTAAATAAAAACAATCCTACCACTCTACATTTGCATTGAGACCGAATAGCATGATTTTAAAAGCGATTAGGGGAGAGTTTAGCTGGTAGTACCTTCCAGGCGGGAAAATAAATTCAGAGGTCGGGCGGGCTATGCCTCTTGTGAGGTGTAGTTTGTAAGCCCCTTGTGCACTCGTTAGATTTAGGTTCAAGGCACTACCTATCGGTAGTCCTCACCTTAGTCTTAGGGTCAGAGGCACGGGTTGATTCCAAATCACCCTATAAGCCCTCATCTTTCGGGCAGTTCCTCCAACAAGTGTTGTTGGGATGTAAGCCCCAATCTTCTAATAAAATATCAACTTAAACCAAAGTTAGATTAAAAAATGTAAAGCCCAACATAGGATAGTCCGAGCACCTCTGAGTTTCTCTCAGAATCAAGTGCTCCTACTTCATCTCCTTTGGCTCTCATTCCAAAATCTAAATCTAAGTTGATCCACTCCTCCTTGAAATTCCTAAAGGGCCAAAACCTTTAAGCAAGACTTTCATAGATTTTAAAACAACAAAAATTAAACTTTAGCCAACATTTAAATGATTTCAAAGAAAAGAAAACCACTAGTTTAATCAAAAGTTTTCTCAAATCAAACTTGGGATGTAATTAACCATAGGGGCTTGCCCCTATGGGATGTCTGTACCCCAGAAATAAATAAACCCCACTCAACCAAATATTGAGTGGGGGAATCTCTGTTAAATAATTGTAAATTTTATTATTGAGCCCATAAGAAAATGGTATTTTTACCCTCCGGGGTAATATATCGTATTCTTATGCCGTGCCCGATTATAAAATATGCAATCTGTTTGAGGATACAAAATTCTCCAACACATACGTCACATCATCACACACCAAAGTATCTTCATCATCCTTCAACCCCTTGTTCCTCAACCTTTTATCTCTCAACCTCTTGTTATGCATAATATACACAAGGGCATTCATTCTAAGTGTTGAAAGTTGATTTCTTCTATTCGTTTGGACTTGATTATATGTGTTCCAGTTTTGCTCACACCTAGAGGAAGAACAAGTGAGGTTCAAAACTCTAACAACAAAACTCTATAACTCAGGAGTAGAATCATCAAATACTGGTCCATAGGACCCTGGGCACCTCTGCTGTGTATAGTGGAAGAAAATTCCTTTCCACTCTCACTACTGTAATAAGCACCATGTTCGACCCTTTCATCAAATTACTCCTGTTGTAAATATTTGGTCGTGATATTCTTCTTCATATAAGCAGTAATTTCCTCCTTCACCTTATCCAGCACATTTGCACAAGGTGCTATGTTTTTATGTGAGCTAGATAAGTGTTCATTCATGCGGGTAACTCCTCCCTTGATCAAATTGTCACAAAAATTGCATTTCAAATATATGTATGTCTTCTCGCTAATGCCTACATCAACTTATACACTATACTTCCAAGAACGGTCCCTCCGCAATGACGTATGTGACTTTTCCTTGCCCCTAACAATATTTCCTAATGCACAAATGTAAAATCAAACCAAAAATCTGAAGAAAAAAAAATTAATTTAAACCCTAAATTTTTTATAACTTGAAAAATAAAACCTTGAATTAAAAAAAATGCCTAAAACCCATAGTAGATGTGTCATAGAGGGCGGCCGGACACAAGAAGCTCACCGACATAAGGCGGCGCTAGCGGGAGAGGCGGCGGGAAGACCAGCCGAGGAAAGCTAGGGCGTGCAGAGTGCATGCGGACTGTGGCTCATTCATTCAATTCGGGTAAGGGGGAAAGAAAAAAGGAAAGAATTAAGGTTTTCTATTAACTAAAGTGTGTGGGACCTGATTCAATGAGGCGCACGCCTCATCCTTAATTGTGCAATTAAGCCTTTAAGGCACGCCTCACGAGCCATGAGGCGTAAGCCTCACCAAATCCCAAAATTGCTTAAGTAATGAGGCTCTTTGGGTAGAATTGCATAGAGGCGTGCCCTTATTGCACAATTTTAAATTATGGTATTCAGGTAGGAGTCGTACTAAAAATGGTGTAGATGTGGTTATAGATAAGAGTTTGATGAATAATGTTATAAAAATTAATAGAATTGGAGATAGAATTATAGCTTCAAAGATTGTTGTTAATGCTAACATTGTTAATATTATAAGTACTTATGCTCCTCAAGTATGTTTAGATATGAGTTCAAAATTAAAATTTTGGAATGACTTAAAAGAATTACTACAAAAGATGCCTCTTAAAAAAAGAGTCTTTATTGGAGGAGATTTAAATGGACATGTTGGTAGAGAGGTAGATGATTTTAAAAGCATTCATGATGGTCATGAGATTGGAATGAGAAATGAATGTGGTAAGACCATATTACATTTTGCTTTAACTTATGTTTTTTTTAATAGTGAATACCTTTTTTAAGAAAAGAGATTAGCATCTTATCACTTATAAAAATGGATATAGTAAAACACAGATTAAATATTTTCCTATAAGAAAATTAGATCAATTATATTGCAAAGATTGTAAAATTTTACTGAGTTAAAATTTATATACCCAACATCGATTATTATTTTTGAACTTTAAAATAAAAGGGCAGAAAATAAAAAAATAAAGTAAAAGAATTTTCTAGGATTAGATGGGAGCATTTAAATAATATTAACAAAAGTATTTTTGATAGTAGGATATTAGATCTTATGATTTTGTCTGTGAATGAGGATGCTAATATTATGTGGGAAAAAGTGGCTAGTGATATTAAGAATATTACAAAAGATATGCTTGGAATTTCAAAAAAAAAAGTTCATAATAGTAAAAATAGTTTGTGGTGGAATTTAAATGTGCAAGAAAATAGAAAAAATAAGAAAATTTATTATAAAATTAGTTTAGAAATAAAAATTCTGATAATTGAGATAGCTATAAAGAGGCTCGTAAGGAATTTAAGAAAGATATTTACGATGCAAAGAGCTTAGCTTTTTATGATTAGATACTAAGAAGGAAGAAAGATATATGTATAAGTTAGCCAAACAAAAAGATATGAGCAGTAAGGATTTAGTTCAAGTGAGTATATTAAGGATGAAGATTAAAAAGTACTTTACTTAGAAGATGATATTCAATAAAGATGGATGAGCTATTTTACTAAATTTTTAATGAAAAATATGAAAATATGATTGACCTTAATTTTTATCGGCGTATTAGTTAAATTGAAGTTAGAGAGACTTTAAAGAAAATGAAGTGTGGAAAAGCTGTTGGACCTAATGATATTCCAATAGAGATGTCAAAATGCTTACGAGATGAAAAAATCTCTTAGCTTACTAAACTTTTTAATATTGTTTTGAAGATCAAAAAGATGTCAGATAAGTGTAGAATGAGTGTGTTAATTCCTATTTTTAAGAATAAAGGTGATGCACAGGAGAATTCAAGTTGGATGGTTAAAGTGGAGGAATGCATCGGGCTTGTTGTGCGATAGAAAAGTCCCCCTCAAACTTAAGGGAAAATTTGATAAGATGGTGGTGAGACCTACAATGCTTTATGGTGTCGAATGTTAGCCATAAAAGAGAAGCATAATACTGAGTTAAGTGTTGCAGAGATGAGGATGCTTAGGTGTATGAGTGGTTTTACCCTTAGAGATAGAATACGAAATGAGCATATACCTGATAAGGTTGGAGTAGCTCTAGTGGAAGAAAATATTAGAGTGAGTCGTCTTAGATGGTTTGGTCACATTAAACGGAGGCCTTCCGATGACCCGGTTAGGAAGGTTAAGGTATTAAATGTAAAACCCAAAACTTTCGATCGGATGCGTCCCACGCATTTCGATGCGCCACGACGAAATTAGGCAAAATTTATAAGTCATCGTAATTAAACACAATAAAATTTATAAAATTCTACATAAAATTTTGATCTAAACGGTATAAAGAACATATATCTAATTTCGCACGATTTGAAAACTAAAAAGCGTCGAAATTCGTTTACGTAAACTTTTAGCCTTTTGTCCAAACTACCCCTCATGAGACTTAAGGAACTTCTTAGGGGAATGGGCACATGCGTAATTGAACATGTAATTTATCCCTTAAGCTCCAATTTCCGCCTAGGGACCGAACCATTTGGTCCCTTGGCTTGTTTTGTTCGGCCGCATACGAGAGGAGGGGGAGAGGGCGGCGGGAGCTTGGCGAATCCGACGGCCAGCGGCGATTTCATGTCACGACCCGGCCCGGTAAGCTTCGCATAGGCGAGGCGGGAACGAAAGTCGGACAGCAGAATTTAAAAACATTTACATTTCATAATCAAAACATCTCCAAACATATAAAAAGGCCACTAAAATATTCCAAGTAAATTTTTTCTTTCTTTTCATTTATCATTCAATATATCAACTTAAACATAGAAGTTCAAAATATAAAAGGATGTCCATAAATCTTCCCTTACATGTCATCATGAATCCTTCTAATTCAAAATGTCAAAAACCAAAAAGAGAGAACCTATTGCCCATCGCCTCACTACGATAGTACGTAAATGGTGGTCTATCCGCCATTAGCATTTATCAGATTCTCTTGAAAAATGTTTCATAGTTGGATGAGCCACAACTCAGTAGATAAAATATCATTCAATTAAATTTAGAGGCAAACAAAGAAGTACAACATGCATATATTTCTAAGTAAATAAATATTCAATATGTCATAATATATTATTTAAAGTGAAAATATCTCTTAGTCAATATTTATGTTCTCTTTCTTTGCATAAGCTTGCAATATTTTCTTATTAAGCAATCATGATTCATTTGATGCCTAATAAACATATAACATAATAATATGATATCATAATAACATAATATTAATCATCCGTCGCGGAAGTATCATTTATTTCATACTGATCAAGTATATTTTAAATTGGACATTTCTTTACCATTTGGTTCTAAAGAACTCCTTTATCATTTGGCTCAAAAAAAGCCCTTTACCAATAGCTCAAAAGAATTCATTTACCATTGATACTCCGCATCAAACATGCACATACAAACATTTCTTATTTATTCATAAAAGAGACTTTAGCATGTCATTCATCTGTATAGTCTAATGTTCTCATATGATGTTACATGTTTGCTAATTACATAAGAAAAGAGAGATGATCATATATACTGCATGTAAAAGAAGACATATGCATTACATGTAAAAGAAATATAAGTTTTACACTTTCTACTATCAATATATAAGAGATTTGCATTTGTATCATGTGTTCAAAAGCATTCATGTAGGACATGCTAGCCACATATGAAAGTACAAGTTGAAAATAAAAGAAATAACATTTCTACATGATTGCATTTAAAGAAATTTCTAAATTAAAAAAAATCATTTTACCTACCTCACCACAATGTGATTGGCCAAATATCCTAACGAATTCTTTCCTTTACACAATCAATATCTAAAAGAAATAAAATATAATGCGTAAATATCAATTGTTCTCACATAAACTTCTCAAAATCCTAATCCATGTGAATAAAGAACTCATCCATACACTATTCTTATACTTTCTAATTGAACCCTATTTCCAATTCAAGATTAATCTCATTCCTATTTTCCCAAAATTGAGACTTAATCATAATCTAAACTTTTTTTGGAAACCTCCTTCATGTCCATTGCATAACATATGCATAAAAAATATACCTTACACTTAAATATTAATTAAAATACAATACTTTTCGGATTAACCTAATTTGAAAATTAAAAAAATAGCATTTCATGCAAAAGCCCTATTTCTTGCCTCTAAAAACCTTCCTAAGTCTATCTGAAACCAAGATACTTAAAAAATTTCATGATTTTGCAAAGCCCTAATTCTTGGAACTTGAAATTTCACCATGAAATTAAATTATCTTCCTATAGAAGCTTTTTAATGCCATTAGGAAGCTTTCTTACAAAGTCATTTTGAAAGGATACAAAAATTGGAGAAAACCTTAATTTTTTAAATCTAAAATTCTTAAGAAATCATCTCATTATTATTCTTAGAGTCATCCTCTAAACCTTCCATATCATTTTCTTAAAGAAATTTGAAGTTTCCCTCAAACCCTAGATTTTTTCCTTAAAGGAAACTCTACAAAAGCATGAGAAATCTCTTGAATACAACTCACCTTAACCTTCTCTTAGTCTTCCCTATAATTTGCTCCACAATTGGCTGCCAGAATGCCACTGCTAGAGCTACCGTCGCCTCTCTCGTCGCCTCCTTCCGCTCGGTTTGACCGCACGAAGAAAATGGGGACCGAATGTATTTTGGTCCCCTAATAAGAGTGGAGGCATGGGGTTCAAAGCATAGTCTTAAATGTCCTTACTATTATCTACACTTAAATGTTACTAAGGGTAATTTTGTCATATAGAAACTTATATGAATTTTAACTTTTACAATATGTGAAATCCAATATGGGTTCTTTATACCGATTTACTCAGAATTTTACATACTATTTTATAAATTAAATTTATCGCGTCAAATTACAACGACTATGAAATTGTCTAATTTCATCGTGGCGTATCGAAATGCGTGCGACACTGAAAATCAAAGTTTTTCAGGTTTTACATTTCCGATTTGCTTTTGGAGGAAAGTGAAAGAGAGAGCTTAGGAAAGAGGTAAGGTAAGCTCAAAATCTAGAAATCTTGCTTCTTCTCCAAGATTTTTCATGATTAGAAATTTAGGGTTTTTGAAAATCATGAATTTTGTTAAAGAAAAGTGTGTAGGAAGAATAGGGTATGTTTCTTTTGCAAAGAAATTCAAGTTTTTCCTAGATTTCATTTGGTTTAAAATTTTAGTGTTTGCTTAAATGATGGGTCTTTAATAGAAGAGTGATAGGGATTGTATGTGAGCATGATTCTAAACCATAAAAATGAATTTTGCTCAAGGAAAACTTTAGGTTCCAAATTAGGGTTTCACATAAAATTTAATTATGTTTAGGAATGTTGTTAGGAAGGAATTAGAAGCATGATTAAGCCATAAATTAATCTTTTTTCCTAAAGTTTTTGTATTTTCAAAATTAGGATTTTTTCTAATTTTGTGATTTTAAACTAAATTATTAACAAATCTTATTCCTAGGAGACTTGGGAATTCTCTAATTAAGAGAAAATGAGAATTTGAAAAAGAATATAATTTTTCCTAATTTCTACATTATTTTAATCTGAAAATAATTAGGTTTATTAATTATACAAGTTAGGTAAAGTGATTTAAATTGTAATTATAAAAAAATATGAAAATTTTGGGTTCTTAAAATATGAATTTTCATTAAATCCGAAAATTTTAATTAATTTAATTTAATTTAGGATTAGGTAAAGAGAATTATGATATGATTATGTTATGCATTAGGTTATGAGTTATATTTGTAAGTGTTATGAGTTATAAGTGTTATTAGTTAGATTAATTTTATAAGTGTATTATGTTATGATTAATCTGAGTAATAGAAAATATGATATTTATTATATTATAAGTTAGTAATCAAAATGTTTATTATCCTAGGTGATACTTCTAGGAGAAGATTCGCCATAAATATAAACAATTGTTTATCGAGGTAAGTGACATTACATTATAAGGTTCAAATTTTTCTTATGTTTATATTGCATTATGTCATTTTATGTTCAAGTTTTTCGTGTTACATTGATCTATATTACCTTATACTTGACATGTTAAATAGAAAATTTTTATATAAAGTACTTTGCATGCTACGTAGAGAGTTCTTCATATGTTCAAGTTCCTTTTCATTTCCTTTTCATGTTTAAATAAAAAGTCATCATATGTATGTTGATATTGTAGCAATCATCTTATGATATGAAAAAAAAATGCAAGTTTGTGTATATTGAGGTGGAGTACCAAATACAGTGCACTTGCACAATACAGCTCTTCGGGGTAAAATGATGATGAATGGTTAATTATGAGTTTGTACCTGATCAGTACAATATGGGTACTCCGGTACGGATGTATAATATATATATATATATATATATATATATATATATATATATATATATATATATATACATATATAAGCTAAATATATGAACATATTAGACAATAAATATTATGTTAAGCAAATGACACTTAGCATAGCATCATGTTAAGCATATGATACAATAGACATCATATTAAGCATATGACACTTAGCATATGAGATTGAGACATAAAAGCATATGACATCGAAATATAGAAGTATATGACATATAGGAATGTCATATAAATACATTAAGCACTTTGCATATTGAGTTCCTCTGCATTGCACATGAATTTTAAATGTAATTTTCATTTGATGAGCATAACTCACTTCCTAGTTTTGGAATATTTCAGGAGACCCTGCTGCTAGATGAATAGCTGAATAACCTTGGTACAAGTACAGCTGGAGAGGACTGGATGACAGGTTCTTTTTGTGTTTTTTTTTTTTTTTTGTAGTTGTAGTATGATTTTGGATGGATGTTGACATGAAAGAAAAAAATATTTAATCCACCTTTGTACATATATGACTTTATATAAAATTATATGAAACGTTTAGTTCAAATTAAAAGTTGATTTAAAGGCGCTTATTATATCTTTTGAAGTATTTTAGATTTATATTATATCATGTTTTAATTATATTAAAATGTTATGTTCTATCATTTACGTCCGACATTCGTTTCCCTCCTTATATATGCGAGCTCATCGGACCAAGTCGTGACAAGATTGATATCAGAGTCCAAGTTTAGGATATGGATCAATATAAAGTGTCATTAGGATGATTTATGAGTCATAGAAACTATAGGATGTATGTTTATATGACGATTATTGAATTGAAATATTTTAATTATTTTAGAGCTATGGATCAAGAGCATGATATCACTGATGGCAACATAGATGGGAACACTGAGCAGGCTGGGAGAGAAGTTTCAGCTGCACCACTTGTGGTACAACCTCTTGGTAGTAGCAGTAGTGTTATCATAGACACCTTTTCTCAGATGATGGCGACTGTGATACATTTGAACCAGCATTCTCATGAACAGCCAAAGTCTAGTTCCAGGAGTGAACCACCAATTAATAGGTATCTGAAGAATTTTCAGGACATGCGACCACCCCTCTTTACTAGAGCAAGAGAACCAGTGGATGCTGAAAACTGGCTTATGAGAGTGGAGAAGATACTGGAGGGAATGCAATGTCTAGCTGAGAGGAGAGTGACTTTAACCACTTTTGCTCTGGATGGAGAGGCTGAGCGTTGGTGGAGAGGACAGTTGATGGAGAAGATGCGTGGCAGTTAGCATCTCAGATTGCATGGGAAGAATTTGTCAGGGTCTTTCGAGACTGGTTTGTACCGTTATCTGCGAGGAGACAGATGCAATATCGGTTTATCCGATTGGTTCAGGGAGATCGTACCGTTATGCAGTATGAGGTGGAGTTCATTATGTTATCCTGCTATGCAGCTCAACTCATTCCTAATGCTGAGGAGAAATGCCACAGATTTATGTCAGGGTTGCGAGATGTGATTCGACAACCTTTAATGCCTTTGGGTCTTGAAGATTACTTCATTCTGGTTGAGGAGCAAGAAGGATAGAGATCGATTACCATAGTACGCAGAAGCGTAATGATTTCTTTCAGAAGAAGAAAGGTTTTGATAGGGCTAGAAGCTTCCAATCTCATTCAAGAGGCCCTAATATGAAGAAGTCCAGAACAGATAATGGTGGGAGTTCATCCAGTGTAAGAACATATGATAAGTGTGGCAAAGTGCATAGATGTTAATGTTTATCTAGCTCCAATGTCTATTTTTGGTGCCATCAGCCAGAGCATATGACTAGGAATTGCCCAAGGGGTCTAAGGAGGTGCGGTCTAGTCTCCTCCACCTCAGCAGAGTAGCGGAAGACAGCCGACAGTTGGTAGACCTAGAGCACAAGAGTCTTCTGCATCTGCATCAGTACCTAGTCATCCTGCTACGAAACCAGTTGTGCAACCCAGGGTCTATACTATCACACAGCAATAGGCCAAAGAATCTCTTGATGTGATCACAGGTATTATTCATGTTCAATGTCTATCTAGTAGAATGTTTTTTGATACTAGAGTATCGCATTCATTCATTAGTCAGGAGTTTGTTAAGAAGCATGCATTGACTGTCCGCACTATACCTATTATACTATCAGTTATGCTACCTGATGGGTCTAATATGATTGCTTCAAGTGTATATTCGCCACTACTTTCTATATGCGAAAGGGATTTTGATGTTGAATTGATTGCATTACCGCTTTTGGAATTTGACGTGATCCTAGGAATGGATTGTATGACTAGTCAGTTTATTTCTATTGATTGCAATAGGAAAGTAGTGAAGATCAAGCTTCTTGGAGGAGAGAAGCTTGTATTTCAGGGCGATCGAGGTGAATCCTCTATGATCATCTCATCCTTGAAAGCTTGTAACTTAATTTTGAAAGGTTATCCAAGCTTTCTAGCTCATGTAAGGGGCACTTCAAAACAAGTGCCAAAGTTGAATGAGATTGCTATGGTAAGGGAATTTCCTTATGTGTTCCCGGAGATCTTACCTGGAATGCCTCCCATTAGAGAGAATGATTTCTCTACGATCTTTTACCTAGTGATAAGCTTATTTCAAAAGCACCTTATCATATGGCAGTTACGGAGTTACAGGAGCTCAAGTCACAATTGCAAAAACTGTTGGAAAAAGGGTTTATTCGCCCAAGCACCCCACCATGAGAAGCACCTATTCTTTTTTGTAAAGAAGAAGGATGGTAGCATGCAACTCTGCACTGATTACATAGAGTTAAACAAACTTACCATTAAGAACAAGTATCATTTGTCGAGGATAGATGATTTGTTTGATCAACTCGTAGGAGCCACAATCTTTTCCAAGATTGATATGAGGTTTGAGGTCTGGCTATTATCAGTTGAGGATTACAGAGGAAAATATCTCTAAGACAGCTTTTAACTCAAGGTATAGACACTAAGAATTCATAGTGTTACCTTTTGGGCTAACAAATGCCCCAACTGCTTTTATGGATCTGATGAATCGGGTATTTAATCCAATGTTCGACAGCTTTATCATCGTCTTCATAGATAATATTCTAATATTAACTTGTGATGAAGAACATAATGCCAATCATCTTCAGGCAGTGTTGCAGATTTTAAGAGAATGAATTATATGTCAAGTTCATCAAGTGTGAGTTTTGGCTGAAGAGTGACTTTTTTGGGTCATGTGATTAGTGGCGAAGGCATCACAATCGATCAGCATAAGGTGCAGGCTATAGCTAAGTGGCCTAAACCTACAACTGTTACAGAGTTACGAAGCTTTCTTGGGTTGGCTGACTATTATAAAAGATTTGTTGAACGATTCTCCAAGATTGTTGAACCATTGAGTAGATTGACTCAGAAAGTAGTGAGGTTTGAGTGGAACAGACAATGTGAAGAAGCATTTCAAGAGTTGAAGACTCGCTTGATAACTGCACCAGTCCTTACCATTCCTTCTAGCACCGAAGGTTTTTAGATTTTTAATGATGCGTCACTAAGGGGCTTAGGATGTGTCTTGATGCAACATAGGAAGTTAGTTGCTTATGCCTCTAGGAAACTGAAAAATCATGAGAAGAACTATCCAACGCATGATTTGGAACTTGTTGCAGTAGTCTTTGCTTTAAAGATTTGGATGCACTACTTATATGGGGTGTATTGTGAAGTATTCACCGATCACCAGA
This sequence comes from Dendrobium huoshanense, assembly GCA_016618105.1. NCBI lineage: Eukaryota > Viridiplantae > Streptophyta > Magnoliopsida > Asparagales > Orchidaceae > Dendrobium > Dendrobium huoshanense. Next base: position 51,575,885 of record CM028356.1, on the reverse strand, counting down.
ATCTGAAGTATATCTTTTCCCAGAAGGATCTGAATTTAAGACAAAGGCGATAGATGGAGTTACTTAATGATTATAATCTGAATATTCAGTATCATCCAAGAAAGGAAAATACAATTGCTGATGCTTTAAGAAGAAAGATGTTTGTGAAGGTGAATTACTTATTGACCCAGCAGGAGAAGTTGATTGAGGAGATAGAATGCTTAGAGTTATCTGTGATACTTCCTACAACAAAGGATGTATGGTTAGGTCCGATGACTGTACAACCTGATTTGAAGAGTAAGATAGCTGAAGCATTGTTAAGAGATCCGGAGTTTATGAAGATTATTGATCTAGTGAAAGTAGACCATGAAGAGGATTTTACTATAGATGAAGATGATCTTTTGTGATACAAAGGCAGAGTTTGGGCACCAAATGTGGATGATTTGAAGAGATATTCTTTATGAAGCTCATTATTCTAATTATACCATTCATCCTAGTAGTAACAAGATGTATCAAGGCCTTAAGAGTTTATTTTGGTGGCCTGAAATGAAGAGAAGTGTAGCTAATTTTGTTGCAAAGTGTTCCACTTGTCAGTTAGTCAAAGTTGAATTCAAAGGCCAGGTAGATTATTTTAACCCCTACATATTTCAGAGTGAAAGTGGGATGATATTGCTATAGACTTCATGACGGGTTTTTCGAGATCTTGACAGAGTCATGATGTTATTTGGGTTATTATTGATATGCTTACGAAGTCTGCTCACTTCTTGCCTATTCGACAGACTGATTCAGTTGAGAGTTTAACAATATTATGTAGCAGAGATTGTTCGACTGCATGGTGTACCAAAGTCCATTGTATATGATCGTGATGGCAGATTTACTTCTAAACTTTGGAAGAAAGTTCAAGAGGTTATGGGTACCAGATTGACTTTTGGTACCGTATTCCATTCTCAGACTGATTGACAATCTGAGAGGACTATACAAACTCTTGAAGATTTGATTAGATTGTGTGTTCTTGATTTTGGTGGAGGATGAGAATCTCACATTTCTTTGATAGAGTTTCCTAATAATAACAATTTCCAAGCCAGCATGAGAATGGCTCCCTACAAAGCACTCTATGGAAGAAAATATAGAACACCTTTATGTTAGGATAAAGCAGGTGAAAGGAGAGTGACTGGCTCTGATTTGGTTGATGATGCTGTCAACAAGATTAGAATTATCAGAGATAGGTTGAGAGCAGAACAAGATAAGTAGAAGAAGTATTATGATGCTAAGCACTGCTCTGTGGAATTCAATATGGGAGATTTTATTTTTGTTAAGATCAGGCCTATGAAGGCTGTATTGCATTTTGGCAAGACTAACAAGCTTAGTCCTCAATACATTGGTCCTTTTGAAATTATGGAAAGGATGGGAAATATGGCCTACATATTAGATTTACCAACTATGTGTGATGTATACAATGTGTATCATATTTCTTCCTTGAGAAAGTTTATATCAAATAATGCTTCTAAGATCATAACAGAACATATGGACATACAACCAGATCTTATTTATGCAGAAGAACCAAATCGTATCTTGGAGTTCAGTGTGAAACAACACAGAGGCAGGGATATACCTTTTGTAAAGATTCTATGGAAGTATGGGTCTGGGAAGGATGCTACTTGGGAGAAAGAGTCAGAAATGAAAAAATATTATCATCATCTCTTTGAGTAAGGTATGTTTTGTTTGTTCTTGTTTTAAATTTCAAGAAAGAAATTTTTATATGGAGAGGAGAATTGTAAAACCCGAAAACTTTCAATCGAATGTGTTGCACGCATTTCGATGTGTCAAGACAAGATTAGGCGAAATTTCAAAATCGTCAAAATTCGACACAATAAATTTTATAAAATTCTATGTTAAATTTCGATCGAAACGGAATAAATAACATATACCTAATTTCGCACGATTTAAAAACTAAAAATCGTCGAAGTTCGTTTAAGTTAACTTTTAGCCTTTTGCCCAAACTACCCCTCATGAGCTTAAGGAACTTCTTAGGGGAAAGGGCACATGTGTAATTGAACATGTAATTTCTCCCTTAAGCTCCCATTTCTGCCTAGGGACCGAACCATCCGGTCCCTTGGCTTGTTTTGTTCGACTGCAAGGGAGAGGGGGAGAGGGCGGCGGGAGCTTGGCGAATGCGACAGCCGGCGGCAGTTTCCGGCGTGCTTTTGGAGGAAAGTGAAAGAGATACCTTAGGAAAGAGGAAAGGTAAGCTCAAACCTAGAAATCTTGCTTTTTCTCCAAGATTTTTCTTGATTAGAAATTTAGGGTTTTTGAAAATCATGAATTTTGTTAAAGAAAATAGTATAGGAAAAAGAGGGTAGGTTTCTTTTGCAAAGAAATTCAAGTTTTTCCTAGATTTCATTAGGTTCAAAAATTAAGGGTTTGCTTAATGATTGGGCTTTCATAGAAGAGTAATAGGGATTATTTGTGAGCATGATTCTAAACCATTAAAATGAATTTTATTCAAGGAAAAGTTTAGGTTCCAAATTAGTGTAAAACTCGAAAATGCCAGTTTAGGCTTCGCACGCTTTTCAAAGAAATGATGCTAGGACGGGTTTAGAAGCATGATTAAGAAATAAATTAATTTTTTTCCTAAAGTTTTTGGAGTTTCAAAATTAGGGCTTTTTTTAATTTTGTAATTTTAAACTAAATTGTTAGTAAGTCATGTTCCTATGAGACTTAGGAAGTCTCTAATTAAGAGAAAATGAGAATATGGAAAATAAAATAATTTTTTTCCTAATTTCTACATTATTTTAATTCAAAAAGTATTAGGTTTATTAATGATATATGTTAGGAAAAGTGATTCAAATTGTAATTATAAGAAAATATGAAAAAATTTGATTCTTAAAATATAGATTTTCATTAAATCCGAAAATTTAAATCTAATTTAATTTAATTTAGGATTTGGTAAAGAGAATTATGCAATGATTATGTTATGCATCAGGTTATGAGTTGTATTTATAAGTGTTATGAGTTAAATTAATTTTAGAAGTGTATGATTAGTATGAGTAATAGAAAATGTGAAATGATGTACTATATTATAAGTTAGTAATCAAGTTGCTTAGGGGTGTCAATATTTGACACGACCCGAAAACCCGACCCAAACCCGACCCAAAAATTTCGGGTTAGGGTCAACCCGAACCCGAAATGGGTCGGGTTCGGGTTCAGCATTTCGACCCGTTTCAAAAATCGGGTCGGGTTCGGGTTAACCCTTTGACCCGAAAGTGACCCGAATTTGACCCGAAAACCCAATTTTGACCAAAAAAGAGGAGATTGACCCATTTTTGACCCGAAAATTAGCCATTTTTTTGTTGGAAACGGTTCATTCGGGTCGTGTCGGGTTGACCCAGACCCGAAGCGGGTCGGGTTTGGGTCAGGAAAACTGACCCGTTTCTAAAAACGGGTCGGGTTCGGTTCGGGTTGACCCGAATAGTGCCGGGTCAGTTTCGGGTTTGACCCGAACCCGACCCGTGACCCGAAATTGACACCCCTAAAGGTGCTTATTATCCTAGGAGTTATTCTAGGAGAGGTGTTGTATTAAGAAGATTCGCCAAAAGTATAAACGATTGTACGTTTATCAAGGTAAGTGACATTACATTCTAGGGTTCATGTTTTTTTTAAGTTTTTATTGCATTATGTCACTTTATGTTCATGTTTTTCATGTTATATTGCTCTATGTTACCTTATACTTGACATGCTAAATAGAAAGTTTTTATGCAAAGTACTTTGCATGCTAGGTAGAGAGCTCTTCATATGTTCAAGTTCCTTTTCATTTTCTTTTCATGCTTAAATAAAAAGTCATCATATGTATGTTAATATTGTTGCAATCATCTTACGGTATGAGAAAAAAAATGCAAGTTTGTGTATGTTGAAGCGGAGTACCAAATACGGTGCACTTGCACAATACGACTCTTCGAGGCAAAATAATGATGAATGGTCAATTATGAGTTTGTACCTGATCAGTACAATATGAGTACTCCGGTACGGATGTATAATATATGCATAAGCTAAGTATATGAACATATGAGATAATAAACATCATGTTAAACAAATGACACCTAGCATAACATCATATTAAACATATGATACAATAGCATCATGTTAAGCATATGATACAATAAACATCATGTTAAGCATATGACACTTAGCATATGACATCGAAATATAAAAGCATATAACATCAAAATATAGAAGCATATGACATATAAGAATGTCATATAAACACATTAAGCACTTTGCATATTGAGTTCCTCTACGTTGCACATGAATTTTAGATGTAATTGTCATTTGTTGAGCATAGTTCACTCCCTAGTTTTGGGATATTTTCATAAAACTCAGCTGCTAGATGAATAACTGAACGACCTTAGTTCACGTATAGCCGGAGAGGACCGGCTAACAGGTTCCTTTTGTGTGTGTGTGTGTTTTTTTTTTTTTTTTTTTTTTTTTTTTTTTTTTTTTTTTTTTTTTTTTTTTTTTTTAATTGTAGTATGATTTTGGGTGGATGTCAACATGAAAGAAAAAAAAATTAGTCCACTTTTATACATATGTGACTTTATATGAAATTATATTAAACATTTAGTTCAAATTGGAAGTAGATTTAGAGGTGCTTATTATATCTCTTGAAGTATTTTAGATTCATATTATGTCATGTTTTAATTATATTAAAATATTATGTTCTACCTTTTACGTCCGACATTCGTTCTCGCCTCGTCTGTGCGAGCTCATCGGGCTAGGTAGTGACATTAAATTTGACTTATGTTAAGAAAGGTAGATGTATACCTAAAAGGACTTGGTTAGAAAATATTTTAAATAATCTTTCTTTGTTATATTTAAATGAGAATTTGATTTTTAATAGGACATAATGGCGAAAAAGGATTCATATAACCGACCCCACATAGTGAGACAAAGGCTTGATGTTGTTATTGTTGTTGTTGTTGAATTCATTTGGGCATTCATTCTATTACAAACCCTGTCAACTCTTAACCCCATATATAGAGGATTGGGTCAGTAGATTTGACCTAGTGACTATATATTGTAGGTAATGGCATCTAATGTTTGCATTTGTTTAAATACATCTTTTTTTTTTTTGTTAAAGGAGCTTTGAGAGCCTTATACATATGCAAAATAATATCTCTTATCATTTGAGGTTTGTCATGTGGATCCTCATCATAAGGTTCAAATCTTATTGACTATAGTACTAATGAGAATAATTGAATTTGAAATATAGGACTTATGAATTTTCCCTACATGCAATAAGACCCGCCCAATAACATGCATATATATTAATGAGTTTAGTTCTAAAAGAGGATTTGTAATTTAAGTGATTGCATGCTTCTCAAAGTGGGAAACATTTCAGTTCATCTTATTTTTAGTTTGTACAGCAATCTCTAACTTTGAGTTCAAGCATTTAGAACATTTGTTAGAGTGAATGCTGATGATTTTTGCTTTTGGTGTGCTTGCATGATTTACAAAGCATTGCCATTGAGTCGAATTTGCCTCATAATGTGCATACATCATTTTAAAATTATCCATATTTAATTTATTTACACTAATGCTTTGTCATTAAAATATACACAAATATTTCATTTATAGCTTTGATATTTGCATTTTGTCCACTTGCAAGTCCATGTTATGGATTTGATTGAACAGATTGGAGTAGCTCCAGCGAAAAATAAGATTAGAGAGAGTCGTCTTAGATGGTTTGGTCACATAAAATGGCAGTCTTTCGATGACATGGTTAGGAAAGTAGATATATTATATTTGATTTATGTTAAGAAAGATAGAGGTAGATCTAAAAAGATTTGGTTATAAAATATTAGAAATGATCTTTCTTTATTAAATTTAGAAGAGAATTTGACTCTTAATAGGACACAATGGAGAGAAAGGATTTATGTAGCTGACCCCACATAGTGGGATAAAGGCTTGTTGTTATTGTTGTTGTTGTTGTTATAATGTTGGATTTTACCCCAATGGGTCCTATGAAAAATCAATTTTTCTCTTCTGAATAGAAGTATTGCCTGATCATTTTCAATCATATTTACATTCAATCTACTATTTTGAGTCTTAAGTGTAGCGGGAGGGTCCTATTTGTGCCCATGTATGAGCAATTTGCGCAAGTCCCCTTGAGTTTTGTGTTTAGATCTTGTTTTATTATGAGTTTTTTTCAGTTTTTCAATAAGAAATGTAACAGTCCAAAGAGTTTATTGAAAGGTAATGTTCAAGTTCATTGGCAAGCGAACAAATCCGCTATAGGTATTTGTAAGTTTTGCTTGTATTCAGTTATGTGTTCAATTCCTCAACAGTTGTACATTGCAAACTTTCATTTTATTCTTTTTTTTTTTTTTTTTTTTTTGCTTCGTCTTTGTCACATTTGAATCCCAAAAATTCTTTCATATTGTTCTGTTAAGTTCTTTAGCTTTGCTCGTTTAGTAAAAATTCACGCAAACCCCTGACATTTCCCTAATGTAGGGGGCTTCTAAGAGAAGTAATAAGCTTTCCTACCATACATAAGAAAACGTTCAGGATAGTTATCTAGGACAACACAACAAAAAAAAATTCATATCCATCATTCTTAAATAAGCATGCATAAGCCTTAACATTAGGGAATATGTAAGCCTTCATCATCTGCACAAGATAATACATAAGACTTCTCCACTAATTGGCAAATGAGAACATATATTTGCATTTTCCTCACCGGAACAAAATAACAATCACAAGTACTTAAATTTTGCGGTTTTTTTTTTTTTTTTTTTTGAATTATATTGTGCGCGTGAGGTGACCGACGACAAGATAACAATTTGGCGAGGAGATCAAATACACTCTCTTTCCTCTTTTTTTTAATTTTATTCTCTCATTTCCTTGAAACTTTCTTTTTTTTTTTCCAATTTTCTCTTTTTTCTTTCTTTCTTTCTTTTTGTTCAATTTCCTAGAGATAGAAAGAGAAAGGGGGAGAGAGGCGATCGAGAGTTTTAGAGTGATAGAGAGTGGGAGAAAGGAGGAAACAGAGTTGTGAGGGAGAATGGGAAAGAATGAGTAAGAGAATGAAAAAGAAAACGATAGGATTGCTTGGTCATAGGATAAAGCAAGATTTAACTTATACTCAATCAAATAATGAAAATGATAATTTTAAATCATACATAATCTTAGCTGCCATTTATTCTCTATTTTACTTAATTGTTGGACTTACCACTTCCAGTCATATGCAGATTTAAATTAAATCACAAATCCCATGATCTCCTATTTTCCTTTACACATTGTTAGTCCCATCAAAGCTTTCTTGAATGAGCTCCAGTAACAAATTTCTCCCTTCTTGTCATCAAGGGTCTCAAGTGTTTGGATTGTAGTAAAGGGGGAGGAAGAGAAGGTTTCAAGAAAGCCAGAGAGCTGGGGCAAGTGGAGGTGGAGTGAGTGGGCTTTGGGTCTCAAGAAGGAAGAAGTGATTTTTACTAAGAAAGTTTTAGATGGGCTTGATGCTGGCCCAATAAGAGTGAAAGAAGAAAAGGTGGAAAAGAGGGGCTCGTGCAGGCTTTGGAAGAGTACAGATGCAGAGAGTGAGCGGATTTGGATGAATACGGGAGACCATGAGGGCCCAATTCAGCAAGAAAAGCAGGGAATCGTGTGAATAAAGGATTTTTTTTCTTTGTATTACTTTAATTAAGATTAGATAGGAAGGACAAATGCACATACTAGATTCCTAGTGTATTTTCTTATCGCATGTGCATGTTGATTTCATGTCTGTGGCCACTAGCACAAGTAAAATTATCTTTTCTTATGTGATAACCCGAGCAACCTTTCCATCCATTTGCAATGTTTTAAATGCATTAGTGAAATTTGTTCGCAAAAAGAGCGACTATTAGACGATTTCTATTACGTTCAAGACATTTCAAGACAGATTTGCGTGCGGTTGCATTTATTGTCTACTATTTTCACGTGTTCAATCGACAATTTATAATTTTATATGGAGGTAAACAAGATATAGAATGACATAAGTATAATGAAATGAGATATATAAGTGCATGCATATATCTGTTTATCACCTTATAATACTAGCTAAAGATGTTAAAACACCCACACGTGAAATTGGGAAAAAATATTAATATTAAATATCATAAATGATATAATTTAGATGGTGCTCCTATGATGGATCCATTATATAAAAAAGAGAGAGAACAATAAGTTTTTATATGGTTTATCTCTTAGTCATATTATTATTGTATAAAAGAATATTTCAAATTCTCTTAAATTGTCATCGTTGACTAAAATGAATTGGCAAGTGCTTTTATATTGAATTATTTGTTTTCATAAGCATACATGTTATCTTCAAAATTCATTTATGTTACTGTAAATTAGAAATATGATGTATCATCGAAGTTATGATGATAACTCGCTATTATATTTAATTATAATTTTCAGGACAAAAGCTTGAGAATGAAATGAGTAGGAGAAAAGAATTTGTATATAGACCTGATATATATTTGGTTTAGAATGAATTTTGGATTTAGTGGCTCTTTTGAAATATTGAAAGTTATTAATAAGAAATTTATATAAACTATTCTAAATAAGATTTAAAAACTTCATCCAACCATCTATTACTACCGCGATACTCAGAGTTCCTAAACCCTGTCATGGGACCAGCATGTGATAGAGCAACAGCTGTTTGCAACCACTCCCTCTACATAGCCTGATACCTAAGCTTCTCGGGATGAATCCAGGGATCAATGCTGGCTATGTCAAGACCATATTATCACAAGGCATGCTTGCATAAGGAGCAACACTTCTAGGGTACAATTCCAATCATGATTTACTGTACCAGGATTTTAAGTCTTTCCAAGGCTAAGGAAAATCTCAATCTGGTCAATATTTTAATGTGTAAGGCTATCACAAATATACATTTTAAAGCCAAACTCACACAAATGGCTGATAATCATTTGATTTTATACTGAAGCAGCAGCACCAAACATAATAAATTTAAAACAGTTGAGCATTTGACTAGGCTGAGAATCATAGGGTGCATTTAATACCTTGCATGCAAAAAGTCTAATCTTGAAATAAGGATAAAAGTACTATAGCAATGCAGGACTTCTCTGATCTACTAAAATAAATAATTTGACATGGACTATCGCAACATCCATTGGCTCAAAATTTGGAGTTATGAGGTCACCATAGACAGTGATTTGCAAGGCATTGTCTAAGCGTAATAATGCAATCGCTAAAACCAAGTAGTAGATTAGTTATAACTAGATTATCAGGTAATTAAAAATGGCAATAGTAACAGCTATTGCTCATCATAGGCATTGCACTAAGAAAAAATATTGCCACATAAATGAGATCCAGAAGTCTAGATATGCAAGAACCATTCTACATGGTTGGAACAAGAATTTAAGTAGGAATAAATTATGGCATTTTTGCTTGTGCTAGCGTTTATTTTGCTATTTTATTGTATTTTGTTATTTTGGTTTTATTTTCGATTAAAATAGAAACATATTTGAATGTGTATTTGTTTCATGTTTTCAAAAGATATTTTGAAAACAAATGAACCCCTCATGTAGTATCTTCTAAATGTCTGTAAACATGCAAATTGGTTTTCAAAAATAAAAAACAAAAATAGTTACCAAAATATGTTTCCTAACATAAGTAGCTATTTTTCTATAAATAAATAAAAAATTGGAAATAAAAACACAACCAACAAACACGCCTGTAAGAGAAACAATAATGTAGAACAATTCAACATACAAAAATAAATAAACACATGAAAGGATCTTATCTCAAAATTTTGGGCAAGAACTGAAACTGCATGATATGATGAAAGTTCAGAGAGATAACAGGTGGTTTTTGTTCCTCATTAAATGCAAGTTAATAAAATGTATTATCTATGAACTATTGCGTCTTCTTGCTAATGTCAATGTAGCGAATGAGTTCTTTGTAATTACTTAAAACACAATAATAGATTGATTTTAACAGCTTTTCTGGTGCATTAGATCATGACATAAATTTTACAAGTATTATAGAGAACACATCCATTGAAAATGGATGAAGGTTAAATGATAAAATAAAATAAAATATCCATTAGGAATAAGCAGTGCTGGCATTCTAAGAAATTAAGTAATTCATATGGATTATAATAACTTGATATGATTAATGACATGATAATGAACCATGTGGTCGTTTAGTTGTGCTATAACAGAGTGCCAGGAAACGAATCCTCCAGTCTGACTACATGAAAAGGATAAAAAGAAATGTCCACAACACAAAACTATTAATGTGCAGAATGTATCACGAACTATGCGTTTTCGTGAAATAACAACATACCGGCCTGCATCTTCCATTCTTTGAATTTGATATCTTTCATTTTCCGTAAGTTCTAGGGCAACCTACAATTTGAAGGGAGAAGAAAAGAAAGAAAATGAAGGATAATACAATATTATTTATGTTGATTAATGCGAGCATTATTATAATATAAGAGCAATTTGAATGATAATTCTCGTAAAATAGTGATATACAAAGAGTTGAACAACCACCTAACCTTTAAATGGAAGTGCACAACACAGAAAGAAAAACAAACATAATATAAAACAAAAGAAAGGAATACCTATATACAAACATTGGCCAACAAAAAAGTTAAACTAAACCCAAACTGGGTTTCCCTCCATCTCTCTCTCTCTCTCTCTCTCTCTCTCTCTCTCTCTCTCTCTCTCTCTCTCTCTCTCTCTCTCTCTCTCTCTCTCTCTCTCTCTCTCTCCCCCCCCCCCCCCCCCCCCTTCTTCTCTTCTTTTTATTTTGTTGGTTAAAAGTGCAATTTATTATTACCAAACCTCTTATAATTTTATTTTTTTTCTCACAAAATTTCAATCGCTTGTATGGATTTCATGATCATTCATTTTCTTGCCATTAACTTCTATCCTTTAAGCCAAATTAATTTTTTACAATTTTCTACTTTCATCAAAAGCAGCAAATTTTACATCTGTTACAGTAAAATTGCCATGATGAAGCTTCCACAGGGAAGCTGAAAGGCAGAAAGGAGTAGGGAGGAATTTCTCTATATATTAATCTTCTTTATCTTTACAGAAAATAAAAAAAAGTTACATGTACAGAAATGGCAAGGTCTGTTTACAAGGAATCTTCTCATCGACTTGGAAAAACATAGAAACAAACACATGGGAATAAATTACACAGATTATATTATAATTTGAATGCATTAGATATTTAGAATCCTATAGATCAAATCTTTCCAAATCAGTTATATATAGTAAAGGAATTGTTTGTGCTCATGCCAATACTCCTCAAGATGGATGTCTTAAGTGCCCAACTTGTCAAGTGAGCTCAAGAATTCTTTACTGGATAGACCCTTTGTGAGTATATCCAGAATTTACCCTTCTAATCTAGCGATTATCCCTTTCACCCAAGTTATGTTTAATAAATTGTTTATATGCCTGGACATGCTAGGTGGAGGCTAGGTGTAGTTGTGTTGAACTGTATAATGTTCTATTGTGATTGTAGTCTTATTATCATAATAAATTCTCATTTCAGTTCATAGAATGAACCCAATTTCAGTTCGAAGTTTCTTCAGCCATAGTTTACATAGCTCACATGCCATTCCTTGAAACTCAGCTTCTACAAAGGACAACACTAGGACATTTTGCTTCTCGCTTCTCCAGGTTACCAAATTTTCACCCACAAATGTGAAGTAGCCATAAGTAGATTTTCTATCAAATGTGTTCCACGCCTAATCAACATTTGTATACTCTAGAAAATCCAAGCGTCCATTCTTTGAAAGCATGAGTCCCCTTCCTGAGGCTAATGTTAAGTATCAGATTATCCAAACTACAACACCCATATGATTTTTGTTGACCTCTGCATTAAGATAAAAGAAAAATATAATAAACAATTGCTAAAATGATTACCTGTCGTTGCCCATGCCGCAAATCCAGTTGAGATCCCGCCGTTGCTACAGTGCCCCATATCCTGCAATCAGCGCCGCTTCAGGACTTGTCACGCACAGAGCCCGCCTCGATCGCACCTCCCTCGGGGTCGTTAAATACGACACTGAAAGAAGCTCTTCCGGCTCAACACTCACGATCTCTCTCCCACGACACTCTTCTCCCGTTCGCTCCCTTCCTCCCGATCGATCTCCTCCCGACTCCAAGCCGCTCGTTCCACTGCCGAATCCCTCCAACACCGACTCTTCCTCATCTTCCACCCGTAGCCAAAGCCCGCTCTCTCCGCACCAGTCGCCCGAGCCGACTCCCTCTTCCGTCTCCGACCTCTCGGCCAACCGGCACAAGCAGAGAGAGAGAGAGAGAGAGAGAGAGAGAGAGAGAGAGAGAGAGAGAGAGAGAGAGAGAGAGAGAGAGAGAGAGAGAGAGAGAGAGAGAGCAGTCGGCCTACCTCCCTTGCCGTTCGACTTTGCTTCTTCCACGACTCCCTCTTCCGGTCGGATCGAGAGTTAAGCATTTTGATCGGAAGTAAGGAGAGGAGCTCGCTTGACCGTGAAGATAACTTTCTCCTGTTCGGACGCCACTTCAGCTCCGTTCGCAGTTGCTCAGCCTAGCTCCTTCCACGACCTCCCTTTCGGTCAGATTGGAGGTTACGACATTTTTTATCAGAAGCAAACAGCATGAGTGACTTGCTGTGAAGGTAACTTGTGCCCTTTCAGGCACTTCTTTGGCTTGATCCCGTAAATTAGAGGGGGGCTGAGAGGGGAAACCGAGGATTTAAGCTGTTAGGAGATTAACTAAATCTCATTCAAATGAGATATAGCTTAAATCCTGTTCAATTCCTATATAAATTTATTTGAATTAATTTTAATTAACTTAATTTGATTATGATGAATTATTTTTAATTATATTTAATTATCATTAATTATAAATTAGATTTAGTTAATTAGATTTAATGATGATCAATTATATTTAATTATAATTATTAATTATTAATCATAATTAATTAAATTTAATTATGATTAATTTTTAATTATAATTAATTGTTAATTAATCAAACATTTATTATAGTTAATCAAATCTTATTATAATTAATTATAATTAGCTATGTTAATCATAATTAATTGTGACTAATTAATTTAATTATAATTAATTTAAAAATGCTTGCTTCTCTCCCTCGATCCTCAAGCCAACGCCGTCGACCCCGCAGGTATAACTTCTAAATCCTAAAACTCCGAGAACCCGTTTCAACGCATTCGTCGAGACAAAACGACCACCTATACACGCTTTTCTTAGCGTGGTGGGAGGGAGTGCGTCACGACGCTTGCGACGAAGCGGGTAATCACCAAAATCTCCTTTTTGATGTTCGTATCGCCTTGGAAACCTCGCCTATACACGCTTTTCTTAGCGTGGTGGGATAGGAGCCCGGTGCGATGCGTACGACAAAGCGGGGATACCCATAAGTACCCGCTTGCGGGAAAATAACTGTCTTTCTTGCAAAAATATTTTTCAAAAATAAAAATATCTGTTTTCAAAAAAATACCCATACACGCTTTTCTTAGCGTGGTGGGAAAGGCCCAGTTTTCCGTAGTTTTCCCCTAAACGGGGGAGACGCCGGGAGGCTGCCAAAATTTCGGGTGAAGACGAACTGTAATTGGACTTTATTTGCACATCAAATGGACAAAAATGAGACTCGTACCTGGACCTGATTGAACTCCAAAGGCGTTAATAAAAGACTTAATTCAAATTCAAAATTAAAAAGAACAAAGACTCAATCTTGAACTTGCAAGAAGGATTCAGGGGACTTAAACAAATTGCAAAGGGCACAAATGAACTTGAACTTAAACAGAGGACTTGTGGACATGCATTTGAATAGAATAAGGTCACTTGACACTTATGAACTTGGTGAGAAGAACATGACTTGAACAATTTGAACATTCAAGGGAACTTGATTTTGCAAGCATTTGGGACTTGAACTTGCAAATTACACAACATAACTACAAGGACTTGACTTGGATATTTAAACTCAAGTAAAGACTTGAGTGGACTTTGAACTTAAACAATAAAATGGACTTGTATTTGGACATAAGGAAAATGATTGAATTCAAATGAAATAAATTCATGCTTGAATTTGATTGGAATGCCAAGTGAACTTTGATATTGAACTCAAATTTGTGAGTATTCAAATTTGATTTGAGTGGATAAATTCATGCTTGAATTTGATTGGAATGCCAAGTGAACTTTGATATTGAACTCAAATTTGTGAGTATTCAAATTTGATTTGAGTGGTTGAACTCAAGTAAGGACTTAAAGCACATACATAGAACAGAGCTTGAATCATTTGCAAGAGAACTTGGTTTGGACCAAGTATAGGAGACTTTGATTTGTACTTGATCTAAACTTGAAGGAATGATGACTAGAGATTGTAATTTGGGATAATCTCAAAGAACCCAAACAATTTCAACAAGGGACCGTACTTCAAGTAAATGAACATACAATCAAATGCAATTCAATAGCAAGCCATAATATTTGATCGATAATATGCAAGCAACAATATTTCCTATATGCATATGTAAAGAAAGAGAGTGGTGGTGCAAAGAAGAAATGTTTGAAGATTGCTCTCCTACAACCAACACAAGCTGACATACAAACTCTTAATGACACGAAGAGGCCATATACAAGAAACATAGTGTCCCACAAATAATTAAAGGACTACACTTGCTTATAGATGCATACAACGGTCTCCTATGGATACGGAGCTAGCTTACAAATAAATACAGTAGTAAATGGCTACGAATTATAAAAGAAGACTTGTCATACGTATGGCGTGCTATCTACGGATAGATACAAAAGAGCTATAATGGATTATTATGTGATATAGACACAGTAACATATTTGCAAATCAAAGTTGATGATAACACATTAGGTGTTAATGATCATAAGTTGATACCAAAGATCCATTCCACATTCCATATGTCAGAATTAGTAATGTAATGAAAAAGTCAAGTTATTGATTCAAGATACTGGTCACTGATTTCGAAGTGTAAGGAATTGGTAAGGATATAATCATCCAAGGTAGACGTGGTGGGTTCTTCAAGCCAATAACAGAAAACAAGGAAGATGACATAATTGATAAAGCACTTATTGATTTCTATACGAGTTTTGGAAAGAGAAAGCCAGATCAAATCAAGATTGAGTGAATTTTAATTCAACTAAGTTATGAACATTTAGTTGGATAAGATTATAGAGGCTTGCAAATTTCTTGATGAACAGCAGTCGTGCATCCAACATATTGTCTGTAAGAAAATACAGAAGTACTGCAATTGATACGGTCATCTACAAACAAGGCAGGAGATTAGTTAGTGCACTATGACCCGCCTACAAAAATCAACAAATAGTGCACGACAGTCTACCTGTACAAAGCATCAAACAACTGATCCAGAAGATGCTACTCCACGCCACCGGATTTGCAAAATTCGTACAAGCAGACAGAAGGCGTCTAAAATTATTTCAAAGTACCCCTGCACGTGCACTATAAATTGTATACACATAGGTACACTAAAAGGGGTAAAAATAATTATAAAACCCGCATGGGCCCCGGCGAGCGTGTTATTGGTACACACGTGACGTCTAGGGATGCTGCGCGGGTTGACAAGTGAATTCAGGCTCGAAACCGATCCTTCTATACGGGTCAATAGAAGTCGACAGGGTTCGAACCAACAAACAAATATACGGTTGTGACGACCGTTATATTTGTCTTAAAACATTCATATTAGGCCTTCAAGGCCTACAACAATATGAATTCACTAACAAAGGCACAAAGCCTACAAGAAACCCGATCCTCGATCAATAGCTTGGTCGAGTCGACAAGGTTCAAGCTTTAAATGAAAATGATCCCCAAACACCCCGATGATGGCCGTGTTGAATTCAGATCTCAATCGGAGGGGTTCCCAGAATACTCCAAAGCTCCATCCAAAAATCCCCAAAATCTAAAATTCTCCAAAAATCCAAAAATCCCAAATTCCAAAATATTTAAAATATGAAATCCAACCATCCACACTTAAGGCAAAATCCATCCACCCTCCGCAACAGTCTGCCGGGGTGGACAAATTCAAATAAACTCTAGCTCACAAAAAGCCAAATGCCTAGTCGAAAATATCACTATGATCCATTCTCAAACAATCTTTTGCCAGTAAGGACGTGGTACGTGTCCTCTAACCGGCAGTTTCGCCGCCAAATGGCACTGCAGGTAAACGGTTATGACCCGGGGCCCTCTGAACTGAGTGGTTTTGCCGCCAAATAGCACCACAGATACCGGTTATGGTCAGAGCCAATACGCTCCTTAATGGCGTTAAATCCTTGAGATATGAATCAATAGGATATGATCGATAGGGCACAAAGCCCTCTGTCAGCTAAGGTGGATTCAAATTTGTCCCCTTAGACAAACATCCAACCCCGGTCTACAAGGTCCCTTGGACGAAGCAACCCATGGCTGCCAACAAGGATCCTTCTGTCAGGTTGGGTCGACTACCTCCTCTAACTAAGTAGACCAGGGACCACGATGGCCCGGGACGACGGAACCATGGGATCTTGATCGGGTCTATCATCCATTCCCCCACCATCCGCTTTAAGTACAAGATGGTGCAATTTCTATTTTGAATATCAAAATCTCCAAATTCTCAATTATTTCCAAACTTTCCAAACATTTCCAAATACCCAAATCTAAACTCAAAATCCAATTTTCATATCCATTGCTGCTACTATATGCCAGATAACACGTATTTTCTACGTATCTGATCGACGACTAGCCTTAATCGAAAGTTCTCTCTCATGATTGAGAGGGGTAATTAACTATAGGGGCTTGCGCCTATAGGAAACCAGAACTCATATCATAAAGTCCTCGCAAAATGAGGGCGAAATCTCTGGGTAGTGTCTTATCTACAAACCCATCTGCCTTCCAAAATTTACCTCGGAACCTAGTTCGTTAAAACTCCCTCGCCGAATAAGAAAAGCGAGCGGAGGCCGGGGTCGAATTTTCGGAGCCCACAATTTTCACTAAGATGATGCAAAAATTGACTAATGATACTAACTGCACATGACATGACTAGGCATGTGTGAGATAGGTAGATCAATTTTCCCATTGTTTGGTGATACTTCTCCTTATTGGTGTTCAGGTTGTGGGCTCCGAAAATTCGGCCCCGGCCTCCGCCCATACTATTGTTTTCTTTTTTTAGGGGAGTTTTAACGAAATAGTTCCGGGGTAAATTTTGGAAGGCAGATGAATTTGTCGATAAGACACTACCCAGAGATTTCGCCCTTGTTTAGTGATGACTTTATGATCTGAGTTCTGGTTTCCTATAGGCGCAAGCCCCTATAGCTAATTACCCCTCCCGATAACAAGAGATAACTTTCGATTAAGGCTAGTCGTCAATCAGATACATTGTATCCACAGATACAAAGTATCAAGCATATAGTAGCAGCAATGGGTTTAGGTATTTAAAAAGTTTGATATTTAAAATAGAAATTTTACCATATCGCACTTAAAGCAGATGGTGGGAAAATGGATGATGGACCCGATCAAGATCCCATGGTTCCGTCGTCTCGGGCCAAAATGGTCCCTGGTCTACTTAGTCAAAGGAGGTAGTCGACCCAACCTGACAGAATGATCCTTGTTGGCAGCCATGGGTTGCTTCGTTCAAGGGGACCTTGTAGACCTGGGGTGAATACTTGTCTAAGGGGACAAATTTGAATCCACCTTAGCTAACAGAGGGCTTTGTGCCCTATCGATCATATCCTATTGATTCATATCTCAATGATTTGATATCATTAATGAACGTATTGGCTCTAGCCATAACCGCTATCTGTGGTGCCATGTCGCGGCAAAACCACTCGGTTCAGAGTGCCCCGGGTCATAACCGTTTATCCTGCGGTGCCATTTGGCGGCAAAACTGTCGGTTAGATGACACGTACCACATCTGTACTGTAAGAAACTATTTGAGAATGGATCCTAGTGATATTTTCGACTTGGCATTAGCTCTATGTGAGCTAAAGTAAATTTAATTTGTCCACATCGGCAAACTATTGCGGAGGGTGGATGAATTTTTCTTTAAGCGCTTGAATGGTTAAATTTTGATTTTAAATTTTTGGATTTGATATTTTGTGGAGTTTTGGATTTTCATGGGTGATTGGTTGGAGATTTGAATGTTGGAATCAACTCCTCCGATTGAGATATACGTTCAATACAGCCATCATCGGGGTGTACAGGCATTTCCATTGACTAAACCTTGTCGACCTTATTAATTTTCCGATAGGGGATCGGGTTCGTCGGTTGTATGATTTTATTTAATGACTTTCTTTATTCATTGGCCTTGAAGACCTTATATGAACGTATAAAATAGATGTTATGGTAGATGCCTTGACCGTATATTTGTTTGATAATTCGAGCCTTATCGACTCATATCTATCCATATAGAATGAGCCGGCTCAAATTAAGATCATTTATTGATCTGCACAGCATTCCTAAATGTCATGTGTGTACCCTTAACACGCTCGCCGGGGCCCATACTAGAGTTTGGGGGCATTTTATAAATATTTGTTGAAACTTGTTGACTCCTATTTACATGTTTAAGAGGATCGGATTCAAATTTGTTGACCCGCGCAGCATCCCTAGACGTCACGTGTGATCCTACAACACGCTCGTCGGGGCCCATGCTGGAGTTTGTGGGCATTTTATAAATATTTGTTGAAGCTTGTCGACTCCTATTTACATGCTTAAAAGGATCGGATTCAAATTTGTTGACCCGCGCAGCATCCCTAGACGTCACGTGTGATCCTACAACACACTCGTCGGGGCCCATGCAGGTGTTTGATTACATTTACCCCTTTTTGTGTACCTGTGTATACAAACTACGATGCATGTGCGAGGGGGCATTTTGGATATTTGACGAGTCTTTTACGATAGCTCTTAGAAGTATGTTTTGTCATAGTCTTTTCAGCATTTACTTGTGGATAGTATGGTGGATGCACGACCACTACTCATCGAGGAACTTGCAAGCCTCAATAAACTTATCCAACTCAATGTTCAGGACCTAGTTGAACTGAGATTCATTCACTCCATAATGATTTAATCTGGCTTTCTCTTCCGAGAACTCATATAGGAATTAGTGGACAACTCCTTGATTATGCCATCCTCATCATTTTTTGCTATCGACTTAAATAAGGAATCAATTATTTCAACCTTGGATGATTGTGTTTTTATTGATGTTCTACATCTCATGATCAGTGGTCACTACATTGAATTGTCAACTACAACAACTGAATATATATCAGGTTGCCCAAGAGATCCTTGCAAGAAATCAATTCCTAAAATAATTGTTGCAGCCCTCGGTATGATTGGGATAGCTGTTGTATTTTCTATCATGTCTATGGCGAACTTCTCATATACATTTCAAGCTTCATCACATATACCGACTTGTCTTGTACATTGTATGTCTAACTTCTCTTCTTGTAGGGAACAGACATGCATACTCGTCACAGTACTATTGCCAACGATATGGGTGATTATCATTGACTTATGTATTCGTCATACTTTGTAGAGATATCAGATCTTCAGGCTTTACCTACGATCGTATCACTACACCACAAGTGGATAAGTCATTGTATGCATTGCAAGCTTTCTGTCGTCGTCTGTAGGTAAGTTGTGTTAAATGTCAAACTTTTAGTGCTATTAGTGGGCATTGGCATTTGATCTAGTCACTTTGCATTTGCTCGTGGACAATTCATCGAACATGTATCAAGGATCCTTCATGGTTCGCAGATGCTCGTCATTTATTGTTACATGATGGCATTGATATTTGCATCAGAAATCTGTTGCCCCTGCCTTTGGGGGACTATGGCATCTGTACTACAAATCTCTCCTCCTACTTATAGGCGAGGTATCATATACATGACAAATTTCCTATAATGATTCGTAGGGATCATATTTGCTTGTTGATTATCGGTTCTTGCTTGTAGATATCATCGGGAATGGTCGTATTTGTATTGATAGCAAATAGGTCATTTCCTTTGCAATCTTCTCCTCTTGCTTGTAAACATGATATAACCTTTGTTTGTTATTCTTCATTGCTCGCAAGAGTCATGTCGAATCATCACAAGTCCTTCATTGCCCTTGAAGTTAGCTTATGGCCTGTATAGTAAGTTTATCATCAATGCTTGCATCTCAGCCAGCATGATAACTCTTTGAAGTTTTATTAGAGATTTTGTATGATTGATTGTAGGTGAACATGATCATTAATGAGCTAACCTTGATTTTTCATTTGTATGTTGACTTTCAACATCCATAGGAAACTACTATATTCACTTATGTGTTGGTTGTTGTTGGTTGGAAGGTAATCATTTTATTCACTCCATATTCTTCATATATCCTTTATGGAGATACTTTCCATGGTTACAGCAAATTCCATGCATTTATGTTGTACATTCCCTTTAAATTGGTTGGGGTGTATTGACATTAATCTGCAGTCAGGTGTTTGGTCACTTATCCATCATGAATCTTCTAATTAATCATTGATCTTCCCACTATTAGTTGCTCCGAGTGAGATGTAGGATTATTGTCCACCATGGATCATTGCTTGTAAACAAGTTACGATTGAACTCCTGCTCATCATAAGTTTCATATTCCTTCGTTCATTACATATTAGGTCTTAGTACTCACAAGGGAATTGCGCATTTCCATTCATTTGAATGTTTCCTCACAAATCCCCGTATACACATGTAATTAGATTATTGCGCACATTACAAGTCTCTTGATATTGAGTGAAAATCTTGCATTGTTGATTGCAAGCATGTTATTGTTCAAAAGAATCCAAGCCTTGACTTTGTAATTGAGTCATATTTTTAGTAACTTCTCCTTGTAGATAGATTAAGATTGCAAGTTCCTTATCTCCATTCATGTAGTAACATGTAGGATGATCCGTCATCAACCTTTCATTTGCTTATGAGCAAATTATATTCATTGAGGCTTCAATATAGATCCTTTGTTATTTCATTGATTGATTTTTTTTTATGTGCATGATCAGAACTCTGATTAACATTTATATTTTTAAATGTGATTGCATTCATTAGATTAAAGTTCGGTTCCTTGCAGCTTGCTCAAGTTCAAATTATAGTTCATTTGAGCTTATTTGTGTTATCATTCAAATCAAGCTCTTTGTCTAAGCTTGAGTCCAAGTTCAATCATAATTCTTTGTAGTCCAAGCAAATTCAAGTCTTGTGGAGTTCAAAATTGATTTGGGTCCTTATATCTTCAGTCCAAATTTCGACAGCCTCCCAAAGTCTCCCCCGTGTAGGGGAAAAACTAAGAGGCAACCTTCCCCTTCACGCTACATGAGCGCTTCAGGTAGATGTCGGGTGACACCGCGGCTATACTTTCTTCCATCCCCGCTACGCTACAAGATCGTTTAAGGGTCTCCGAGCACCTGTTGAAAAGAGCACAGTTGTTTCCCCATGTATGGGTACTTATTTTTTGTCCTCACACTACATGAGCGCACCGGGGATTACCCACCTCGTCGCGAGCGTCGCACCGGGTTCCCTCCCCCCGTACTACGTGAGCGCATATGGAGGTTTGTCGGCTCGTCGAGAGTAGGATTTTTTAGCTAGAAAATTTATACCTTCGAAATGAAGTGGCGACGATGACGATCAAATACAGTCTTTTTTTTAACTTTTCTTTCTCTCTCTCTCTCTCTCTCTCTCTCTCTCTCTCTCTCTCTCTCTCTCTCTCTCTCTCTCTCTCTCTCTCTCTCTCTCTCTCTCTCTCTCTCTCTCTCTCTCTCTCTCTCTCTCTCTCTCTCTCTCTTCTCTCTCTCTATATATATATATATATATATATATATATATATATATATATATATATATATATATATATATATATATATCTATATATATATATATACTAGTAATATATGAATATTAGATTATTATTATTCATAATAATATTATGAATGATAATATTATTATTATTTATAATAATAACATTAAAAAGATAGAAATAATACTATTATTATCATGATAATGATAATAGTATTATTATGATAATAATATTAACATTAATATTAATATTAGCATTAATATTAACATTAACATTACATATATTTAGTATCAAAATGTTGAAGTGAGGGAGAGTATTCACCTTGATTGTGCTAGGCATTTGGGTTGGGTTGAGTGAGATGGAGTCTAAGTGGGCTTAAGAGTTTGGTCGGGTATACAAGTAGGTACGGCTAGGTAGAGATAGGATCAGGTGGAGGAAGAGCTCGGTTAGGGCTAGAGAAGAGTGAGAGATTGCTGGTAAGGATCAGACGAGGTGACTGGCTTCCGCGTGCGAATAAGATGATGGGGAGTTCGGCAAAAGGAATCAAGGCTAGGGTATGATCGAAGAAGAATATCGTATAAGAAGCATGAGTAGGGTCAGCGGCTTGAGGTATTCAAGGTGATCTTAATGGGGTTTGAACCTGACGGGAAGAGCTGGAGACCGGATTCAGTTTGATAGGCAAGGTCGGAGATGGGTTCTTCTTGCAACTAGTAGAGGATGAGTTCGACGAGGTCTCGATGGCTTCTTGTGAATTCGAATGTAGGAGTCGGTGCAGAGGGAGGAAGGTTGAAGGTTTGCGAAGGCTCAAAGAATTGAAACAGCAAAATGAAGGACCTCATCTTCATTTTATCAACGCAAGTGAAGGCACGATCGAGGTCGGCTTCACGAGATTTGTGGGAGAGATCTATTCGGCACCAGACTTAGTAGGATTTGAGCAAAATTTTGACAGGGTTCGTGGATCTGATGGGTACAAGGTATGTATATGGGATTTCTACCTTCTTCCCTTCTTGTTCTTTATACAGAGGTTAACAAATCACGAATTTCACAAAAATATTTTATTTTATGTTTGCATGAAGTCTTCAATGCTACAAAGAAATTTTTCTTTTTAAAAAAAGCAAACTCTCTTTCCTTTCCCACAAGATACAATCACATCTTCTAATCTCCAGACCCAATCTTCTACATATGAGAGTAGAATCAGCAAGGTATATAACGAAATAATATTTAAATGGACTTAATTAATATGTGAAGTTGTGAACCCGATCCTCTATAAGCAATGAAGCAGAGTCGACAAGATTAAAATCGATCATGTTCAACCATGCATAATTCCCTTATAATGGGTGTGACTATTGTGTGTCATAAAATGAGGTTCTACTTAAAAAATAAATAAAGCTCTCAAATTGCAAATATAAATGCTTCAAACAACCTTAGTCTGATGATGGTTGCATTGAAAGAAAATCTCAACCAAAGGAGATATCATTTTTAAATGCCCTCATATCCCAAAGCAATAATTATGAGCCCAAATCTACAAAATATTAGAAGTCAACATATATATATATATATATATATATATATATATATATATTATATATATATATATATATATATATATATATATATATATTATATATATATATATATATATATATATATATATATATATATATATATATATATATATATATAGCATTTAAGCAAAAAACACCATTTAAAGTTTAAAGAAATAATTCATCCACTCTCAACAATAGTTGTTGAGGATGATAACTTTGAGGTAATCTCATATCACAAAGAGCTAATGTCATATTAATTGTATCTCCATTATCACTTTCAAAAGTTTCATGTAGTAAGGATGTGATAAGTATCTTTTGAACAAATAGTTTGGTCACAAAATGGCACTTCAAATGAACAATTATGATCGTGGTTTTCTAACCAAGTGGTTGATTGCAAAATGTCATCATTAAATAATGGTCTCGATAATCCCAGCCTCCCAAAAACTTCCCAAATGGCTCAATCCTCTGAGTATTAAATTGAATTGTGCACTTGATAAAGCTCGAAGCCCTCTATTAACTAAGATCAACTTAAAAGTGTCCCTTTGGATGACCATTAAACCCAGATATACAAGATTCTCTTGGAGAAGCAACCTATGGTTAGGTTGGTCGGCTACTTCCATTGACTAAATAAACTAGGGTCATAAGATCTTAAATGATTTCGTCGTGATCACCCCCACCATTTTCTCTAAGGTAAAGACCGTGCAATTTCCTCAATCATAAACCAAGTTATTGCTATTATAAACAAAGCATTTAGCACCTACCGACTATCCTTGATAAAAATTCTCTCGTGATTAAGAAGAGTAATTAACCACAAGTTTTGTGCTTATGGGAAACTTAAAAAACAAATCATAAAGTTCTAATGAGGGCAAAATCTCCTGATAATATTTTATTTGATATATAATTCACCTTCTGAAAATTTTAACCTAAAACAAACTCTCATGAAAGGGTTGGGCGTCAATCTTCTGAGCCCATACTCACAAGAGATGGCCAACATTTTGGTATTTTAAAACCAACATACTTGGCAACTATGCGAACTATGTAATATGCAATGAAAACCAAAGCTTTGTGTGTCTCAACAATCTTCCTTTCATAAGAGGGATCGTCAAATTATTCAACATTACCCCTCAATCAAAAGCTTTATCAAGTATAATGACAAAGAATTTGCTCGCACAAATAAATCTATCATGTGAATCACCCAATATGAATTTCGTTCAACCACGACATAACCCACTAAAAATCCATGAGAGCCACAAACTACATGAACCTTCTATTCCAACCAAACCATAGGAGCTGATAGCACTGTTAGGGAGTGTAAGATAGAGGGAGTCAAAGTTAGACTAAATACACCAATTCTCAAACTCATCTTTAACTCAAAGGCTTAAGCTTATAGGTGAGGATTTCCACATGACACTTCAGCCGACACATTTTACAAGTATTTAACGTGACACTAAGCCTAAAGCTTTATCCACCTTAATAAAGCTAACCAAAAAAACAAAAAATAAGAATCCAAAGGATAGCCAATCCCTTGACCATGTCAACTTGTAGTCTAAAACCTAAAAACTATATACATGGACTATATTTGCAGAACTAGCATTCAAAATTTAAGGACATAGTATGATAGTGTTCGACATTAACCCTAAATTATTCAATTTCGCGTATTCTCCTAGCTGACAACAAATAACAGTATAGGAATCACTTCGAGTAGAAGACAAACTCCGACCTATAAAAAATTAAATTTTTAACCCATACACAGATATGATCACAACCCTTTGGAACCAAAAACTAATTGTCTCATATCAGTGCACCTCGTAAGTTAAGCATTTGACAAATTTTAATGATTAATTAGACTAGTCCGCTAGGGGAATGTTTGTTAGTGGGTTTTAAGTAAGAATTTTGGCAGGATTTATCGCAAATCTTACCAAATGGTGAAATCCATGAATAATCCTACAGGATCATAAATCCTATTCATACTCAATTTCACTATAAATCCAGGATTTACTAAAACCCAACATTCAGTAGATTTAATGAGATTTACAGGAATATGGAATACTCTCTCGCATCCTTATCATTGAGCAGCCTCAAAACCCCCATTTCTATAGCTTGATGATAGCCTTATCTCCACACCCCATTGTCGTATCGTCTTTGCTTGCAACAAAGTTGTTAAGATAGCATTCGCATCTTCCACAAAGCTTCCCTTCTTCCTCCACATAATTTCATCAAATTAGGTATATACCCTACCCATAGCAATCTCTTGCTATTTATTCCTCATTCTCTTTGGGTAGAAAACCTTATACTCCTCACTCGGCTGGACCAACCCATCATCGAAGCCATCACCGGAGGTCACCAAAACATCTTCAATTTGGCAAAGATTTCAACGCCTCATTTACCACTGATCTCCTCATTGAGTATGAAGGAGATGACAACAAGAATGTTTTGGGTCATTGACCTCCTCATGGCCATTTGGCAAAGTCATTTTAGTTCATACCAAGGAGTTGAGAACTACTCTACTGCATTTGTAGCTTTTTTTTTTAATTATAACTGATTTTATTTAACTTTTCTAAAACACTGCTGTCAATGTCAACTTTTTCTTAGTCATTATAGTTGCATTTCTTTAAATAAGTATGTTCCAATTTTTTAGTATCATTTTCTTTCATGTTCATTAGATGTTTAGTTGGTGATTGCATTCAACTTTGCTATAAAACTATCGGAATATTACCATTGTTATTTGCATATGATTCTTCATTCATTCATTTTATCCTTTGTTTAATTTTGAGTTCATTTGGCATGGTTTTATATTGGCTTCTTATCCTAAAATAGTAGAAATAAGAAGAGTTTGTTAGGAAAAATAATTACAGTGCATTGCCTCAAACTTGGCCATCAATTTCTCTTGGGAGAGCTGATATTATTTGGACCTGATTTCTACATAATTACTTTGTATTGCCGTACATATTCAAGTTGCCAAAATAATTTTGTTTGTTCGTCAAGATTCCTTATTCTTCTTCACTATTTAAGTAGTTGGGCTCCAACATAGATATACCACTTGTATCTGTATTTTTTTTGTTTTGGGTTCTTTCATCTTTAAACCCAAAACTGAATGAAAAAAATGAAAATTGATGTGTTCTAAAAGATTCTATTATATCGGTTTTAAGATAGTTTTGATTTTTTTGGATTGGCATCATGCAACCGCAATTCTTGTGGACGTTATTTTAAGAGTAACCAGGTTTAAAATTAGGGAAGTTTGAACGTGAATAATTCAGAAGCTGCACTATGCGCTGAAAATTCAATCGAACAAGGGAAACTTAATAGCTATGTCATGCACAAGTGAAGAAAAAGTGAAATAGGAAATATTATCATGGCAATGCATTTTGGGTTTTAGACTCTTTCAGTTATCATTAGTCATCAATATTAACTACCTCCACTATAGTCGGTATGAATGTCACCAAATGAAATGTTAAAAAACCTCCGATGTAATTCCTATACTATTTTAAAAAATTTTATAGGGTGGCATTAGCATTACATCCTAATCCCAAAAGGTGGTTTGCTTCTTGCAGAATAGATATGAAGCGATTTCTTAAAATCAAGGCTTGTAATGTGGAAATTCCAACATGCACCCATGAGTTGATGAAGAGGTCTCGAATTATATTGGTCAACCGCAAAGCATTACCTTAACTCCTACAGGCCTAGAACATTGTTCTGGGTGAGCTTCTTTGAGCAATCCCTCTACGAAAATGTATCAAATAGTGTATTAACAAAAGAGTTATGGTACATCATTGTGAATGTCATGAATCGAATCTAGGCACAAATTACATATAAGAGATTGTTATGAGAATATTTAATAATGTAAAGTCAAATTTAGAATACTATACCGACTCTCAAATTGAAACACTTGAGGTGAGATGAACTACATATTCCAATAGTGACTAATGAGATGTGGGATGAGATCATCCAGGTATGTTTTTGCTTTTGTTCTTCAATGTTTTATTATTCAAACAGTTGTGTACACATAATTATGTGATTTCACTTAAACTAAATGTGTCCTGAAGGATACCATGTGATTACTTGAAAATGCTAAAACTTAATTAATATGTACTTTTTTTTTTCCTTTTACGGTTCTCAAGTAAGCATTCTTCATAGTTTCAAATATAAATCATGAAGTTAACCGCAATAATACTTGAAGTGAATAGCCAAATAGTTTGTCAGGATTTATCAAGATTTAACAAATATCATGCCAACAGTTTTCAGTAATTATCAGCCTCATAATTTGATAAATACTGACTTATAGGATTTACCAAATCCTACTTGACTTAAAACTTAATTGCAGCCAATACAGGATTTAATATGAATCAACCCAAAAGAGGTTTTGCTGTTCTAAATTCAGCAGCAAACTCCAGGAACCTAATAAGGAACAAAGTAACGGATATCTGAGGAAAACAGAGCTAACCTGCTTGGCGAGAAGCTCGCGCTCTATGTTTCCAGCGACGAAGAAGGGATCGTGCGGTGCGAATCTTCGCCGAACCGCTATCCAGTGCGGAAATTCTAAACCAGACGCCTCCATCAAGGAGCGTTTGAATTTGAACTTGAATCAATGCTTGGTAAAAAAATTCGTAGGTTGCAAAGGTAGTTCTCTTAGGGCTAGTGCAACGATCGGCATAGAGTCGTTCGAGGAAAAGGAAATTTAAGTAAATTTATGAAATGTATAATCAATATTTATTATTTCATTATACTCAAGTAAATGACTAAATGATGCCTTTAAAAAATTTTATCAATTTTTAGAAAATGATTTCTAAGCTGACCATAACCAGCGACTGCTTTGTTATAATTTTTTAAAGCAGTTTTTTTATAAAAAAAATTTAAAAAAATTAATTTTATAAAAAAATTTATTTTTTACTAAAAAAACCACTTTAAAAAATAATAAAAAATATCGTTTTAAACCAAACATTAGTATAATCAAACCTTAGATTTTTCATGCATGAAAATATTATATCATAGTTTATATTTTGCATTAATTTTGATTTAATTTATATTATTATATATAAATTATAATTTTTTTTAACTTTTGAGCCAATTAAGTGGTTTGTTTAGTTAGAAGTACAATAGGTGAAAAGTATTCCGAATTGAAGGGTTTTAAAAATATTAATATTTGGCCGAATGAAAAAGGAATGTAAAGTAGAGTAAATTAAATTTAGTATAAATTATTTTAGTTGAATTTTTAGGTAAACTAAACTCGCCAAAAATTGAGTTAGAACTATTTACATCGCAAGTAAGCTCGTTTGGCCACCACCCACCGTCGCCCACCACCATTGGCCGACACCACCACCTGCATTATCGGTCACCGATCACCAACACTTGTCGTTGGTCCTAGCCAACCTTCACCTACCGCCGGCCACCACCATCTTCGACCACCATCGCCACCTTTTATACCCGCCCACAGCCACCCGCTATATGCCGCCATCATCTAACAGTTAATGTTAACCACCACCATCGTCAACAGCCACCACCACCAACAGCTACTACTTGCCATTTGCGTCGGAAGCCGCCGGTGACCACTGTCGAACGCCTCCATCTTTAGACTTTTTACTACATTCACTTTACTTTAAAAAAACAAAAATAATAATTTACCTTCATTTATTTTACATCATTTATTTTACACTCATCTAAATAACTTCAAAGTATTTTTTTCTTACATTACATTCATTTTTCACTGCATTACTTTTACATTGCGTTCTTTTTTTAGCCATTCAAATAGCCCAGACTAACTCACACACACATCACATATGCAAGCTTCAAATCCAAAATCTCTTGATTGATAGTCAAAGCTCTCAACCAACAAATCAAGATGAATTGCATATAAAATAATATTTTATCTAGCAAAAATTTTAACTTTTAAATATGTATCTCAAAGTAATTAACTAAAATCAGCATAAATGCATTTGATAACAATTGTCGTCTTACATCAACTTTGAGAGCAAAATAGTCATGTTTCATCTAAACCAATTTATGATGATCCAATCTTTATCAAGCCTACATCGCTCAAATTGAGACAAAATTGGCCATAATATTTGTTAAAGAACGATGAAACCACAAAATTGAAGCCCCTAATTGACACTATGAAATTTAAGTCCACATGTGCTTGGAATATGTTCATGTACAACTTAGACTATTATGATAATTGATTTGTGGTGTAATAATAAAATATCAACATTTGTTGGTAACTACATAATTTATTCTATTTAAGGACTAAGACTTCATTTGGGATGGCTTTCTCAGTAAGAAAGTCGCCCAAACGAAGCCTAAATTAACCCTAATGAGTCTATAAATAATAATATATGAGAAACAGTACTATGACAACCAAAGAGGTGGGGTGAATTGTGTTGTGCACTAATAACAGCAAATAATAATGAGAACACAGAAATTTTATGTGGTTCGATCCAAACCCAAAACTAGCCTACTCTACGCCTAATCCAACCCCAAACTAAGATTCAACTAACAACAAAAAATATTACACCAACCATCTCTTCTTAACATAAGGAAGAAACAACCTCAAACAACGGTGAGAACCTCACAACAATAATACAAGTCACAAAAGAAAGGAAAAAATAAGTGTAACACATTATATCTCATAAGAAAATAATTTTCAAGAATTTGCTCTCAAGCCCCTCACAAAAATAAAGTTTCAATAACAACAAAATAAATGAGTTTGATCACTGCGTTTATATTATATGAAGATGCAAATATGATGAAATGAAGTTTCTAAATGTATTTGCAAAGAAAAATGCAAGCAAAAAACTTTTAAAATAATTTTCCAAGACTATGTAATGTGGGAAATTAAGCAATGTAAGTACTTGAAAAATGTATGCTATTTTGTAAAATAAATATTGTTGGAAAATTTATAAAAAATATGTTAGGATGACAGCAACTTAGCACACCAAAATTATCTGAGAGTTAAATTCAAAATAATTCAAAAAATATGACAAGACTAGTTGAAACCCATATTTAAACGAGAGGCAACTAGTCTTACAAAAATTCATAACAAAGAGTTCTATTTATATAATTTAAAATTTTTGGAATAATATATTTAAAGACACCTTAGATGGTAGATAAAGAAATATATAAGATAAACCAAAGGCGATTCAAATACAAGGCAAAACCAAGTTCCACAACATGTCACTAACTCACAAAATGGTATGCAATCAAAATGTTTTATGAAATGATGTCTCTGTGGTGCCAAACTACACAGCACCATGGCACCCAACTACGCAACATCATTGTGCTACATTCCAATCCTAGAGTTACTATAGAATAGAGACAGTATTACCATGACGGCCATTGCATAGTGCTGTAGTGATGCAATTAATATTTTCATATTTTTCATATATATTCATTTTGAAAATTTTGGGTTATTATAATCTTCCTACCTTAGAAAAATAGTATCCATGAAAATTCCATACAAAATAGATCTGATTCGGACACCTTAATTATTAATCAAATTACACATTCATTCACTAATATGTATGCTTATGAGTTTAGCTGTTAATCGTATAATGCAATGCATTTCAATAAAATAATACAATTGTGCAATAACATTTAGAATAGAAAATCATACCCTTGGAACTATTAAACACATATGATCTCTCTTATCAGGGTTGAGGTTCAGTCCATCTACCACTTACAGTTGTAGCTAGTCCGAACAAAGTCTAGTTCATATCCATGTAATGGGAAATGCATCATCTTATGTCCAATGCTGCCACACCTAAAGCAATATCTAGTAATTTTATAATATTGTCGTGTTTGCCTTCTTCAACACTAAACACATTATAGAGTGTTTTTAACATATGCTTTCATTATCTTCTTTTTACTACCTTCACCTATTTACTTGATAGGTGGAGGTTTCTACTAAAAAATTTTTACTCGGACTAATCAGCCAATTTTCACTAACCATTTGTGGAATCACATCAGCAAACTTTATTACATCCTTAGGTGTAATTCAAGTTGCTTATTTGTCTTATTTAAATATAATTTCTTCCCCTTTTGGATTCATCAATAGATCTTTTAACAAAATGCACATGAAATGCATATTCAATTCTCTATATCACATATATTAATGTATGCAACTCATGTTCATAAATGCATGAATGCAACTCAATACTCTTATACACTTCCCCATACATAATAAGTTTGAAAGCTCTGGTTACAATTTAATTCTTCCAATTAACATTACTCTGATACCATTTTGTCAAGCCCTCAAATCTAAATTAAAAGAATTGAATATTTTTATTACATTTCAATAAAAAAAATAAAGCTGATAAATTTCATCCATACAATATCGAGGTGATCAATAGGATTTGGAAGCTAGAAACTTGATTGAAAGATCAATTTTCAATTGAGAAAATTTCATATTCATTCATATTCTTAGTACATAAAACATAAAGTTGTATTGTATACAGAAAGAAGCTTTCTCTTATATAAAGAAATTGACAATAGATATCTATTATATATCTAAATATATATTAGACCTGCATCAAAATGAAATAGCACTTGAATTTTTGATTTTTTCTCTACTCCCATTTGTATGCATTTCGATCAACCCAAAAGAATTGCAAGCCCAACTACTTAAATTCTTGATTTTTTCTCTCTTCTTATGCTTATGGATATGGATCCGGGGGCCCTTCGAAAGAATTAATGTATGAAGAATCGTACGGGTATAATATACCATAATATACCATATCATGTCATATATTCTATAAATAGAATAAAATAGAATAATAAAAGAAAAATCTTTAATAGAGGCTTTAATAGAGGATTAAATAGAAGAATCTAATACTACTAATAAAGAATATATAGATATAGATAAACTAAAGCAAGTCAAGTTTTTTTTTATGGTTTCGCAAAACGATCACAATTGATACTATTAGATTTTTCAGTAAAGTACTAAATTAGTAATATTCCTAGCTCTAAAGCCCACTCCTTCCCCATACTACAAGTGAAAGAGAAAATGTAAACACTACCATTAAAGCAGCCCAAGCGAGACTTACTATATCCATGTGAATGATGTCCCCTATTGAAGGAATTATTCCATTATTGATTTATAATCATAGTGGAATGAATGGTGCATAGTCAAAATAGGATTCTTACTTATGGCTCTTTATGAAACAATTTCATAAATCCACTCATAAAAATTCTTATTCAATATAATTATATTGAAATAGAAAGAATTGAATATATATATATATATATATATATATATATATATATATATATATATATATATATATATAATATAAGATATAAGAAAAAAAGAAGAGCCGTTCAACCATTCTGATTCAATTTATGAGCAGCACTCAGAGCCTCTAGCGAGTCTGGATACAAATAAGTTCTTTCCACAATTATTAAATGAATTTACCATCAGCCTATCCAATCTAATCTCATCGCAGACAGAGTTAGTAGACACTACCTCAATATTTCAATATTAAGTGAAGTTATAGTGTAAAATAATTAGGGAGTCTTTATAGTATATTTTAGAATCCTTTCTTACCAAAATGGAGTGTCTCTTAGGAACCTTTGTATACCAAGATTTCCGACTTCTGACTTTATTCTTACTTTCATAGTTCTGATGCCCAGAATGATTCTCACTATTTCTTTTATTTGATTCAATTCAGAAGAGCCCAAACCAATCATTAAGAAGATTGGGTTGCTTCAGATTTATTGGTACCTGTTTGAGCCACACTCAGAACCCAGATTTTGAGAAAAAAGATGACAGTCCTTTTTTTTATAGGCCCTACGGGTTCTCAAAATAAAGTATCGACAGACCTAGCCCTTGCCTATGCTTTTGCGGGACAAGGATTCGTCAAGTTCGATCAACAGGATTAAGAAATTCCAAGTCTTTTTTTGTTGATCAGGCGACACCCAGATTCGAACTGGGGATAAAGGATTTGCAGTCCCCCGCCTTACCACTTGGCCATATCGCTGTTGACCTCATTTTTGTATGAGGTCACTAAAGCCCTTCCAAACTCCAGATTAATTTTAGATCCTAGGATCCACTCTAGACCTTAGGATTCTTTCCTAGAGCCAGACCTTAGAGCCTACTCTAGAGCCTAGGATTCCCTTAAATCCTAGATCTTAGAACTCCTCTAGATCTTAGGATCACTCCAACTTCAAATCAATCCCCACCCTTGATCAGCCTCAACCTCAAATCAATTCCTACATTTGATCAACTCCAACTTCAATTTGATTCCTACCTTTGATCAATTTAAATCTCAAACTTCATTCAACTCAAATTCAAATTAATTCAAGTTTCAAACATATCCAAACCTTGATCCAATCAATTTGACAATCCAACCTTCAACTTAGACTTTGATCCAAACTTCAATCTAGCTTTGACCTCATCCATTCATTAACAATCACCACATGATTGTAAATGATTTGGATACTTCAATACTAATCATTCAAACTTAAAATCCATTCCAAATCCAGAAGTCTAAACTCAAATTCAAAGTCTTAAGGTCTTGTCCTAAAGACCCTTTTCAAAGAATTTTCAAACATTTCAAAACCTAGTCAAATGGTCTCTGATTCAGGGTCTATCACTTGCAAAGTCATAAGACATGTCTCTAGAGGTTACCCTCCAACTTTGAGCTCATTCTGAGGTCTCTAACCCCAGAATCTGAATTAAAATCCAAAGGCTTTAAAACCTTAAAATATTTACAGCCTATGCCACTGAACCTAACCCCTTTGAGATCTTGAGCTTGGAACCCTTATCCAAGCCTCCAATCACTTTCAGACTCTTGATTTTAACCCACTGAGCAGTAAACTGCATTTTTCAGAACCATTTTTGGCCATAGTTGACCAATGGGCCAAAATTGACCAAAATACTCTTATGGGAGTTCAAATGGCTATTTCAATTCAAATCAATTCCAAACTCTTTGAAACCACTTTCAATGAATTTCAAATATCAAACCCAACTTGTTGAACTCAAACCCAGACCTTGGGTCAACCTGGTTGACCAAGTCAACCAAGTTTGACCCATGGACCCATACACCCTCCTCTTTCAAATTTTTGAATCTAGTCCATTCCAAGTCCTTTGAATGTATGGGATGAACCCTTGGGTACCCAAGAGACCCCTCTTGGTGACCCAAGCCTTGGGCTTACTTGGGTTAGCCTTATGGCTTGACCCAAGTGACCAAAGAGAGGCCTCCCTTGAGCCATCTTTTGATCTTAATCAAATTGAATCCAAATCAAGGTGCCATTGGGTTCCCATTGACCCAATACACCTTCCTTGACCAGCCCAATCCTTGGGCTCACTTGGGTCAAGAGTTAGGCTAACCCAAAGTGCCCAAAAGCACTTGGGATTGAGCCAACTCTCAACCTAAGCCCAATTGAACCTGATCAACACCTTCCATAGGTGGCCCTAGGTCCAATACACCCCCTCCAGCCAGCCCATGCCTTGGGCTAGCTTGGGTCAATAGTTAGGCTAACCCAAAGTAGCCAAAAACACTTGGACCCGAGCCATTTTCCAGCTCAGATCAAATTGGACCCAATTGCCACTTGCATTGGGTGCACCAGACCCAGACCCACTTCCCACCTTAAGCCCAGGGTCTGGCCTGACCTGGGTTGAGCCCAAATCGACCCGAACCGAGCAGATTTGGATCAACCCGAGCCAACCTTTGACACAAGCCAAATTGGACCCAATTGCCACTTGCATTGGGCGCACCAGACCCAGACCTACCTCCCATATCTAGTCCAGGGTCTGGCCTGACCTGGATCGAGCTCAATTCGATTCAAACCAAGCAGGTTTGAGCCAAACCGAGCCACCGGATTGATCCCGGCTTCCCCAGACCAATTTGACTCCACTCCCAGCTCCAGTGTGTCCCCATCGGCCTTCCCTGGTCAACCCGACCCAGACCGTGGACGGCGGCGGTCGGAACCAATGGAGAGCAAGTTCCGGTGGTCCCCCCAGGCCGATCCTGACCGAAAGCCTTCCAAAGGCTGTGGCTCGCCGGCTTAAGGCTCACGAGCTCTCTGGAACGGTGCCCCTTTCCACTTGGCATCAATCCGAGAGCTCCTCCGATTCAATCCTGGCCGTCCGAGCTCATGGGAGGAGGCTGAATAGGCTGGTGCTCCCCAGAGCTCAAGGGTCGATCCCAGCATTTCGAAACGATTCCCCAGAGTTCCCTCAATCTCCCAACGTCTCCCCTCGAGCGCCCAGACCTCTCCTTTCATTACTTCGAGCAAACTCCGGTGAAAGGCTTCGGCGTCACCCTCAAAGTCCTACCTCCGGCCATCCTCCAGTCGCGGTCTCTGAAGGAAACCTGCTCGCCTTCGTCCCCTGAAGCTTCCAGATAGAGAAGCTCATCCGTTGAGACTTTCTCTGCGGTAATTCCTTCATCCTGAGCTCCCTAGCTAGGTAGTCCGGTCAAGTGTGAAGGAAACCTTCACCCCAATGGATTTCCACCGTTGGATTGAAGGTTTCCACCCCCCTGATCCTCCCTGTGAAATTTCGACGAAGTTCGCCGGCGGGATCAATCGGATCACGCTGGAGAAGGTTCACGGCCTCGGATAAGAGCGGAGGTTGAAGACGAAATCTCAGCCGTTGATTCCGATCAACGGCTCGGATTAGATCCCGTTGTTTCGGAGCGCGTCTGATCCCAGTCGTCCGATCCGCCATCCGACGGCTGTGGTTAATTCGACCGTTAATAGTTGGCACCAATGATTGCCCAGCCAATCAGCGCGCGATGCGTGTAAAGCGAGCGCTGACTGTGTAATGGCCGAATTAATAATTCCAGAAATTCAAGGGAACTTTGGAAATTCATATCTCCTTGCACACTTGTCCAAATTAGGTGTTCTTAGGCTCATTGGAAAGGTCTCAGAGAGACCTACAAAAGCCCTATGGTTCCATGCCTTGGTTATGTCAGTGTTAGGTTTAATTTGAGTTTGAGCATTTTGTTAATTTCTTTAATTATTCTTTAAATAAAAGTCCACCAGGCATGGAATTTTGGGAGATTGAATTTGAACATGTTTTTGACATGTCCAAATTTTATCTCCCCCTTTTAAGATGTTCAAGGGCATTTTCCCCAAATTTCAAATTTAAGGGTCATGGTTTGACCCTTAAATTCAAAATGGGGTATAGACCTATCCAATGTGATTTAGGGTGTGATTTTTTGTGTGCTGATGATGTGTAGGATAAGGAGTGTATATCCACTGATTTTGCCCCAATCCAAGCTTAGGATACACCTCTATAGTGGTTTGAAGGTGACTTAGAGTTCACCTTAGGTGGTTTCGTTAACCACCTTAGAGTACTCCATTTGAGCTCAAATTTGGTGAGTTTAGTCCTCAGGGTCAGGTGATCCTATGGTCCAAATTTCATCAAATTTAGAGTCCATTTGGTTTCCCTAGTAGGAACCATAATAATCCCCCTTAGAAATAACCCTTTAGCCTTAATAAAATTCTAATAATTCTAATTTAATTCTTAAAATTCCCTAAAATACCCCCAATTAACTTAAATTTATCTCTTAATCAGTGAAAATTGAAATCACTTTAATTTGACATTAAAATCCACTTTAATTTAATTTTAATCAAAATCAATGTTTAACCAATTTTAATTAATTAAAAATTATTTAAATTCCCAAAAAATCTTTAAACACTTGCTGATCTCTCCTTAGATCATTTCTGATCTTTGGAGTTGATTTCAAGAAGTTTGGGACTCATTTGGGATCAAATCACTAAAAGGGCCCTTAATTGAAACAATTTAATAATTTCAATAAATACCCAAACTTCCTAAAATCATAACTTTTGATAGAAAACTCCAAATTGAATGTGCCACATGTCTAACAACTCATAATTAGGTCTAGTATTTTAATAAAATACAAACATTCCAGAATTTGAGCTTAATGAAAAAGTCAAATTTTGACCCTTTAATTAAGTGATTAAAATATTCAAAAATTCATAAAAGATCAAATCACTCTAAAACTCCAGAAAATATTGGTTTAATGCTTAAAACACTTAACAAATCCTTTAAAACACAACAACCACCCTAAAGATGAAGTTTATTGGCTGGACTACTCCGGGCTGCGGGGCTAAGTGTCCTAAAGAGGCTGGTTCCTCGAGCCTGGTGGCACAACGCCACGAATGGATTCTAAGGGGTGTTAAATCTTAAAATAGATTAATTTTTAATTATTTAACTCTTTAAAATCTCTAATTCAATTACATTAATTTGGTTTATCTGCTGGACTACTCCAAGCTGCGGGGCTAAGTGTCCTAAGGAGGCTGGTTCCTCGAGCCTGGTGGCACAACGCCACGAATCAATTAATGGTAAACTTAAATTAATCAAACTTTAAAAATCAGTAACTAACTCATTTTTATATTAATCCACTCTTTTAATTCTAACCAATTTAAATAACTTAATCAACCCTGATTGCTACTGGGTAACCCAAGCCTACGAGGCTATTAGCTTAGCCCCAAGGAAGGTGAAATAAACTTCACGGCCTCGGTGTGAAACAAAGGTAGTAATCAATTAATTTTTAAAATATATCTAATTAAAATTCTTAATTCATTAATACTTAAATTTTAATCTAAATCCCCTTTTAAGCCTTAACAAACCCAGACTTTTAGACAACTTCAATTAATAACCTACTTTAGGATCTATCCCAGCCACACGACCTTTCTCACATACTTTAGATGATGTGCTAGGACAACCAACTCTAGATCTAGGTTAGGCCGGTGTTTACTTTACTGCTGTGAGCAGGATTTTTCGTAGTTTTCACTGCATGTTGTGGATGAAATTGCTTTACTGTGTCTGCTTACTTTTTATGTACTCTGTGGATGGATTGATGTGTTTGGCGACTAGATTACCCTTAGGTTAGGTACGATCTGGATGTTGACATAGTTTTCTGCAGGTGGCCACGCTCATGCAGGGCAATATAAAAAGGGGGCAAATCAAAAAATGCATAAATATTATAAACTCTTTGCACAGGTGCTTCAGCTACTAAAGCCCCCAAATCATAAAAAGAGTGTGGCCAGTGTGTTTACTTTCTTTTCTGCTCATATACAACTGCTTGGGAATAACTGCTTTTTATATATTAATTGCTTAGGATAACCCTGCAGGTGAGTCTAGATTTTTATTTTGTTATTAATGTAATTTGTGTAAGTGTCAAGTGTTGTGAAAGTTGATTTTGAGTTGGGATACATAGATCCAAAGCTTGGATTCCAAAGAGGAAAGGATACCCCTTTAGGGAATACTCCTTTTCCATTTGGAAATCTAAATTTGGATCATACCTCTTCCTTACCCAAAGAGGAAAGAGTGGCCTTCCCCCTTAGAGGGAAGTGCTCTCTTCTCCATTTGGGTAATCCACTACGAAGATTCCAAGAAGATTGAAGAAAAGGAGTCCAAAGAATAATGAGGTTGAAGATTTGAAGATTTGAAGATTGAGAGTATCCCACTCAAAATAACTTGCGTCATTACTAGGCTTAGAATCCGGGTTGTTGTCAGTGGTGCCCGGCCACTTTACTTTCTGTAATATTCTGGTTTGTAATAAGCAAGGCAATTCTGCCTATGGACATTTATTAATTAATTTATATTTGATGTGATGATTTGATTGCCTTTAGGATTACTTATTTTTACTAGTTTTTTTGGCGATTGCATGCCCCTTTTTGTTTTCACCTGGATACGTGAGACTCGTGAGGGTGTGAAAGTTTTCTACTCATAACCTTAAAAGTCTAAAATTTTAGTGAGTCTAAATAACATAGAAAGATAACGAATCTAGGGAATTAGCCGGGGATCGACCCCGGGGTCGCATGCATATTTCTGAATTACTCTTTCCTTGCTTTAGACCCTTCCCCGCCTGCGGGTAGAGTCCGGATAGTCTGACCTATGAGGATGAGGTGCCGGACCTGGGGAAGT
Source organism: Dendrobium huoshanense (assembly GCA_016618105.1). Lineage (NCBI taxonomy): Eukaryota > Viridiplantae > Streptophyta > Magnoliopsida > Asparagales > Orchidaceae > Dendrobium > Dendrobium huoshanense. The sequence goes on along the minus strand of CM028356.1, from coordinate 51,536,633 downwards.
ACAGTCTTCTAAAAAATTATTTTATAAGCCTGTTTTTAAAATTTCAAGCATACTTGATTTGGAAGTTGTCAACCAGCATGCATTGCATTAGATACAAATTAAAAGAGTCAAAATTTTAATTTCATAGTCCTTAGCATTTTAGCACCCAACATAAGTCAAAGGGGTTAATTAGGAGAATCTCTAGATGTCGGCCCCAACCCTCCAAAACTTTAATTATAACGTCCCTACCACTCTTTCATAAAAGACCGGACTCATCTCTTTTAAATCGATTAGGTGGTTAGCTGGCTCCCCAATCCAGGCCGGGGTAAGTCCAGACCTTGCACTGCATTAGTTAGGATCGGACGACTGTGGTCCAGTGTCCAAAATAGATTTAGGTTCCGGGGCAGATCTTTGATTATAAGACCCCAAACTTCGGGAATCTAATCCCAAATTTCTAATAAAATGCTCAATTCTAATCAAAGCTTCATTTCAATCCTAAAACATAAAGCCCAACACTTAGATTAAGTTGGGACACTTCCGGATGGTTCTGGAATCTTAAAGTGTCCCCTACTTCTCCTCCTTTAACTCCGTTAATAACTGCTCAATTTTGATCCATTCCCTTTTGAGTTTCCAAAATTCATCTCTTTTTGATATCACTCCTAGAAAATCTAACAAAATTCTGCCACCATTTTAATCAGGAGTTTTCGTAGGAGATTTTTGTCTCCCTACGATGTAATTAACTACGAGGGCTTGCGCTCGTAGGAGATTTGGAACCCCACACACCTGATTTAAAAAAAAAATAATTTCTAAAATTTTATTAGATTTCCTTGGAAAAAGTTAAATAATGATCGTCATAGTTACATTAGAAGAATTATCATAGAATGGTCTCATTTCCCTTTGGGGAGATACATCCTTCTTCGATAAGGCTTTGGTTGTGAATGTGACGATCATGTTTCTTGAATATTGTAATCGGGTATTTATTTGAACTATACTTTGTCCCTTCGGGGCCATATAAAGTTCTCCTTAGCACCCGATCATAGTATTCAAGATGAGTTTACATAATTCTAAGTATGAACACCGTTATGAAAGTTTATTTTCGTCCTTCGGGGTGATTGTTGACCTCATTTTTGTATGAGGTCACTAAGGCCCTTCCAAACTCCAGATTAATTTTAGATCCTAGGATCCACTCTAGACCTTAGGATTCTTTCCTAGAGCCAGACCTTAGAGCCTACTCTAGAGCCTAGGATTCCCTTAAATCCTAGATCTTAGAACTCCTCTAGATCTTAGGACCACTCCAACTTTAAATCAATCCCTACCCTTGATCAATTCAAACCTCAAATCAATCTGAACTCCATTCAATTCAAATCCAAATTGATTCAAGTTTCAAACATATCCAAACCTTGATCCAATCAATTTGACAATCCAACCTTCAACTTAGACTTTGATCCAAACTTCAATCTAGCTTTGACCTCATCCATTCATTAACAATCACCACATGATTGTAAATGATTTGGATACTTAAATACTAATCATTCAAACTTAAAATCCATTCCAAATCCAGAAGTCTAAACTCAAATTCAAAGTCTTAAGGTCTTGTCCTAAAGACCCTTTTCAAAGAATTTTCAAACATTTCAAAACCTAGTCAAATGGTCTCTGATTCAGGGCCTATCACTTGCAAAGTTATAAGACATGTCTTTAGAGGTTACCCTCCAACTTTGAGCTCATTCTGAGGTCTCTAACCCTAGAATCTGAATTAAAATCCAAAGGCTGTAAAACCTTCAAATATTTACAGCCTATGCCACTGAACCTAACCCCTTTGAGATCTTGACCTTGGAACCCTTATCAAAGCCTCCAATCACTTCCAGACTCTTGATTTTAACCCATTGAGCAGTAAATTGCATTTTTCAGAACCAATTTTTACCCTAGTTGACTAATGGGTCAAAATTGACCAAAATACCCCTATGGGGCTCAAATAGGGATTTCAAACTAAATGAACTCCAAATTGAATGCAACCACCTCCAACAAGTTTCAAATGTCATTTCAAATCTTTTGAACCTTTTCCCAACCCCTGGGTCAACCTGGTTGACCAAGTCAACAGGTTTGACCCAAGGGGCCCTTTAAGGGTCCAAATAGGTGTTTTGACCCAAATGACCTCTCTAGGCCATGCAACCACTTCCATTGGTCTTAAAATATCATTTCAAACCTGTTGAGCCCAAACCCAGACCCTGGGTCAACCTGGTTGACCAAGTCAACCCAGGTTGACCAAACAGGCCCTTAGGGGCTCAAATAGGGATTTTGATCAATTTGACCTCCCCAGACCTAGGGATCACCTCCAATGATTTTCAAATATCATTTCAAATTTATCTAGCCATGACTCACCCCTTGGGTCAACCTGGTTAACCCAGTCAACATGGTTTGATCTAATGAACTCTTAAGGGTTCAAATGAATCATTTTCGACTCATTTAACTATATAAATACCTCCAAACCCTTAAAATCATTCTATTCAAAGCTTTGAACATTTCTAAACCCATTTTGAGCTCAACCCAACTTGGTTTGACTGAGTCAACCCTCAATCCTTGGTCAAATTTGTGATGGCATTTGCTCCCATCCCTTCTAGCCTTGACTTTGGACTTTTGATCCTTGATTAAACCATTCTAAATATCCCTCTACCTCCTCAAATGCCACATCACCAATTTTGACCTGGTTGACTGGTCAAATCAAGTCAACAAAGCCTTAAATCGTTCTTTGAATTGGTCAAACCTCCTATTTAACCTCAAAGAGTGTGAGATTAGGCTTGGAAGCTCTCCCATTGGCTGCTCCTACTTCCCCTCATTCCACCTCAGCCTTCCTTGACCTGTTGACTGGTCAACATAGTCAAACCAAGGGCTTAAACTTTTCCAAAATGTCTTAATCAGCTTTTAGCCACTTTCCCTTGATTTAGGCTGCCTTAGGCCGACCCTTTAATGTCTTAAAGCTCTCTAATAGGCTCCTTAACCAAGCCCAACCCTTGGTTTAGCCCTAAATGGCAGTGGTCCCCCCCACTTGTCCCAAGTCCACCCAATGGAGGCAAGGCTTGTCCAGCCTTTGAGGCAGCCTTCTAGCTGTTCCAGGGACATGTGGCACCATCTAGGGAGCTCATGCATCAATCCCAGCCATCCAATCCAGCCCAGGCCGTTTGAATAGGGGAAAAGGCAACTTTTGAGCCCATTGGATCAAGGTAGCTTCTCTCACTCACCTTAGCCTCCCAGAGAGAGAGTTCTTTGTTCATTTTAGATCCTCAGGACCTCCTCTACCTTCCCACTACAAAATCCAAGTGGTTGCACGTCACCGGCGGCGAGTTCTCCGGCGAGTCCACCACCTAGTCCGTCCCAGGCTTGTAGCAGTCGATCCAGGCATGTTCGAGCTCAGTTTTGTGCTAGGAATCTTCACTTGGACAGTCTACAAGCTCATCCATCCAGAAATTTCGAAGATCCAACGGTATAATCTCTCAAAACCTTAGATCTAGCTCACATTATATGGATTTAAATAGCTTCATGTATTCAATGCTTTAGCTAAAAAAAATATTTCCCCAATATTTCTGTTCATGTATACTCCTTAAGTTTAAAATTTCAAGCGATTTGGTCTATCCGATCGAAAGAACGAACCAAAAAATGGATTCTAGGGCGTCATTCGCAGTTCGCTGCAGATGTACGTTTTCTAGACCGTTGATCACACGATCAACGGTCTAGATCTCGCTGCTCCGCGCCTTGGTTCACCCGTGTATTCAGTTTAGCACTCGATCGATCGACCGGCAAGATCAAGGCCGTCCGTTCGGAACAGCGGGATCAAACCTCCGCCGTTTGATCTTCCTCTGCTGAGATCAAACAGCGGAACGCGATCTCAGCCGTTAGATCGAACTCGCGGTCAATCCAACGGCTGCCGCGAGCCGCTGACGTGGTTAAGTGAAAACCGCATGAAGCGGCCCGCGGCTGACGCGTGTCCCCGCCGTCACGCGGTTTCGATCCCGCGAATCCGAATGCGCCATCTGTCCTGCCGCGCCGCCTTTTAATAAAAAAATCATTTTAAATCCTATTTTATTAACAGAACTTCAAAAAATCATAATAAATTAAATATAAATAAAAAAAATAAGTATAATATATCAAATTGTTCAGAATTTTATCTAGTTTATTTTAAAAATAAAATCAAACTATTTTGATTATTATTTTATTAGTAATTTAAGAAATACAGAAAAGCATATTTTATTTTTAATTAATTACATATAAGTTATTTTTATCTGAAACTTGGCATGCATCTCTTTGGGTGTAGGACTGACCTCCAGGAAAATTCTCAAAATTATGTAAGTAGATTTTGATATTAATTGGAATTATTTGAGTGTTTTAATAATTTATTAATATTTAACTAAATATTGAATATTTTGAAAATTAAAAATTTTTATTATCAAACTTCTTTGGAGATCAGTGGGTCTTTCAACCCCTCAAAGTGTACTTTAATAATATTTTCAATTATTTTATAATATATATATTTATATATATATATATATGCATTTATATTTATATATTTTGAAATCTATTTTGAGGCTATACATATTTAAATCTTTAAATATTTAAGAGGTCACTTGAAATCTTAAATGTAGATTGAGCATATTTGAATAGAAATAAAGGGGATGATTAGTGGATAATCATTTCTTGATTATTCACTAATTTTACCTTAATTATGTTAATTAGTCCTTGCATGTTTAGGGATCACACACCACTTAGTCTAAGGCTCTCCTAGATTTAGGTGTTGAATGTGTTTATGTGATTCATGCATGCCTTATGTATTGAGTATGAGGGTTAGTTCAAACATTGATTCAAGTCCATCAAATTAGTGACATAATTAAGGACAATAGTTAAGGGCTCATGTATAGAAAACTTAGAAAAATTTCAATAATTAGGATTCACTTCCCCTTGAGTTGAAACTTTGAACATTTGAACTTAGTGGCACCCTCAGCCCCTAGAGAAATTTTCACTGATTTTTGAGGTCATTAGGTCCCTAATTAATTTTCTTAAGGTTCAATCCCTAATTAAGCCTTCAAAAAAAAATGTAATAAATCCAATTTAAATCCAAAAAATACATGTAAACCCTCAAACTGACCAGAATCAAGCCCTTAATCCATGAAAATTAAAAGCCCCTTAATTTGACAGCAATTCTGTAATTAATTTAATTTTAACTAAAAACCCACTTTTAGTTAATATTAATTAATTAATAATAATTAAAAAATCCCAAAATTTTCCAAACACTTGGGGATCCCTCCTTAGGTCATTTCTGACCTTTGGAGGTGTTTTCAAGAAGTTGGGAATTTGTTTGAAGCAAAACCAAAAAAGGGCCATTAATTAAACAATTCCCAAAATTCATTAAAATGCTCAAAACTTCCATAATTCATAACTAATTGTAAAAAAATCCAAATCACCCAAACTCACTTGCTTTCAACTCATAATGATGTCTAGTATTTATTAAAAATATCAAAGTTCCAGAAAAGTATTAAAATCAAAAAGTCAACAAATCGGTCAACTTTAAGTCAAAACTAGTTTTAAACTTCAAACCTTTGTAATAAAATGTAGAAAAATCCGATTTCAACGTATTTACTGTCTAACTGATTGTAGTGAGGTCTAGTATTTTAATAAAATACAAACATTCTAGAAAATACCTTTAATAAAAAAGTCAATTTTTTGACCCTTTAATTAAGTGATTAAAATATTCAAAAATTCTTAAAAAAACTCAAAATCATTCTAAAACTCAGAAAATATTGGTTCAATGCTTAAAATACTTTACAAATCTTTTAAAACGCAACAACCACCCTAAAGATGAAGTTTATTGGCTGGACTACTCCGGGCTGCGAGGCTAAGTGTCCTAAGGAGGATTGTTCCTTGAGCCTGGTGGCACAACGCCACGAATGGATTCTAAGGGGTGTTAAATCTTAAAAATAGATTAATTTTTAATTATTTAACTCTTTAAAATCTCTAATTCAATTATATTAATTTGGTTTATCGGCTGGACTACTCCGGGCTGCGGGGCTAAGTGTCCTAAGGAAGCTGGTTCCTCGAGCCTGGTGGCACAACGCCACGAATCAATTAATGGCAAACTTAAATTAATCAAACTTTAAAAATCAGCGACCAACTCCTTTTAACATCAATCTACTCCTTTAATTCCAACCAATTTAAATAACTTAATCAACCCCGATTGCTACTGGGTAACCTAGGCCTACGAGGCTATTAGCTTAGCCCCAAGGAAGGTGAAATAAACTTCACGGCCTCGGTGTGAAACAAAGGTAGTAATCAATTAATTTTTAAAATATGTCTAATTAAAATTCTTAATTCATTAATACTTAAATTTTAATCTAAATCCCCTTTTAAACCTTAACAAACCGAGACTTTTAGACAACTTCAATTAATAACCTACTTTAGGATCTATCCCAGCCACACGACCTTTCTCACACACTTTAGATGATGTGCTAGGACAACCGACTATAGATCTAGGTTAGGCCGGTGTTTACTTTACTGCTGTGTGCCGGATTTTTCGTAGTTTTCACTGCATGTTGTGGATGAAATTGCTTTGCTGTGTCTGCTTACTTTTTCTGTACTCTGTGGATGGATTGATGTGTTTGGCGACTAGATTACCCTTAGGTTAGGTACGATCTGGATGTTGACACAATTTTCTGCAGGTGGCTACGCTCATGCAGGGTAATATAAAAAGGGGGCAAATCAAAAAATGCATAAATATTATAAACTCTTTGCACAGGTGCTTCAGCTGCTAAAGCTCCCAAATCATAAAAAGAGCGTGGCCAGTGTGTTTACTTTCGTTTCTGCTCATATACAACTGCTTGGGAATAACTGTTTTTTATATATTAATTGCTTAGGATAACCTTGCAGGTGAGTCTAAATTTCTATTTTGATATTAATGTAATTTGTGTAAGTGTCAAGTGTTGTGAAAGTTGATTTTGAGTTGGGATACATAGACCCAAAGCTTGGATTCCAAAGAGGAAAGGATACCCCTTTAGGGAATACTCCTTTTCCATTTGGAAATCCAAATTTGGATCATACCTCTTCCTTACCCAAAGAGGAAAGAGTGGCCTTCCTCCTTAGAGGGAAGTGCCCTCTTGTCCATTTGGGTAATTCACTACAAAGATTCCAAGAAGATTGAAGAAAAGAAGTCCAAAGAAGAATGAGATTGAAGATTTGAAGATTTGAAGATTGAGAGTATCCCACTCAAAATAACTTGCGTCATTACTAGGTTTAGAATCCGGGTTGTTGTCAGTGGTGCCCGGCCACTTTACTTTCTGTAATATTCTGGTTTGTAATAAGAAAGCAATTCCGCCTATGGACATTTATTAATTAATTTATATTTGATGTGATGATTTGATTGCCTTTAGGATTACTTGTTTTTAGTAGTTTTTTGGCGATTGCATGCCGTTTTTTTTTGTTTTCGCCTGGATACGTGAGACTCGTGAGGGTGTGAAAGTTTTCTACTCATAACCTTAAAAGTCTAAAATTTTAGTGAGTCTAAATAACATACAAAGATAACGAATCTAGAGAATTAGCCGGGGATCGACCCCGGGGTCGCATGCATATTTCTGCATTACTCTTTCCTTGCTTTAGACCCTTCCCCGCCTGTGTGTAGAGTCCGGATAGTCTGACCTATGAGGACGAGGTGCCGGACCTGAAGAAGTCCAGTCTTCTAAAAAATTATTTTATAAGCCTGTTTTTAAAATTTCAAGCATACTTTATTTGGAAGCTGTCAACCAGCATGCATTGCATTAGATACAAATTAAAAGAGTCAAAATTTTAATTTCATAGTCCTTAGCATTTTAGCACTCAACATAAGTCAAAGGGGTCAATTAGGAGAATCTCTAGATGTCGGCCCCAACTCTCCAAAACTTTAATTATAACGTCCCTACCACTCTTTCATAAAAGACCGGACTCATCTCTTTTAAATCGATTAGGTGGTTAGCTGGCTCCCAAATCCAGGCCGGGGTAAGTCCAGACCTTGCACTGCATTAGTTAGGATCGGACGAGTGTGGTCCAGTGTCCAAAATAGATTTAGGTTCCGGGGCAGATCTTTGATTATAAGACCCCAAACTTCGGGAATCTAATCCCAAATTTCTAATAAAATGCTCAATTCTAATTAAAGCTTCATTTCAGTCCTAAAACATAAAGCCCAACACTTAGATTAAGTTGGGTCACTTCCGGATGGTTCTGGAATCTCAAAGTGTCCCCTACCTCTCATTCTTTAACTCCGTTAATAACTGCTCAATTTTGATCCATTCGTTGTTGAATTTCCAAAAATTCACTTCCTTTTTTATATCACTCCTAGAAACTCTAACAAAATTCTGCCACCATTTTAATCAGGAGTTTTCGTAGGAGATTTTCGTCTCCCTACGATGTAATTAACTACGAGGGCTTGCGCTCGTAGGAGATTTGGAACCCCACACACCTGATTTAAAAAAAAAAAATTAATTTCTAAAATTTTATTAGATTTCCTTGGGAAAAGTTAAATAATGATCGTCATAGTTGCATTAGAAGAATTATCATAGAATGGTCTAATTTCCCTTTGGGGAGATACATCCTTCTTCGATAAGGCTTTGGATGTGAATGCGACGATCATGTTTCTTGAATATTGTAATTGGGTATTTAGTTGAACTATACTTTGTTCCCTCGGGGCCATATAAAGTTCTCCTTAGAACCCGATCATAGTATTTAAGATGAGTTTACATAATCCTAAGTCTGAACACCGTTATGAAAGTTTATTTTCGTCCTTCGGGGTGATATACTCTTTCTAACGAGTTGATTCGACCTTAGAATTGGAACTCAACCTTAATCTTAAAATCCCCAAAGAAAACTAATATTTTTCAAAACCTGTTTTCCAAAATTCCAACCAACAGTGATATACTCTTTCTAACGAGTTGATTCGACCTTCGAATTGGAACTCAACCTTAATCTTAAAATCCCCAAAGAAAACTAATATTTTTCAAAACCTGTTTTCCAAAATTCCAACAACAGTCGCCAAATTCCATCCAAAATGGATAAAGAAATAAAGAAAATATATATTCTTATATTTTAAGAGTTTCTAGAATCCTATTTATTATTTCTTTATTATTATTCTATTTCTATTCCTCTCCTTATTTTGTTTTGATATGAATTTTTTTACTTTCTGAATTCCTTTTCTTTTTGGATCTTGAATCCCGTTCTACTTATCTTTTCTTTTTTCAAAAAAGAATTCCTTCTTTTTATTGGATCCTGTTTCTATTCTTTTTTTGATTGATTTTATCTCAAAACACGCGTCTCTTAAAAACTTACCTTCTCTTATCACATTTCTCTAGATTTTATGGAAAATTGAAAAGAATCCCGGCCCCGGTCACAGTACAGATTGTAAAATGTAGGGCAATTTAGAATAATTCACTCTTTATTTCATTAACTTTTTTCTTATTACTCTTTTACTCTTACTTACTTTTCTACTTTGATTTAGCGAACAACTCTTAATTTTGTATCTCCATTTGTATTATCTTAATAGATGCAAAATCCAATTGATTTATGACTAATCATTATCAATTGTAATTATAAGAAAATATATGTGTATATATAAACCCCATAACAATGTAAACTCCAGAACATATATTTTTATACGTGAATACCCAGCTCGGGTCTATTTCTTATGCACATATCCTATCCTACCAGAGATTAGATTTCGTTCCTTGTCTTCCCTTTCACAAAAAAGGGAGAGATGAGTTGATCAATTCATCAGATCGGGACTGACAGTGCTCGAATCTGCAGCTTCCTAGGGCGGTGCTCTGATTGATTAAACTACAATCCCAGCCATATGCATGGCATACATAGTCTTATGATTTTAGAAGAGCATTCTATTTGTCGTGTTGCAACAGAAACACGAATTATATAGGAATATCCTATTCACATAGATATGGACTTGAGTGAGAGTGGCATAGATTACTAGTAATCTATGGTTATTTTTAATCTATGGTTATTTTCTTGTATTTACTTATTGCAAATGAAAATAAAAAGAATGGATGAGAAAAAATGGACACTTTTTCTTTATTTTATACAGTATGGTATTTCTATTTATAGAGGACAAATTCTTTAGATCTTCTTCATGGAGCGACGAATTCTTAGGCCGAGCTGGATTTGAACCAGCGTAGACATCTCGCCAATGAATTTATAGTCCATCCCCATTAACCACTCGGGCATTGACCAAGGAAGAATGAATTCTAGGTTTCTTGATAATCCATGACCAACTTCCTTTTATAGTTCACTACCGCCAGGGGAGGTCGAATCCCCGTTGCCTCCTTGAAAGAGAGATGCCCTGAACCACTAGACGATGAGGGCATTCCCTCCCTGACTGTCATCATACTATGACAATAGTATGAGTAGTTTTTTAGAATTGTTAATATATAATTAGAATCAAATGTATAACTAGATCCAAGAAGTCTATTCTACTTTTATGTTATGATCCCATAGATTTCTTTGGATTTGATGGTTCGTTCATGAATTAGCTATCCCATACTCCCATAAAGATTCTATCCTAGAACTATATAGAGAACTCTAACTCTATATATATAGTATTAGTATATACTAATATTATATATATACTAATACTATATATGAATATGATTATGATCATATATAATCTAAGAATATACTCTATATGATTATGATACTATATAGTTATAGATGAAAATATATTCAATTTGAACTCATTTCTTAGCATTCAAATGAGTTATGCCTATCGCTATCTCACACTAAGCAAAAAAGGATTGAAACAACACGAGAATGGATCAACAGTACTTACTTACCCATCAAAGGTAAGTAAGTACATCCTAAACATATAAAATATTGTTAATGATGAATCTAGTAATTAGGTTGTTAAGCCTAAGTTAATGTCCCAAGGCTACCAAGAGGGGGGATGAATTGGTAGTTTAAAAATTTAATCCCTCTTTGAAGATTAAGTTGAACCGAAATGAAAATTTTTCTTTTAAAGTTTTTCTAGAAAATATTTTTCAACCACAGAGTTGTTAAAAATTAAAATAAAAATGCGGAAACATGAAAAACTGTAAATGACACCAGATTTATAGTGGTTCGGTCTATAACCAGACCTACATCCACTCCTTAGAGGAACCCTCTGAGTATTGCACTAAATCCAATAGTGACTCTCCTTTTGCACCCACAGCAAGGCGGAGAAGCCTTTAGAACACACTCTTTTCACCACTACCCGGTGCGGCAGAGAACCGTCATCCTTTTACACAATCCCCAGTGTTGGCAGAGAACCGTCGTCCTTTTACACAATCCCCAGTGTTTGCAGAGAATCGTCCGTCCTTTCACACTCTCCTAGTGTGGGCAGAGAACCCTTTCGTCCTTTCACACTCTTCTAGTGTGGGAAGAGAACCCTTCCGTTCTTTCACACTCTCCTAGTGTGGGCAGAGAACCCTTCTAGCTGTTCACACTCTCCAAGTGTAGAAAGCGATCCTTTCGGCTATTTACACTCTCCAAATGTCGCCAGCGAACCAGATCTCCTTGACTGATCTTCTCACAAGAAATCTAGAAGGAAGAAAGAAAAGAGTGAAGTAATCACAATTCACAAGTAGAGATTCTTACCTTTGAACTCCAAGTGAAGCCTTCACGCTCCAATGGTAGAAATCCTCCTTTGAATGCACTCTTCCACTCTCTCCTTATCTATTCTCTCAAGAGGCACGAAGATCAAATGATAAAAAGATTGGGTGGCAGTCTAATTTGGACTATATATACAAAAGCAAGAAAAACCGCCCAAAAATTGCAAGTTTTCAATTCTGTACGCAGAGGATCGTCCCGTACGATCGTGGATCGTCCTGGACGATTTTACTTAAACGATTTAATACGACCATATTTGAATATGTGTACGAAATGTCTTCGTACACAATGATCATCCTGTACGAAATAAGTTCGTTCGGTACGAACGGTTATTACAAGGTCGGTTTAGAAAACTGCTGAAAGCCGTTCTAAGTCGGTTAATCGTCTGGACGAAAATTGGTTAGTCTGGACGAAATTTTTATAGAGAGCAGATTGTTTTCTGACGATAATAATTTCGTCTGGACGAAAATTTTACAGAGACCAGATCGTCCTGGACGATAATTAATTTTGTCTGGACAAAAATTTTACAGAGAGCAACTCGTTTTCTAACGATGATTAATTTCGTCTGGACGAACATTTTACAGAGACCAGATCGTCCTGGACGATAAAAATATCGTCCCGGACGAATAGGACTTAGAAAATTTTTCAAGCCAGTTCCTATTCGTTCTATGTGCTCAATAGGAGATAACTGTCTGATCGTCCCGTACGATTAGATATCATCCCGTACAATCAGTATAAAATTTTTATGATCTCCTTATATGTGTGTATGTTTTTATTCACTCAATTACAATCACTCCCTTTCAAATTGAATTCAAAGAAAAATGCAAGTTTCAAATTAACAAAGTATCTCATGTTGAATTTGATTTGAAGTTTTCGTAGTGTGGAGTCTGATTTTCCTTAAATGTTAGTACACACAAGAGCAAATACAAATCTTCTAAAATTGTTAGGAGATAACTACACATTTGAACAATAATGTTTGGAATCATCAAAACTATACAAGTTGTAAAAATGTAAGTCATGCAAATAGCAACTATTTTAACAATCTCCCCATTTTTTATGATGGCAAAATAATTATTGTTTGTATGATTTCAATTTAAACAAATCTCCTAAACTCCCCCTGAATTGATGAATACATGAAAATAAGGAGGCATTTTGAACCAAAGAATTTTTTTTTTAAACAAAATTATAAAGTTAAACACAAAACCAAAATGCAAACAAAATAATTAAAACAAAACAAAACATACAAACACAATAATTTCTCCCCTTTTTTGACAACAACAAAAAGTGAAGAAGAAATAGACAAGAAATATAAGTAATTATATGAAATTTATTTGAAAATTTAATCTAAATGGTGATTGTGATAAGTTATGCAATCTAAAACTAATAGTATTAGGTCAATCATAGAAATTCATAAAATTTTAGAAGTGATATAACATTGTAAGTAAGAAGAATTTATCAAAGACATGATTCAATTTAGACATTCGAATATAGAAAATTATTACAAGAGAGATGTATAAAAATTCTATATTTCAAAGTTCAATAGAATATAAATGAACATAAGATCAATTTGAATTAAGAGATTGAAAGAATTTGGAAAGAAGAGAATTACCACATGTGGCGCTTTGCGCATCTTTTTCAAAATTTTGGGCACATTTTTGTGCATCTTTTGACATTGGGCTAATTTTGTGCCTCTTTTTCATATTTGTGAATCTTTGCGCATTTTTTTTAAATTTTTGGGCACATTTTTGTGCATCTTTTGACATTGGGCTAATTTTGTGCATCTTTTTCATATTTGTGAAGCTTTGCGTATTCCTTTTAATTTTTATACTCTTTGTATAATTTTCAAGAGTAATTGAGACCAAATCTTTCCAAAATCAATAATCTAAAATTTCAAATATTTCTAAGTGCATAAATATCACTTGAGCATAGAAATATTAAATAAGAAAACATCTATATTGCAATAATAATATTAACTTTTATGTAGTCTAAATAAATAGACATGAATTTAAAAGTTCTAATTATAACAAGTTATAAACAACTTTTAAATTTAGAAAGACTAGATTTTCTAATGTAATTAATCTCAAATTGCAATCTAATTTAAGCACAATTAAGATTAAATAAGACTAATAAAATTCATAAAAATTAACCACATTCCAAAAACAAACCAAAATTGAATCAAGTACAACATGCATTGATATTAATGAAAAGGATTACATATTCTTTTCATAATATTAAAAACAACTAAAAAAATTACACTGAACTTTTTAATAAAGACAAACTAAAACAATCACAACAACAAAAAAAAAAAGAATAAAAACACAAAAAAATCATCAAATTCAAAACAAAAATTCAAAGACAAATAAACTAAAAAAAACATAAATATCAATGTTGCAAAAACATTTTTATTTAAGCATTCAAATCAATAACACCAAGCCTTGTTCTTAATGTACTGAAGGTATCAAAGGCTAAAGGTTTTGTAAAAATGTCTGCAAGTTGATTTTCAGTTGAAACATGTGTGAGTTCAATTTCTCCCTTGGATACATGATCCCTTATGATATGATGCCTTATGTCAATGTGTTTGGTTCTAGAATGTTGAATAGGATTTTTGAAAATGCAAATAGCACTTGTATTATCACAATAAATTGGAATAGTGCCTATAGTTAATCCTAAATCAATCAACTGTTGTTTTAACCAAAGTACTTGTGCCACACAACTTCCTAATGCAATGTATTCTGCTTCTACAGTAAATAGTGCCACCGAATTTTGTTTTTTACTAGACCATGAAACTAATGAATTTCCAATGAATTGACATGTTCCAGAAGTGCTTTTCATATCCACTCTACAGTCTGCAAAGTCAGAATCTGAGTAACCAATAATTTCAAATGAAGAGCTAAACTTAGGATACTAAATCCCTAAGTTTTGAGTTCCTAGTAAATATCTTAAAATCCTTTTCACTGCTGTCAAATGTTATTCTTTTGGATCTGATTGAAATCTAGCACATAAGCAAACACTGAACATAATATCTGGTCGGCTAGCAGTCAAGTAAAGTAAAGATCTAATTATTCCTCTAAATTTCTTTTGATCAATAGATTTTCCCTTAAGGTCCTTATCCAACTGAACTGAGGAACTCATTGGTGTACTAACAGGTTTAGCATTATCCATTTCATATTTTTTGAGGATGTCCTTAATATATTTAGTTTGACTAAGAAATGTACCTTCCTCAAGTTGCTTAATGCTAAATCCTAGAAAGTAATTTAAATCTCCCATTAGACTCATTTCAAATTCACTACTCATTATTTTAGAAAAATCATCACAAAGATTTTTATTTGAAGATCCAAAGATGATGTCATCCACATAAATTTGAACAATAAGTATATCCTTTCACATTTGAAAGTTCGATAGGGATGTTAAGCCCTATGAACTTAGTCCCAAAGCCAACAAAGAGAGGTGAATTGGATAATAAAAAGGATTCTTTAAACAAAGAAATAAAATCACAAACCAAATCACCACAAGGAAAACCAAGTGCGGAAATTAAAATGCGGAAGCAATAATAAGAAAAGAACACACCGGATTTATAGTGGTTCGGTCAAACCTTGACCTACGTCCACTCCTTGGAGGCACCCTCCAAGTATTGCACTAATACAAAGTGACTCTCCTTTAGCCCCCACAGCTAGGCGGAGAAGCCCTTACAAAATCACTTCCACCTCTCCCGGTGCGGCGGAGTTGCCGGGTCCTTTGACACCAAAGAGACTTCTTCTTTGGTGAACTTACCTCGAGACAAGCCTTGAATCCGATGGTACTAAGGTGCAAGTTCGCCGGAGCAACCGTGTGGAACCCCCTCCACACTCCCTTGAGTCCCCCCTCACAGGATCTTCTCCCTCTCTCAAACTCCACCCTTTCCTCTCTCCCTTTCAAGCTCTCTTTTCAAGTTTCCCCCACAAGAACGAAGTTACAATGGCTGCCAAAGACACTTACAAAGTGTCATGCCAAAGCTTAAATAGAAGCTCTCAAAACGAGCTCATTAATGTAAGTTGCCGACATTATCGTCCAGGACGATAGACATATCGTCCTGGCCGATCAGTACAAATTAAGCTCATTAGCCCGGGACGATTTGAGACGATCAGAAGAAAATTGGTTACATCGTCCAGGTCGATCTCACGATCGTCCTGGCCGATTAGTTTAAAACCGATTTCAATCGTCTAGATCATAGCTCTGAATACAAGCTGTCCGATGAAGATCGTCCAGGCCATCGTCCTGGCCGATCATTCGATCGTCCCGGACGATGTGATCGTATCAATCAACCATTAATGCTTTCCAAAGATACCAGATCAATTTAGGCATGATTGAGTTAGATCGTCCTGGATGATAATAATATCGTCCGGGCTAATTTCCTAAAACAAAGAATTCCTAAACTGATTATGGCGGCTGATTCTTTCTGAATTGAGATTATCGTCCTGGCCGATACAGGTATCGTCCTGGCCGATACAGGTATCGTCCAGGCCGATCTGTTGACGGCTGCCTTAATGAGGATGCCCTAAATAGGGTTTCTGATTTTGGACAGATCGTCCAGGACGATATAAATATCGTCCCGGCCGATATTACCAAAAATAGAAAACTTATAGGGAACAACAGGAGATCTTCTAAATTACAATCCAACTGGTCCCACACCAAATATAATAGACTCAAGAAAGGAAAAAGATTACAAACTGACTCAGACCTAGTCTACCCAATCTTGAGCTGATTCCAAATTGCAGTCTGATCATGTGAACCTGAAACGTTAGCACATAAGGCAATCGTAGAGAAATAAGGAATGTTTGCTATCATCAAAATCATAAACCATAGATCCGCAACAATCTCCCCCTTTTTGATGATGGCAAAACATTTCAAATTGAATTTTCAAAAAGAGCAATTTTCTCCTAATCTCCCCCTCACTAGAATAACACTTTTAAAAAAAAAATAAGGGAGATGAAAATATTTTTGTTGTTTTAAAATTTTTGAAAAGAAAAAAAATACAACGTTCTCCCCCTTTGACATTATCAAAAAGAGAGGAGGCACAAACAAAAAACAAAATGAACAAAAAACATTCCCTGATCAAGTGAAAAAAAACAAATGTTCTTAAAATGAGAAAGTTACCTCTGAGTTTTAATCAAAAAACTTAGTAGAATTGGATTGACAACACATAGCCCAGTAAAGGTTAGAAAATCAAGAATTGATAATCCAAACTCAAGTTCTTTAAAAAGGCTCAAAAACTTTTTAATTCAATATCTAAATCAAGGAATAAATTAGAGAAAGAAACAGTAATTTTTCAAATCTCCTTTTATAAAATATATCTAGTAGAAGATTAATGTACGATTTGTTGAATCATGAATCAAGATTTTCAAACTCAAGTATCGAAAAATCAAGGGTTTTCTTAAGCTTTAAGAAGTATAAGAATGGTAAGCATTAAAATTTAGTGGGCTCATTTTATGCCTCTTGACAAATGGTTGGCACACTGCGCATCTTTTGATACACTTTGTGTATTCTATATTTTTCAATTTTGGCGCTTTGCGCTTCTTTTATTTTTGGCATCATTGGCCAAATTTTTTTTATTATGCTACCTTTCTGAAATCTTAAATATCAAAAGTAAACCCATACTATTGATAAAGCGAATTTCTTGATTAAGAAAATTTTGAATTAGATTCAACAACTTGCAAAAGATTCCTATGCGATAAATAAAATATAGGGAGATAAAAAATTTAGTTTCAAAAACCAATTTAAAAGATGAAAAAGATTTTAAATCAAAATTAGAAAAACCTCTTTTAGGAAACAGAGATTGAAAGTCAAAAACATGAGTTTCCTTCCTTTGATTGTTTTTAGAGAAGTCAATCACAACTTACTAAAGATTTCAAGAAAAATTAGGAAGTAAATTTTTCATTTCTAGAAAAGTGAATGTGTGTGTAGATCAGAGAAAAATTTTTACGAAAAAAAAAATTTCAAAGAATAAACAAAACAAAAACGCAAAATAAAAATGAAAAAACATAAAAACAAAAACACAACATTTACACGAAAGGCTCTTAACCATTGTCTCTCTCCTGGTCCGATGCTTCAGAGACCAGATCTGCCCATGAGATTTTTTGTCTTTCATTATTTCCCCAGTTTAAATTTAACTTTGCCTTACCCTTTTCTTTTGCAGGGAGAATTCTTAAATTAGGGCACTCATTTTTCATATGTCCAGGTTTCCTGCATCGAAAGCAAACAATGTCAGAGGAAATATGGACATCCTTACCACTTTTACCTTTCTTCCTCTTCTGTTTATGCATTGGTGAGCTTTGTGATTTGCTTGACAATTCATTGCTATCGTCACCAACTAAGCTTCCTCTTTCCGTATCTTCAGCTTTTAGAATGATCGTCTCACCTGCATCCAAAAGTCTTTGACTCAACCCTTGCTCGTAGGCAATGAGTGAGCCAATCAAATTATCAATAGAATAATTATTCAAATCTTTAGACTCACAAATAGAAATAACTTTAGAATCAAATTTATCCAGTAGACATCGAAGAATTTTGTTAACTTTTTCAAAATTTGAAAAATCTTTTCCTAAAGCATGCAATGAGTTTACAATTTGAATAAACCTTGTATACATGTCTAAAATCGTTTCAAAAGGTTTCATAGAAAATATTTCAAAATCATGCATTAAAAAATTCAACTTGGATTACTTGATTTCACTAGTGCCTTCGTATATGTTGTGCAATTTATCCCAAACTTCCTTACCGGTAGTACACGTGGATATTAACATAAAATCATCAGAATTTAAAGCACAGAAAAAACAATTTAAAGACTTTGCATTTAATTGAGCATCCATTCGTTCATCTCTATTCAATTGATTAAAAGGAATATCAGTTTTAATTCCATTAACAATACGTGATGGTAATGAATAACCAGTTAAAATCATATGCCACATGCGAAAATCAATCGATTGCAAAAAAGTAGACATGCAAATTTTCCAAAAATCAAATGTAATATTTTCAAACAATGGTGGTCTAGTGATTGAATATCCTTCCGCAAAAGTACGATTAGCCATGGATCGAAATTCAAAAGCTTTTAAAAACTTATTTTATGAAAACCGCTCTGATACCACTTGAAAGTTCGATGGGGATGTTAAGCCCTATGAACTTAGTCCCAAAGCCAACAAAGAGAGGTGAATTGGATAATAAAAAGGATTCTTTAAACAAAGAAATAAAATCACATACCAAATCACCACAAGGAAAACCAAGTGCGGAAATTAAAATGCGGAAGCAATAATAAGAAAAGAACACACCGGATTTATAGTGGTTCGGTCAAACCTTGATCTACGTCCACTCCTTGGAGGCACCCTCCAAGTATTGCACTAACACAAAGTGACTCTCCTTTAGCCCCCACAGCTAGGCGGAGAAGCCCTTACAAAATCACTTCCACCTCTCCTGGTGCGGCGGAGTTGCCGGGTCCTTTGACACCAAAGAGACTTCTTCTTTGGTGAACTTACCTCGAGACAAGCCTTGAATCCGATGGTACTAAGGTGCGAGTTCGCCGGAGCAACCGTGTGGAACCCCCTCCACACTCCCTTGAGTCCCCCCTCACAGGATCTTCTCCCTCTCTCAAACTCCACCCTTTCCTCTCTCCCTTTCAAGCTCTCTCTTCAAGTTTCCCCCACAAGAACGAAGCTACAAAGGCTGCCAAAGACACTTACAAAGTGTCATGCCAAAGCTTAAATAGAAGCTCTCAAAACGAGCTCATTAATGCAAGTTGCTGACATTATCGTCCAGGACGATAGACATATCGTCCTGGCCGATCAGTACAAATTAAGCTCATTAGCCCGGGACGATTTGAGACGATCAGAAGAAAATTGGTTACATCGTCCAGGCCGATCTCACGATCGTCCTGGCCGATTAGTTTAAAACCGATTTCAATCGTCCAGATCATAGCCCTGAATACAAGCTGTCCGATGAAGATCGTCCAGGCCATCATCCTGGCCGATCATTCGATCGTCCCGGACGATGTGATCGTATCAATCAACCATTAATGCTTTCCAAAGATACCAGATCAATTTAGGCATGATTGAGTTAGATCGTCCTGGACGATAATAATATCGTCCGGGCCGATTTCCTAAAACAAAGAATTCCTAAACTGATTATGGCGGCTGATTCTTTCTGAATTGAGATTATCGTCCTGGCCGATACAGGTATCGTCCAGGCCGATCTGTTGACGGCTGCCTTAATGAGGATGCTCTAAATAGGGTTTCTGATTTTGGACAGATCATCCAGGACGATATAAATATCATCCCGGCCGATATTACCAAAAATAGAAAACTTATAGGGAACAACAGGAGATCTTCTAAATTATAATCCAACTGGTCCCACACCAAATACAACAGACTCAAGAAAGGAAAAAGATTACAAACTGACTCAGACCTAGTATACCCAATCTTGAGCTGATTCCAAATTGCAGTCCGATCGTGGGAACCTGAAACGTTAGCACATAAGGCAATCGTAGAGAAATAAGGAATGTTTGCTATCATCAAAATCATAAACCATAGATCCGCAACAATCTCCCCCTTAAAAAGAGAGTTGTATCAACACTTCCTTTTTCAAAAGATCTTTCAAGTAGGAAGGTGCTCAACCTCTCATACCAAGCCCTAGGTGCCTGTTTCAATCCATATAATGCCTTTTTTAACTTGAAAACATGATTTGGAAATTTAGAATTTTCAAAACCTGGAGGTTGTTCTACAAAAGCATCTTCCTCAATTACCCCATTTAAAAAGGCACTCTTGACATCCATTTGAAACAATTTAAAACATTTAAAACAGGCAAAGACAAGTAAAACCCTAATTGCTTCAAGTCTAGCTTCAGGGGCAAAAGTCTCCTCAAAATCAATTCCTTCAATTTGATTATACACCTTAGCAACTAATCTAGCCTTATTTCTAATGACTACTCCTGAGTCATTCATTTTATTTTTTAACACCCACTTGGTTCCAACAACACTTTGATCTTTTGGCCTTGTAGTTAATTCCCAAACTTTATTTCCTACAAATTGATTTAACTCTTCTTGCATGGCTAATATCCAAAATTCATCAGAAAGTGCTTGATCAATGTTAGTGGGTTCAATAGTTGAAATAAAGGCTGAATGATTGACTTCCTTGTTTAGTCCACGCCTAGTTCTAACACCCTCACTTGGTTCACCTATAATCAATTCATTTGGGTGGTTTTTAGAAAATCTCAAATCTCTAGGAAAAGGGTTTTCTCTTTCCAAATTTTCTTCCACATTTTCTTCCAAATTTAATCTATCAATCTTTTGGGAGTTTTCTTCAATTTCTTCTTCAACAACATTTGGCTCTTCAAAATTCCACATTCATCAAATACAACATGTGTGATTTCTTCAATGACTAAAGTTCTTTTGTTGAATACCCTATAAGATTTTCCAACACTTGAATATCCAACAAAAATTCTTTCATCTGATTTTGGATCAAATTTTCCTAAGGCAAATTTTCCATTATTATGTATGAACACCTTGCAACCAAATACATGCAAATGAGACAAATTAGGTGTTCTACCTTTTAGAAACTCATAGGGTATTTTATTCAAATTTGATCTCACATTCACCCTATTCAGAATATAACATGCAGTGCTAACCGCTTCAACCCAAAAATATCTAGAAAGTGAGTATTCTGCTAACATTGCTCGGGCGGCTTCTATTATTGTTCTATTTTTCCTTTCAACTACCCCATTTTGTTGAGGGGTTCTAGGTGCAGAAAAATTGTGATCAATCCCCTTTTCTTTACACAAATTTTCAAATCTTTCATTTTCAAATTCTCCTCCATGATCACTTTATATAGAAATTTTTTCACTCCCTAGTTTCCTTTGAATCCAAGTAGAAAAATTTCTGAATTCCTCAAACGATTCACTCTTATGAAAAAGAAATCTAACCCAAGTGAATCTTGAGAAATCATCCACTATAACAAATCCATATACCTTCCCTCCTAGACTTATAGTGCCTACAGGTGCAAAAAGTTCTATGTGTAGAATTTCTAAAGGTTTACTGGTCCTAAGATCTTTATTGGACTTAAATGAGGACTTCACTTGTTTTCCTAATTGACATGCATCACAAAGGTGGTCCTTAGTAAAGTCTAGTTTTGGTATACCTCTCACTAAGTTCTTTTGGGTAATTCTCCTAAGGTTTTTCATACTAGAATGACAAAGTCTCCTATGTCAAAGCCATGATTCATCAGAAATAATTTTCAAACAAAAAACAGTAGGAGATTGAATACAATTTAAATCTAGCATGTAGACATTGTTTACCCTTTTTCCATTTAAAACACTTTTCCCATTTAGGCTTATTATGCAGCTAGTAGGTAAAAATTTTACATTATAGCCCTTATCACATAGCTGACTTATGCTTAACAGATTTTGTTTTAAGCCTTCAACTAATAACACATTGTCTATGAAAAAGTTTTTCAAATTTCCAATCATACCTGATCCAACCACTTTTTTTGTGGTATTATCTCCAAGTGTAACCTTGCCTCCATTCCTGGCTTCCAGCGTTATGAATTTAGCAGTATCTCCAGTCATATGCTTTGAATATCCGCTGTCCAGGTACCATATACTCTCACGAGGTCTTGTGTGAGAGCACTCCTGCAAAATTCTCAAATGTTAGACCTGGGAACCCAAACAAGTTTGGGTTCACCTTTATGAAATTTATAATCAGATGCATGTATGATATGTCTAGGTTTATGCATCTTAGTTCTCCACACCAAATTAGTTTTCATCTTTAAAGTGTAGGTGTGAGATATATGTCCCAAAAATCCACAATTATTACATTTAACATTAGGAAAAATATTCCTATGTTTTCTTTCATATGATTGTCTTCTAAGGGATTTCATGAATTTAGGATAATATTTAGGATTTGTAAAATCTTCAAGTTTAGGAGGGTTCCTATTATCCTCGAGAGCTCTTATTATGAGTTTGTAAAATGAATTCATATCTTCCAAGATTCGATTGGTATAATTGATTATATATGTCTTTCTCTCAGATTCATCCTTAAAATTCTTAAATTCTTTTTCAAGTTCAGCATAGGATGATTTTAAATTCTCAAAATTTTTATTCAAGTCATCCTATTCATCAAGTAGTTTCATGTGATTGTTATCTATTAAACTATGATCTTTCCTAAGGATTTCGTGTTCCTTATTAAGCTCTTCCAATTCTAAACCTAAACTAGCATGCATCTTTTTCATTTTCCTATATGCATCATGTGTTGCAAATCTATTTTTCATGTCTTATGTTTTGATGATTGACAAACACTGCTTTTCTTGGACAGCTTGTTGCTTCTAACTTTTCAGGAATCGACGATCGGATAATAAAAAAGGAGCCAAGTTCAGAAATGCGTAGGTTTAGGGTTGAGTCAGTCTGTACTTTTATTTTTTACCTTTTGAGTCCTCTTGTAATAGTCAAAAAGACTGATGCTTTGTAACCCTTCACACACACACTTGAGAGACTTAGAAATTCTGGTTTTACTCATATCGGCCAGGACGATGTCTTTGATCGGCCTGGCCGATCAGCTTAAAACAGAAAGTCTAATTAAGGATTCTTAATTAAGGCAGCCTACGTTAACAGATCGTCCTGGACGATACGTGTATCGGCCAGGACGATAAACTCAAAATAGAAAGAAGTAGCCGCCATAGACAAGTATGGTATACCATATCTTTAAATTATCGGCCAGGACGATCCTCGGATCGGCCTGGACGATATTCACAAATTATGCCATAATTGTTCAGGAAATCAAGGAAGTAATTAAGGATGATTGATACGATCATATCGTCCTGGACGATCGTAGGATCGGCCAGGCCGATCTAGTCAAAAACCTTAAGTTACTTCAGGACGATCAATATCGGCCAGTCCGTATTCAGGGCTATTGTCAGGACGATTTTTCTCTGATTTGAACGGATCGGCCAGGACGATCGTGAGATCGGCCTGGATGATCAAGCTATTTTTCAATCGTCCTGTTTTCCATTCAGGGCTATACTCTGGCCGATCTTCATTGTTTTGTACTGATCGGCCAGGCCGATGTCCAGATCGGCCTGGACGATAAAGTTGGCAACTTGCAATTAATGAGCTCTTTTGAAGCTCTTCTATTTAAAGAGCTCTTGTTCAACGTTTTAAAACATCTTTGGCTGCTGCCTTGACCTAAGAAGGCCTTGAGGAGAGAAAGAGAGAGAGAAGAGAGAGAGAGGATCTTGTGAGGGGGAGCTTGTGAGGGGTTTCACAAGGGTTGCTTCAAGGATCTCTCTGCGTCGTCTTCGTCTAGAGTTTCTCGTCCGTGGAAGGGTCGGTAGAGGTAAGGAGTGTTGCTTTTGGTTCTGGTTCTCTGCCAGCTTCAGGAGGAAGTAAAAGGAGATTGGTTCTCTGCCTTGCCGGGGTGGCAAAAAGGAGGTTCTTGTGAGGGTTTCTCCACCTAGCCGTGGGGGCTAAAGGAGAGTCACTTTTTGTGTAGTGCAATACTTGGAGGGTGCCTCCAAGGAGTGGACGTAGGTCGAGTCGACCGAACCACTATAAATTTCTGTGTTCTTTTTCTTGCTTCCGCACGTTTAAATTCCGCATTATTTTCGTGGTGTGATTTGGTTTATATGATTTTATTTCCTTGTTTTAAAAAGAAGTTTTTAAAATACCAATTCACCCCCCCTCTTGGTTAGTTTGGGACTAAGTTCATAGGGCTTAACATCCCCATCGAACTTTCAAGTGGTATCAGAGCCCGATTCGAAAATTAAAGTTTGAAAACTTTTTGAATTTGATCCATGTCTAACTTTGGGAATCGCAACACTACGGAAGGGTATTCTATTACCCGACCTCCTCTGTTCGATAACCTACCTTTTGATTTTTGGAAAACTCGCATGTCAACTTTTCTACAATCTACTGATTATCGCATGTGGATGCTTATTCAAGAAGGTTATTCTCCACCTTCTCGTGAAATCAACGGTTTTAAAACTGAAGTTGCTTTTACCGAATGGACTTTTGATGAACGAGATTTAGCTCAACTAAATGCGAAATGTTTGAATTGTTTTTTCTGTGCTTTAAAATCTGAGGATTACATGCATGTTTCAACTTGCAAGACTGGTAAAGAAATTTGGGATAAATTGTGCATTACTTATGAAGGCACTAATGAAGTTAAACAATCCCGTTTAAACATTCTCTTGCATGACTACGAACTTTTTCGTATGAAACCTCATGAATCGATTTCTGACATGTACACTAGGTTTACTCAGATTGCTACTTCATTGCATGCACTAGGAAAAGAACTTTCGAACTATGAAAAAGTTAACAAGATTTTGAGATGCTTGCCTTCTTCTTATGATGCAAAAATTACTGCAATCACTGAATCTAAAGATTTAAACACCTATTCTATTGATAACTTGCTTGGCTCACTCATTGCTTACGAGCAAGGGGTGAATCAAAGAAATCTTGATGCAGGTGAGAAGAAAAAGGAGAAAACAATTGCATTGAAGGCACACAAATCGGATTCTGAATCTTCCGGGTCTGAAAGCGATGGAGTTGCCTTCATCACAAGGCAATTCAAAAGCTTTCTAAGGAAGAAACAAAAGCATCATCAAAATTGGAGAAAAGGTAAGGATCATAAACATACTAAAGGATCTTCTGATGTTGTTTGTTTTGAATGCAGGAAACTTGGACATGTAAGATCCGATTGCCCTACACTTCAAGATCAATCAAGCAAAGGAAAAGGTGATGAGAAAGCAAAGTCTAGGAAGGACAAGAGGAAAAACCAAAGGAGCTTTTGGGCAGAATCTGGTACTGATTCTTCTGAGACTGAACCAGAGGAAGAAACTACAAACTTGTGTTTTATGGGAGAAGATCAAATTGATCAAGAAGAGGTATGTGAACTCTCATACGATCAACTTCTTGAAGTTTCAGAAAAAATCCATACATCATATAGGAAATTAAAGAAAACTCATGCTAGCTTGAAATTAGAATTCTTAAATCTACAAAAAGAGCATGAAATTTTGATTAAAGACCATCAAACAATTGATTCAAATCACATGACGTTACTTGATGAATATGATGAGTTAAATAAAAATCATGGTAAGTTAGTTGAAGAGCATGATGCATTGAAAATATCACACACATCTCTTGAATCTGATTTTAAGAAGTCAAAAGAAATAGAAAAAGATTTGAGGATTGAAAATGAAGTTTTAGAAAACACAAACTTGAAGATTCAAAATGATTTAGAAGCATGTAAAAAATCTAGGATGACTTCTACTTTTAATCAATTGCCAAAACCTAGAGAGAGGCATTATAACTCAAATCACTTAAGAAATCCCTTTCCTGGAGTTAGATGTTTTTCTTGTGGCATGCTAGGACATATCTCACACACTTGCACAATTCATCATAGTTCACATTGGGTATGGAGACCTAAGATGCATAATCCACAGCATACCACACATGCATTGCATTCTTCTCTTCATAAGAAGGAACCCAAACCTGCTTGGGTTCCTAAAACTAACATCTGATAATTTTGCAGGAAGTCTCTCACAAAAGACCTCGTGAGAGTATGTGGTACCTGGACAGTGGATGCTCTCGACATATGACTGGTGATGCTAGCCAGTTTGTTGTACTAAAATCCAGGACTGGAGGCAAGGTTACTCTTGGAGACAACACCACCAGAAAGGTGGTAGGAGCAGGTATAATCGGAAATTCCAAGAACCTTATGATTGAAAATGTTTTGCTTGTAGATGGATTGAAGCACAACTTGCTCAGCATCAGTCAATTCTGTGACAAAGGCTTCATCGTACAATTCTTCACGAATTCATGCATTGTAAGTTTAAGTAACAACACCATTTTGTAGGGAAAAAGGGTAAACAACGTCTATATGCTTGATTTAAATAGCATTGAATGTGCTGCTTCTTTTTGCTTAAAAACTGTCATTGATGATTCTTGGTTGTGGCACAGGAGGCTTTGTCATGCAAGTATGAAAACTCTTAGGAAAGTGACCCAATAGGACCTAGTTAGAGGTGTCCCCAAACTTAAGTTTACAAAAGACCACCTTTGTGATGCCTGTCAATTAGGAAAGCAAATTCACTCTTCGTTTCACCCCATAAAGGACATTAGCACCTCTAGACCTTTAGAAGTCCTTCACATGGATTTGTTTGGACCCATTAGCATAGCAAGTTTGGGAGGGAAAGTCTATGGTTTTGTGATTGTTGATGACTACTCGAGGTTCACTTGGACTAGATTTCTTTCTCATAAAAATGAGTCTTTTGAGGAGTTTAAAACTTTTTCTACTTGGATTCAGAAGAAGCTAGGATGTGAGATTTTGACCATCCATAGTGATCATGGGGGAGAGTTTGAAAATGAAAAATTTGGAGATTTTTGTGAGGAGAAGGGGATTAGCCACAATTTTTCAGCCCCTAGGACTCCTCAGCAGAATGGAGTAGCTGAAAGGAAGAACCGGACCTTGGTGGAAGCCGCTAGAGCCATGCTTGCTGAGTATTCACTTCCAAAATACTTTTGGGCTGAAGCGGTTAACACAACATGTTATGTGTTGAATAGGGTGAATGTTAGAGTCAAATTAGAAAAGACACCCTATGAGATCCTTAAGGGTAGGACACCCAATCTTTCCCACCTTCATGTCTTTGGTTGTAAGGTTTTCATTCACAACAATGGAAAGTCTCACTTGGGAAAATTTGATCCTAAATCTGATGAAGGAGTATTCTTGGGATATTCTAGTGTTGGGAAATCTTTTAGAGTGTTTAACAAGAGAACCTTGATGGTGGAAGAGACAACCCATGTAGTTTTTGATGAGTCTGATCATAAGAAACATGGAGTAGATGATGATGATGTTGGAGAGATTACAAGTGGAGTAGAAAATTTGGGGAAGGGGAGTGAGCACCTAAACAATGGAGGAGTAGAAGGAGTCTCCCAAGAAATAGAAACTTTTAATGAAAGGGAAGAAACTTCACACACTTTGCCTAGAGATTGGAGATACTCTACTAGTCACCCCAAGGATTTGATCTTAGGAGACCTTTCTAGTGGAGTTAAGATTAGACATGGACTTAGGAAGGAGGTGAACCACTCTGCCTTTATCTCTATGACTGAACCCACCACCATTAACCAAGCCCTCTCTAATGAGTTTTGGATGTTAGCAATGCAAGAAGAGTTGAATCAATTTGTTAGGAATGATGTTTGGGAACTTGTGGAAAGACCTAAGGGACAAAGTGTAGTTGGGACAAAGTGGGTATTTAAGAACAAAGTGAATGATTCAGGAGTGGTGGTGAGGAATAAAGCAAGATTGGTGGCTAAGGGGTACAATCAAATAGAAGGGATAGACTTTGAAGAGACTTTTGCCCCTGTAGCTAGATTAGAAGCTATTAGAGTGCTACTAGCCTTTGCTTGTTATAAAGGATTTAAGCTTTTTCAAATGGATGTCAAGAGTGCCTTTTTAAATGGGGAGATAAAAGAAGATGTGTTTGTAGAACAACCTCCAGGTTTTGAGAGCTCTCAATTTCCAAATCATGTGTTTAAATTAAAAAAGGCTTTGTATGGTTTAAAACAAGCACCTAGAGCTTGGTATGAGAGGCTTAGCACATTCTTACTAGAGAGAGAGTTTGTCAAGGGGAGCGTAGACACCACCCTTTTTCTTAAAAAAGTTGGAGATGATTTACTCATTGTTCAGATCTATGCTGATGATATACTCTTTGGATCCTCTAATAAAAATTTGTGTGATGATTTTTCTAAAACAATGAGTAGAGAGTTTGAGATGAGTTTAATGGGAGAATTGTCTTACTTTTTAGGGTTTAGCATAAAACAATTGGAAGATGACACTTTTCTAAATCAAACAAAATACATAAAAGACATTTTGAAGAAATATGAGATGGACAAAGCCAAGCCAATTAACACTCCCATGACTTCTAGTGCTCCGTTGGATAAGGACCCAAGTGGTAAGTCTGTTGATCAGAAGAAGTACAGAGGTATGATTGGATCTTTACTTTACTTAACTGCAAGCCGACCTGACATTATGTTTAGTGTTTGCCTTTGTGCTAGGTTTCAAGCTGACCCTAAGGAATCCCACATGACTGCTATTAAAAGGATTTTTAGATACCTTTTGGGGACACAAGGATTAGGGATTTGGTACCCTAGACATAGCACTTCTTTTGAAATTATTGGTTTTTCTGACTCTGATTTTGCAGGATGCAAGGTGGATAGAAAGAGCACCTCCGGAACTTGTCAATTCATTGGACAATCCTTGGTCTCTTGGTCTAGTAGAAAGCAAAATTCTGTTGCACTTTCCACTGCTGAAGCTGAATACATTGCTCTTATAAGTTGTGTGGCCCAAGTTCTTTGGTTGAAACAACAGGTATTGGATCTAGGATTACATGTAAGCACCATCTCAATTTTTTGTGACAACACTAGTGCCATATGCATCTCTAAAAATCCTATCCAGCATTCAAGAACTAAACACATTGACATTAGGCATCACTTTGTTAGAGATCATGTGACTAAGGGAGACATTGAGTTACATCATGTGACAACTGAAAACCAACTGGTAGACATCTTTACTAAACCACTGGCCTTCGACACTTTCAGTTCTTTAAGGACCAGATTGGGTGTGATTGACATAAATGCATGAAACCTTTTTTAGCTAAATTTTTCTTTTTTTTACCTTCTTTTTCCTTTTCGTATACCTTAGTTTTAGATCTTCACTGATATAATATCTCTTGTCTTGTCTTTAACATTTTGTAGTTAATATGTTTTCATCCACTTAAACACCTAGATAGTATGAATATCTTGTGATTGTGTCTCTTTCCCTAACGTAGTATTAGTGGCATAATTTTCTTTTCTAATCAAAAGTCTATCTCAAAATAAATGATTGTTTATGTAACTAAGATCCTTTCTAAAGCTTGCTTAAGCAAATCTATCTTGTATTTACAATGATTAAAAGTTTTTTTGTCACATCATGATCCCTTATTACTCTTGTCTTCGATTATTAATCCTGCTTGTGGTAATTCTTCCCTATGTTAGAGAGAGAGCTCCTATTCTCTAATATCTGAGAAGATATATTCACAACTAAGTTTTTTAAAAGAGTCTAAAAGGGAATCTAGCTTGCAAAAATAAAAAAAAAATTTGGCCAATGATGCCAACAAAAGAAGCGCAAAGACGCCAAAAAATTGAAAAATCTATAAAAAGATGCGCAAAGCGCCACAACATTGACAAGAGGCATAAAATGAGCCCACTCAAAAGCAAGCTACTCTCCCTTTTTATATCTTTTAGAACCTAGAAGTTTTGATTCTCAAAGGCTTGATCTCGATTATCGTTCGATCGTGACAAATCTACCTCATTGTTTTATAGAGATACTTTCCTTATGCCAAGTGGTGGGTAGATTCTTTTTCTCATATCCAATTAATTATTTGAGTTAGGTCATTGATTTCAAAAGATGATTCTACCCTAAGACAACGATTTTGGCTAAGGGTAAACCATGAACGGATATTCTCCTATTCTATGGATTTAATGAGATTGGAAACACGTTAACTCACAAATTTTTAAATCAATCACATGAAATACTATATCATTGATGTGCCTTGCTCTTTAAAAAAAAAAAAAAAAAAAAAAAAAAAAGGGGAGAAGTTTATGAGGAGAACCTCTTTTACTATGCTTTCATGTGCCCTCCTTTTTGATATGTCAAAAGGGGGAAAAGTTTATGAGGTTATTTTTTCGGTTGCTATTAAATCCTTTTTTAGTGTTTTGCCATCATCAAAAAGGGGGAGATTGTTGCAAATCTATTTTTCATGTCTTATGTTTTGATGATTGACAAACACTGCTTTTCTTGGACAGCTTGTTGCTTCTAACTTTTCAGGAATCGACGATCGGATAATCAAAAAGGAGCCAAGTTCAGAAATGCGTAGGTTTAGGGTTGAGTCAGTCTGTACTTTTATTTTTTACCTTTTGAGTCCTCTTGTAATAGTCAAAAAGACTGATGCTTTGTAACCCTTCACACACACACTTGAGAGACTTAGAAATTCTGGTTTTACTCATATCGGCCAGGACGATGTCTTTGATCGGCCTGGCCGATCAGCTTAAAACAGAAAGTCTAATTAAGGATTCTTAATTAAGGCAGCCTACGTTAACAGATCGTCCTGGACGATACGTGTATCGGCCAGGACGATAAGCTCAAAACAGAAAGAAGTAGCCGCCATAGACAAGTATGGTATACCATATCTTTAAATTATCGGCCAGGACGATCCTCGGATCGGCCTGGACGATATTCACAAATTATGTCATAATTGTTCAGGAAATCAAGGAAGTAATTAAGGATGATTGATACGATCATATCGTCCTGGATGATCGCAGGATCGGCCAGGCCGATCTAGTCAAAAACCTTAAGTTACTTCAGGACGATCAATATCGGCCAGTCCATATTCAGGGCTATTGTCAGGACGATTTTTCTCTGATTTGAACGGATCGGCCAGGACGATCGTGAGATCGGCCTGGACGATCAAGCTATTTTTCAATCGTCCTGTTTTCCATTCAGGGCTATACTCTGGCCGATCTTCATTGTTTTGTACTGATCGGCCAGGCCGATGTCCAGATCGGCCTGGACGATAAAGTCGGCAACTTGCAATTAATGAGCTCTTTTGAAGCTCTTCTATTTAAAGAGCTCTTGTTCAACGTTTTAAAACATCTTTGGCTGCTGCCTTGACCTAAGAAGGCCTTGAGGAGAGAAAGAGAGAGAGAAGAGAGAGAGAGGATCTTGTGAGGGGGAGCTTGTGAGGGGTTTCACAAGGGTTGCTTCAAGGATCTCTCTGCGTCGTCTTCGTCTAGAGTTTCTCGTCCGTGGAAGGGTCGGTAGAGGTAAGGAGTGTTGCTTTTGGTTCTGGTTCTCTGCCAGCTTCAGGAGGAAGCAAAAGGAGATTGGTTCTCTGCCTTGCCGGGGTGGCAAAAAGGAGGTTCTTGTGAGGGTTTCTCCACCTAGCCGTGGGGGCTAAAGGAGAGTCACTTTTTGTGTAGTGCAATACTTGGAGGGTGCCTCCAAGGAGTGGACGTAGGTCGAGTCGACCGAACCACTATAAATTTCTGTGTTCTTTTTCTTGCTTTCGCACGTTTAAATTCCGCATTATTTTCGTGGTGTGATTTGGTTTATATGATTTTATTTCCTTGTTTTAAAAAGAAGTTTTTAAAATACCAATTCACCCCCTCTCTTGGTTAGTTTGGGACTAAGTTCATAGGGCTTAACATCCCCATCGAACTTTCATCATGCATGTGTTCAGAAACTTCAAACAATTCATCATAGGTTAAATCACATACCTCTTCTTGATCTGATTGTTCAACATTATCTGCCATCAAGCAAAGGTTGGTGACTTCTTCTTCTTTTTCAGTCTCAAATGAATCTGAAGCTGAGTCCGCCCAGAAAGCTCTTTGAAACTTCTTCTTGCCCTTCTTTACCATTGGTTTCTCCTCTACCTTCTCCTTGCTAGGAGTGGCTTTGAGTTTTGGACAATCAGTCTTTATATGACCTGGTTTCTTGCATTCATAACAAATCACTTCATTAGAAACCTTACCATTTCTGTTATACTTACCTCTATTCCTTTACTGGCATCTCTTCTGCTTCCTCTTTAAAAAGCTTCTGAATTGTCTAGTCATCAATGCATTATCATCTTCATCCTCAGGTTGTCAGTGTTCACTTTCTGACTCTTCCATATTTAGTGCAATATTCTTGTCCTTTCGTGGTTCACCTGCATCAATCTTTCTTTGACTTACTCCTTGCTCATAAGCAATGAGTGAACCAAGAAGATTATCAATAAAATAAATGTTCAGATCTTTAGACCCTATAATTGCAGTAATTTTAGCATCATAAGCAGTAGGTAAACAACAAAGAATCTTATTGACCATTTCAGCATTAGTTAATTCCCTACCAAGTGCATGCAAAGAAGTGACAATTTGAGTGAATCTTGTGTATATGTCTGAAATAGATTCATTAGGTTTCATGCGAAACAATTCATAGTCATGTAACAAGATATTGAGTCTTGATTGCTTAACCTCATTTGTTCCTTTATAAGCTATACAAAGTCTATCCCATATGTCCTTTTCGCTTTTGCAAGTGGAAACTCGCATGTAGTCTTCAGATTTTAAAGCACAAAAGAAACTATTTAAACATTTGGCATTTAATTGTGCTAAGTCACGTTCTTCTATAGTCCAATCTGCATAAGGTGTTTCTACCCTAACTCCATCAACTAATCTAGTTGGTTTTGTGTAACCTTCCTGGACTATCATCCACATGCGATAATCAAGTGACTGTAAGAAAGTAGACATGCGTGTTTTCCAAAAATCAAAAGGAATATTGTCAAACAGTGGAGGTCTAGTGATAGAGTAACCCTCAGGTGTGTTTTGGTTTCCAAATGTAGCCATCGACGTTAATCAAAAAGTAGTTCAAACTTATGATTTTGAAATGACGCTCTGATACCACTTGTTGAATCTAGTAATTAGGTTGTTAAGCCTAAGTTAATGTCCCAAGGCTACCAAGAGGGGGGGGTGAATTGGTAGTTTAAAAGTTTAATCCCTCTTTGAAGATTAAGTTGAACCGAAATGAAAATTTTTCTTTTAAAGTTTTCTGGAAAATATTTTTCAACCACAGAGTTCTTAAAAATTAAAATAAAATATGAAAACATGAAAAACTGTAAATGACACCAGATTTATAGTGGTTCGGTCTATAACCAGACCTACATCTACTCCTCAGAGGCACCCTCTGAGTATTGCACTAAAACCAATAGTGACTCTCCTTTTGCACCCACAGCAAGGCGGAGAAGCCTTTACAACACACTCTTTTCACCACTACCCGGTGCGGTAGAGAACCGTTATCCTTTTACACAATCCCTAGTGTTGGCAGAGAACTGTCATCCTTTTACATAATCCCCAGTGTTAGCAGAGAACCGTCCATCCTTTCACACTCTCCTATTGTGGGCAGAGAAACCTTTCGTCCTTTCAAACTCTCTTAGTGTGGGCAGAGAACCCTTCCGTCCTTTCACACTCTCCTAGTGTGGGCAGAGAACCCTTCTGGCTGTTCACACTCTCCAAGTGTAGGAAGCGATCCTTTCGGCTATTTACACTCTCCAAATGTCGGAAGCGAACCGGATCAACTTGACTGATCTTCTCACAAGAAATCTAGAAGGAAAAAAGAAAAGAGTGAAGTAATCCCAATTCACAAGTAGAGATTCTTACCTTTGAACTCCAAGTGAAGCCTTCACGCTCCAATGGTAGGAATCCTCCTTTGAATGCACTCTTCCACTTTCTCCTTATCTATTCTCTCAAGAGGCACGGAGATCAAATGACAAAAAGATTGGGCGGCAGTCTAATTTGGACTATATATACAAAAGACAAGAAAAACCGTCCAAAAACTGCAAGTTTTCAATTCTGTACGCAGAGGATCGTCCCATACGATCGTGGATCGTCCTGGACGATGTTACTTAAACGATTTAATACGACCCTATTTGAATATGTGTATGAAATGTCTTCGTACACACTGATCGTCCCGTACGAAATAAGTTCGTTCGGTACGAACGGTTATTATAAGGTCGGTCTAGAAAAATGCTGAAAACCATTCTAAGTCGGTTAATCGTCTGGACAAAAATTGGTTCGTCTGGACAAAATTTTTATAGAGAGCAGATCGTTTTCTGACGATAATAATTTCGTCTGGACGAAAATTTTACAGAGACCAGATCGTCCTAGACGATAATTAATTTCGTCTGGACGAAAATTTTACAAAGAGCAACTCGTTTTCTGACGATGATTAATTTCCTCTGGACGAACATTTTACAGGGACCAGATCGTCCTGGACGATAAAAATATCGTCCCGGACGAATAGGACTTAGAAAATTTTTCAAGCTAGTTCCTATTTGTTCTATGTGCTCAATAGGAGATAACTGTCTGATCGTCCCGTACGATCGGATATCATCCCGTACAATCAGTATAAAATTTTTATGATCTCCTTATGTGTGTGTGTATTTTTTTATTCACTCAATTACAATCACTCCCTTTCAAATTGAATTCAAAGAAAAATGCAAGTTTCAAATTAACAAAGTATCTCATGTTGAATTTGATTTGAAGTTTTCGTAGTCTGGAGTCTGATTTTCCTGAAATGTTAGTACACACAAGAGCAAATACAAATCTTCTAAAATTGTTAGGAGATAACTACACATTTGAACAATAATGTTTGGAATCATCAAAACTATACAAGTTGCAAAAATGTAAGTCATGCAAATAGCAACTATTTTAACAGTTATCAAATGATTGAACAACTGGGGTCAATTTTTGATACTTAGTTGACATTCATCAAAACGATCTAATGAATTATGAGTTCAATAGATCTTGTTTAGTAGAAAGACGGATATTCCTTCCTCATTATCAGATAATCACTTATTCACAAACCTCACGTGGGGCTAATAGTTTTCATCCCCATCTCCTCATGGAAAACTCTTTTCGCTCTGCTTAGCCCTATCCCCTTCTAGAGGTATTTTAGTGATAGGTTCTATAGGAACTGGAGGATCTTGTTTGGACAAATACCAAGCAACAAGCTCCTATGTTCCTTTCATTACGATATTTTTGAACAAGTTCCTGGATGACAAGCCTAAAGGTTATCTTATTGATGATATTGATATTTATGATAGTGACGATATCGATATTGATGATAGTGACGATATTGATGATAGTGATGATGACTTTGATATTGATACGGAGCTGCTAACTATGACGAATGTGCTAACTATATATATGACGCTAAAAATAGACCAATTTGATATCACCCTTCAATTCGAATTAGCAAAAGCAATATATACTTGCATAATATGGATTCCAAACATTCATGATATGCATGTGAATGAGTCGAATTACTTATCCCTCGGTTTATTAAAGAACTATCTCTCCAGGGATTGTGAATGATGTTCCACTGGAAAGATTCTTGTTATTTCTTTGACTCGTATCCCTCAAAAAGTGGATCCCGCTCTAATAGCCTGAATAAGTTAAATACATGCATTAAGATACGAAGGCTTCTTCTTCCATAACAATGAAAGCACTTTTTCATTCTTTCATGTACTAGGGGATTTCACTTGGAAAAGAAGATGTTCCATACTGACGGATTCAGGTCCATAACCATGGGTTCCAATGCGAGAGATCTTGTAGCACTAGGTCGTATCGCTCAAATTATTGGCTTAGTACAGGATGTCATTTTTCCACTGGGCAAGATGCCTAATATTTATAATGCTTTGGTAATTCAGAGTCGAGATACTTTCGGTCAGCAAATTAATGTAACTTGTGAAGTACAACAATTATTAGGAAATAATCGAGTGAGAGCTGTAGCTATGAGTGCTACAGATGGTCTGATGAGAGGAATGAAAGTGATTGGCGTGGGAGCTCCTCTAAGTGTTTCAGTCAGGGGGCTACTCTCGGATGAATTTTTAACATTCTTAGAGAGCCCGTTGATAATTTAGGTCCTATCGATACTCGCACAACATCTCCTATTCATATATCTGCACCCGCCTTTATATAGTTAGATACGAAATTCTCAATCTTTGAAACAGGGATTAAAGTGGTGGATCTTTTAGCCCCCTATCGCCGTGGAGGAAAAATCGGACTATTTGGGGGAGCTGGAGTGGGTAAAACAGTACTCATCATGGAATTGATCAACAACATTGCCAAAGCTCACAGAGGTGTATCCGTATTTGGCATAGTAGGTGAACGTACTCGTGAAGGAAATGATCTCTACATGGAAATGAAAGAATTTGAGGTGATTAATGAAAAAAATATTGTAGAATCCAAGGTCAAATGAATGAACCGCCGGGAGCTTGTATGAGAGCTGGCTTGACTGCCCTAACCATGGCGGAATATTTCCGGGATGTTAATGAGCAAAACATACTTTTATTCATCAATAATATATTTTGTTTCGTTCAAGCAGGGTCCGAAGTCTCTGCCTTATTAGGTAGAATGCCTTCTGCAGTGGGTTATCAACCTACCCTTAGTACAAAAATGGGTTCTTTGCAAGAAATAATTACTTCTACCAAGGAAGGATCCATAACATTGATCCAAGTAGTTTATATACATGCGGATGATTTGACCGACCCTGCGTCTGCCAAAACATTTACACATTTAGATGCTACTTCTGTATTATCAAGAGGATTAGCTGCCAAAGGTATTTATCCAGCAGTAGATCCCTTGGATTCAACGTCAACTATATTACAACCTCAGATCGTTGGCGAGGAATATTATGAAACTACGCAAAGGGTTTAGCAAACTTCACAATGTTGCAAAAAACTTTAGGACATTATAGCTATCCTTGGGTTGGACAAATTATCTGAAGAAGATCGTTTAACTGTATCAAGAGCATGCAAGATTGAGTGTTTCTTATCACAACTCTTCTTTATGGAAGAAGTTTTTTCTGGTTCTCCGGGGAAATATGTTGGTCTCGCAGAAACAATTCGGGGGTTTTAATTCATCATTTCTGGAGAATTACACGGTCTTCCTGAGAAATCCTTTTATTTGGTGGGTAACATCGATGAAGCTACCGCTAAAGCTATGAACTTAAAAGAGGAGAGCAAATTGAAAAAATGACCTTAAATCTTTGTGTACTGACTCCTAATCGAATGATTTGGGATTCCAAAGTGAAAGAGATTATTTTATCTACCAATAGTTGATAAATTGGGATATTACCAAATCATGCCCCCATTGCCATGGTTGTAGATATAGGTCTTTTGAGAATACAGCTAAACGATCGATGGTTAACGATTGCTCTTATGGGCGGTTTCGCTAGAATAAGTAATAATGAGATCACCATTTTAGAAAATGGTGCGGAAATTAGTACTGACATTGATCGACAAGAAGCTCAACAAACTCTTGAAATAGATGAAGCTAACTTGAGTAGAGTTGAGGGTAAGAGACAAGCAATTGAGGCAAATCTAGCTCTCAGACGAGCTAGGACACGAGTAGAAGCTGTCAAAGTGATTTCCTATTAGTAGTCAATACATTCAATATTCAATCAAAATCAAAAGAGTTCTTTATTAGACACTACACACTACATCTTGATTCCACAAATTGAACACAATGAAGTCTAATTTGATTAATCTGATGATAGAACGAAAAAAAGAGGATGGGTAGAAAAACTTATTAGATACCATGGAATCCGGTATCTAATAAGTTCTACCTACTATTGGATTTGAACCAATGACTCCCACCATATGAAAGCAATACGCTAACCACTGGGTTAAGTAGGTCATTTATAACCACAAAAAGGGTCTCCATCACTTCGATGGATTATAGGGAAAATATGTTTTCTAAGCAATATAAATCTTTTACCAGTAAACATAAATGGATCAGAGAGTTATCATGTGGAATTATGGGATATCCTTCTTGACAAGAAATTGTCTCTATGTTAAAATGGTTATAACAAGGGCTATAGCTCAGTTAGGTAGAGCACCTCGTTTACACGTGCGCCAATGTTTTTCAAGGGAGCCCATTATGCAATGACCATAATTGATCTTTTTGAGAAGTCGATGTCTTACTCCGTAGATTCAATAGAACAAGAGAAAAATAACTTGAAAAATTTGGTTTGATCCAGTTCAAGTGCGAATTCCACTGCCAAATCAAATAGAACCTATCATTGTAAGGTAAATGCTCAGTCCATTCAGTGCTAGGCATAATGAGTATAAGTATCTCAAAAGAACCTCTTTTTTTCCTATGAGATTTGAGGTGTATGAAGTCTCATATTTTACTCTCGCAGCGGAGCGATAGAGACTACATTTCACTTAGGTTGATCTAGGCCAAAGGCAGACCTAAATAAAGGTCACCCTTCTTTGAAACACTTTGGTATTGCTCCTAGATCAAGATATAAATAATGAATCAGAGCACATGGATACATCTCATTATCTTCTTATCTTCCTCTAAATAAAAAGTATGGTGGATTAACTGATCTTTACATCAGTTAATGAAAAAGCCCAATGCAACAAAAAGCATGTTGGGTCTTTAGTAGCGAATTTTGAGTGGTAGTATGAACAAGAAAATAAATACAATAATTCATTCCAACGAACTCAATTGGTATTTGTCAAATATCGGATCAAATACCCATCTTTTTTCATCCACTTTCATGAATGAATTACATATGATATTTTTCCTCTTTTCCTGTCCATGATCTAAGATTTAACACTCTTTTTTGCTTTGCCAATCCCGGTCAATTTATGAAAGATTCCTGTCTCATGACTTCAACTTGACCCAACCCAATCCTAAGTCGCTTGGATCTAGGACCTATTATATATTGATCTTAAGTCTTTGTAGAAGCCCTCTGGCTAATCTTTTTTTGGTGGAACAACAAACCTAAGAGATTCTTTCAATTTGTTTCAAAGATAATGTAGGGATAATTCAGTTTTCCAAAATACATCAATGTTCCTTCTTCTATATTCTTATATTCTAAATTCTAAGATAAGAGTTGAGTGGGTACTAATATAATTTCTTAGTTTTTATATAGAGCACAAGTTAGATAGCCTATGAGTAGGCCAGCCAAAACCCCTGTATGTCTTGTTATATTTCTTATTAAAAAGAAAGTTGACCAACAGTAGTTCGAATGTATATACAACAAATTTCTCTTTGTACACTTCCTATTATTCGATAGTGCTTATAAATATCATTATAATTACCAAAAGATTCATATTGAACTTTGGTGGGAACTTCTCTTGAGCCAACGACGCGTTGATCTAGTCTCCACCGGAGCCACAAAGGACTACTGAAATGGATTCGTTTCTGCTGATAAGCTCCAAGTGCATCATATGAACTAAAAAAATACAGCTCTTTTGAATACTTAAAGTCATTCTTGTAAATTGTTTCCTTTTATAGTTTATGCAATTAGAATTATATTGATTATACCTATTTGCACAAATACCTCGGGGATTCCCGATCGTTAATACATAGAGTCCAATAAGCATATCTTGAGTTGGTACTTAAACGGCATCTCCAATAGCTGGAGACAGGATATTCATATGAGAAAACATAAGTAAACAAGCTTCTACTTGTGCTTCCAAAGATAAAGGTACGTGAACAGCCATTTGATCCCCATTAAAGTCTGCGTTGAAGCCTTACAAACTAATGGGTGTAAATAAATAGCATGCCCCTCTACTTAAATGGGTTGGAATGCTTGTATACCTAATCTATGCAAGGTGGGCACTCTATTCAACAATACAAAATGCCCCTGCATAACTTCTCGAAGGATTTCCCATACAATGGGTTCTTTTTCCCGAATTTTTCTTTTAGCAATCCCTGTGTTAGAAGCAACATCTTGTCTGATTAAACCATGAATTACAAATGTTTGGAAGAGCTCTATTAATATTTCTTGAGGTAATCCACATTGATGTAATGAAAGCAAAGGATTCACGACAATGATGGAATGCCCCGAATAATCGACCCATTTACCAAGCAGAGTTTCACGAAATCTTCCTTCTTTTCTGTCAATTACAACGGAAAATGACTTGTAAACTTTATTATGACAATCTCTCATGGGTTGTCCGTGGATCCCATTATCAAAAAGTGTATCCACAGCCTCTTGTACCAATTTCTTCGGACACATTACTAGTTCCCCTGGTGTAGATCTACTTGTTTCTAATAGATCGGTAAGAGTATTATTCCGATAGATGACTCTTCTATAGAGTTCATTAATATCTGAACTCATTAGTTTACCCCCATCTATCTGAGTGATTGGTCTCAACTCAGGAGGAAGAACTGGTAATAGGCACAAAACCATCCATTCTGGGTCTACATTTGTTCGAAGGAAATGTTTAGCTAATTTTATGCGCCTAACCAAAAAATCCTTTCTTCTTCTAATCTTTTTATCTTCCCATTTATTTCATGTGGACTCTTCGTCTCCTAATTCCTTCCATTCTACCAAAGAATTATCTATAATAATTCACAAATCCGAATCGGCTAATTGTTCTCTGATAGCACCTGCCCCCGTAGAGATTTCTCAGTTTCAAAATTTCTCAAAACCTTGAGTAGTAAAAAAAAGTGGGATGCTATATTTCCAGGATTGGATTTCATATTCGAATGAACCTCATGATTGTAAGAAATTGGGTTTTTTAGCTATGAACCTAGCAAAAGAAAAATTGAGATAGGCTCCTATAGTATTAGATTCCCCCCTCACAATCGGACGTGAAGGTTTCCTCTCATTCGGCTCAAGTAGTTACACCAAATAGAGAAAGGGGTTCTTCTTCTTTTTAAACTTTGTTCAAGAAAACCCTACAAAAAGCTACTCTTTACTCAAGTTCCCAGTAAGGACCAGCCTTTCATTAATTCATTCTTATCTTTTTTTTTTGTTATTTTCACTCTAACCCTTTTTCCTTTCTTTTATCTTGTTGACAAAAAAAAAGGAAATGTGAAGTTATTGAGTAGTCTACTTCCCCTCAAATGATGAATCCCCTGAAAGGAATATTATGGGACTCATAAAGGATTTATTTGTCTATATATTGTATTGTTCCATTCGATCTTTTTTAAGTCTCTACGCACCTCGATGGTTATGTGCCATGATATCCCTTGAAGCATATATGTGATAGATAAGCTCCCATAACCATGCCATATTCACTTGCATTTGTGATTTTCTTTCTCAAAGAAAGGAATGTCTAATTCCACAAAAAGTCTTTTTTTTACGAGGTATAACTAACTATTCCTATATTATCTGTTACGGAATCGACCATGAATCAATTCCCCTTTTCTTCCATTTTGAAGTCTTTAATGCACCCATAATTCTGAGCTTCATGTTCCTCCTCCCAAGATACATGTCAGAGCTAGGGCATCCCAATTAGATTAAATGGGATGATAGTTTCTCAGTCCAAATCTGTCAAATAAATTTTTTGATCAAATCACGCATCGCAATATACTAGGCCCTCTAATTCCCTAAGGGGAATATAACTAGGAAGACGTTTCAAATACCACACATGAGTCACTGGACATGTCAGTTTGATGTATCCCATATGGTACCTTCGTATATGAGAATCAGTAAATTCCACCATGTATTCTTCACAATATTTCGGGTCTTCTTTTTCAGCCCCAATCCCTCGGTAATTTCCACAAGCACAAATCCCACTTTTTATGGGTCCAGAGATTCTTTCACAAAATAATCCATCTTTCTCCAGTTTATTAGTTTTATAATGAAAAGTATAGGGTTTTGTCACCTCTACAACTATCTCTCCATTGGGTAGAATTTTTTTTTGCCCAAGCCCTAATTTGTTGAGGGGAAACTGGTCCAATTCGAAGTTGTTGATGTTTATAATGGTCGATCATAGAATAGAATTCTGATTCATTGAGATCAAGCTTCCTTCCTATTCATCTGGAAGTTCTTTTTAGATATAAGAAAATATTTAAGTTCTAGGGCCAAAGATATTAGTTCTCGAATGAGCAATCAAAAAGATTTTGGAGCACCCTTGGGGTTAGGTACTTTTGATCCAATAATCATAGCACCAAGTACTTCTTGACAAGCTCTAATATGATCAGATTTATAAGTAAGCATCTCTTATAAAATATGAGCAACACTAAATCCCTCTAGAGCCCAAACTTCCATTTCTCCTACTCTTTGTCCCCCTTGTTTGGCCCTCCCTCTAAGGGGTTGTTTTGTAACAAGTGCGTATTGCCCACTGGAATGTCCATGGATTTTATTAACAACTTGATGAATTAATTTTAGGATATAGGACTTTCATATTAGAACAGGTTGTTCAAAAAGATCTCCTATTCTTCCATCAAATATTATGCTTTTTCCCGGATATTCGGGTTCAAATACCCATGTATTTTTTATTTTCTTACTAGCTTCATATAATTCAAAAAACACTAGTTTTCTTGAGGCCTCTTGCTCATATTTCTCATCAATAACTCAACCCTATTCTATAATGTTTCTTTAGTATATCCCCCACTAACCCGAGCGAACATTCAAATATCTGTCCCATATTCATTCGTGAGGGGACTCCTAATGGATTGAATACCATATCAACAACGTTCTATCTTGCAAATAGGGCATTTCTTGTCTAGAGAAAATCTTAGAAATTATACCCTTATTCCCATGCCTTCCAGCTACTTTATCACCTACTTTGATTTCACATTTCTGTGAAATATATACACGAATCCTTTCTGGATTATAATTAGAAACCCCTTTTATATGGATCCATCTCACATCAATAACTCGGCCCCTTCCCCCTATAAGTAGTCTTAGAGACGTTTCTTTTGAAGTGGAAGCCTGAATGCCAAGTATACCTCGTAATAATCTATCCTCTGGGCATATGAAGATTCGCTCGCTGTCTGAGGTGTTAATTTACCTACTAAGATATCACATGTTTCTATCTAAGATGCCAGCATTACAATTCCATTTATGTCTAAATTTTGGAGTAAATGAGCCTCTAAATGCGGAATATCCTTAGTGATTCGTTTAGGACCTTGGCTTGTTAAATGAGTCTGAATTTCATATTTTCGAATGTGAAAAGAAGTATAAATATCTTCATAGACCAGACATTCACTAATTAGTACTGTGTATTCAAAATTGTAACCTTCTCATGGCATATAAGCTACTAATACATTTTTTCCTAAAGTGAGTTCCCCACCAGCTGTAGTTGCATCACCTGCTAGAATTAGTCCCTTTTTAATGTATTTACCCTACTTAACCTAAGTTTTCTTATGCATACAAGCATTTTTATTGGAACGTTGATACATAACTAATGGAATGCTTAGAGTATCCCCATTACTTAAGAAAATGATCTTTTGAGTATCAGTATAAATGATTTTTCCCTTGCGTTCGACTATAGCTGAAATCCCTGAATCTATAGCTGTTTGGCCTTCCAACCCAGTTCCAACAATGCACTTCTCGAATCGAGAAAGGGAAACTGCTTGGCGCTGCATATTAGAACTCATTAAAGCTCAATTTGTATCATTATGCTCGATAAAAGGAATGAGGGAAGCTCCAATCGAAAAATATTGGAAGGGAAAAATGCTTCTATGATGAATCTCTTCCCATGCAATAGTTAGGAATTCTTGACGTTAACGAGCAGGAACAATCTGTTGTTCTTGAATACCCCGATTCAAGGCCAATGAATAAAAACCTAACAGATATATCGATTATCAGATAGGTTAATTTAAATTTTTACTAGAAGATCAATTTACATACAAAGTTGAATACTCAAATGAGAGTTCGAATCCCAAATGAGCAAATTTAGAACCAAGACCTCTGAATTCCACTTGGGATAAGTTTCTTGATTGTGTCATTTGGAGACAATTTGCTTTATGTAGCATCAGCAACACTAGAAATTTAAAATACAGAATTTATTTCATTACAATATATATATATATATATATATATATATATATATATATATATATATATATATATATATATATATTGTGGGCTCCGAAAATTCGGCCTCGGCCTCCGCTCGCTTTTCTTATTCGGCGAGGGAGTTTTAACGAACTAAGTTCCGAGGTAAATTTTGGAAGGCAGATGGGTTTGTAGATAAGACACTACCCAGAGATTTCGCCCTCATTTTGTGAGGACTTTATGATCTGAGTTCTGGTTTCCTATAGGCGCAAGCCCCTATAGTTAATTACCCCTCCCGATCACGAGAGAGAACTTTCGATTAAGGCTAGTCGTCAATCAGATACGTATAGAATACATGTTATCTGGCATATAGTAGCAGCAATGGATTTGGATTTGAGAATTGATTGGATTTGGATATTTGGAAAGGGTTTGATATTTAAAATTGAAAATTTCACCATCTTGCACTTAAAGCGGATGATGGGGGAATGGATGATAGACCCGATCAAGATCCCATGGTTCCGTCGTCCCGGGCCATCGTGGTCCCTGGTCTACTTAGTCAGAGGAGGTAGTCGACCCAACCTGACAGAAGGATCCTTGTCGGCAGCCATGGG
Organism: Dendrobium huoshanense; assembly: GCA_016618105.1. Lineage (NCBI taxonomy): Eukaryota > Viridiplantae > Streptophyta > Magnoliopsida > Asparagales > Orchidaceae > Dendrobium > Dendrobium huoshanense. The sequence continues at coordinate 51,492,071 of CM028356.1, read as the reverse complement.
TTGCTTCGTCCAAGGGGACCTTGTAGACCGGGGTTGAATGTTTGTCTAAGGGGACAAATTTGAATCCACCTTAGCTAACAGAGGGCTTTGTGCCCTATCAATCATACCCTATTGATTCATATCTCAAGGATTTAACGCCATTAAGGAACGTATTGGCTCTGGCCATAACCGCTATCTGTGGTGCCATTTGGCGGCAAAACCACTCGGTTCAGAGGGCCCCGGGTCATAACCGTTTACCTGCAGTGCCATTTGGCGGCGAAACTGCCGGTTAGAGGACACGTACCACGCCCTTACTGGCAAGAGATTGTTTGAGAATGGATCTTAGTGATATTTTCGACTAGGCATTTCGCTCTTTGTGAGCTGAAGTAATATTTCATATTTGTCCGCCTTGACAAACTTTTGCGGAGGGCGGATGATTTTTGCTTTAAGTGCTTTGATGGATTTATTTCATTTTTAAATATATATTTTTTGGATTTTTGGGATTTTGAGATCTTTTGGATTTTGGATTTTTATGGGTTTTTGGATTTTTTTGGAATTTGAATGGATATAAAACTTTGGATACTTGGGGGATATTTGAAAATATTTAGGGAACCCCTCCGGTTGAGATAAACATTCAACGCGGCCATCATCGGGGTGTTTGGGGGTCATTTCTTTCTATAAATTGAACCTTGTCAACTCTGTCGGGCTATCGACAGAGGATCGGGTTTCGTAGGCTTCGTGCCTTTATTAGTGAATTCATATTATTGTAGGCCTTGAAGGCCTAATATGAATGTTTTAAAGCAAATATACTGGTCACCACAACTTTATATTTGCTTAATGGTTCGAACCCTGTCGACTTCTATTGACCCGTATAGAAGGATCGGTTTCGAACCTGAATTCACTTGTCAATCCGCGCAGCATCCCTAGACGTCACGTGTGTACCAATAACACGCTCGCCGGGGCCCATGCGGGTTTAAGATTATATTTTCCCCTTTAATGTACCTATGTGTATACAATTTATAGTGCACGTGCAGGGGTACTTTGAAATAATTGTAGACGCCTTCTGTCTGCTTGTACGGAGGTTGCAGATCCGGTGGCGTGGCGTAGCAGCTTCTGAATAGAATTGTTCGCTGCTTCGTACAGGTAGACTGTCGTGCGCTATTTGTTGTTTTCTTCTTGTGGATCGTAGTGCACTAACGAATCTCCTGCTTTAGGTCGTAAGAGATTGCACTTGTCGTATTCTTCATGTATTTTGTTGTGGTATTTGATCTCGTATAGTATATCCGCTACTGCTATAGGTGGGCAGGTAGATGTACTCCATATATTGAAATTGACTTCAGGATACTGCACTTACTGAAATCTTTCTGCATCTACCCATCAGTAGCATGTGGTACATACATCTGTCTTCGTAGACAGATCATATGTTGCAGATCTTTGAGTTGTAAGGAATCGGCGCCTTTGACTGACATTAAGTGGTTGTTGACTATGAAACAATTCAACATCTATCACATATTATTTTCAATCACCTTTGGTTAGACTTCTGTATGAAAGAGAGCTCTAATACATCCGTTTGTAAATGCCTTTGTTTATAAGTGATGAGCCTCCTACAACAGTTTGTAGAAAATTGATATATTTGCTTAACACCTAATTGTTGTTGCCTTTTAGAGAGTCGTGGTGTTTGTTGCATGACGTCTGTTGCAATTCTTTTGCATTTGCTCGTAGGTACTCATATATATAGTGGATTTATACTTCTTGCTCGCATACGAATTATAGGGTATTGCTACATCCACTTTGGTAAATTATCATCCCTCGTTCAATCATTTCATGGATATCAACTTGATTTATAGAGCTTGAGTCAGTTTAGTTTGATCACTCGTAGCCCCGATTGATGATTCTTATTGAACATACATCTTCTATTCGATCTCAATTGAGTAAGCATGATTGTAGACTGATACTTGGATGATGATCATTTGCTATTTGATTTCTTGTTTGCATGTAGATTGATTTGCTTGAATGATTCAAAATAATTCCACCTCATCATTCCTTGCTTATATATCTCCTAAAGACTTGGTCTTCATTCACTCACTTATCTTTGATTTCATCATTTTTATGACTTATGACTTTCACTTCCAAACATTTAGACTTTAGGTTAAGATTTAGATCAATAATTCAAAGTCTAGTTCTGACTTGAGCTTAAGACCAAGTCCAAAATGAATCCTTTTCATTGTCATCTGGAGCGCATGTCCGTCTATAATCCAACCCAAGTCTTTTCTTGAGTTCAAATGTTCAAGTCATATGCAAGTTTGACTCAAGTTTGAATCAAAGTCCATGTCCTTTGCAGCTTGTTCAAGTCCCCTGAGTCATTCTTGTAAGTTCTAAGTTCAATCTCATTTGCACATTTTTTTATTTCGATTCAAGTTTATTTAAGTATATTGAATCAAGTTCACAAGTCCACCATTGTTCTTTGAGTTCCATCAAGTCCAGGTACGATTTCACCCGAAATTTCGGCAGCCTCCCGGCGTCTCCCCCGTTTTAGGGGAAAACTACGAGAAAACTGGGCCTTTCCCACCACGCGCAATAAAGGCGTGTATGGTAGGTGCCCTCTGACAAGGACACCGCGGCCGTGATTTTTTGTTCCTCCCACCACGCGCAATAAAGGCGTGTATGGGGTCTTTGACGGTACCTGTTTAAATGCACAGTTTGCTTTCCCCCCGCTCGGGGGTACTTATGAGTGACCCCGCCTCGCCGTAGGTGCCGCACCGGGGTCCCTTCCCACCATGTGCAATAAAGACATGTATAGGCGGTTTTCCGGTGCGCCACGAACGTCGAAGTAGAGTTTAGGCGATTGCTCGCTTCGTCGTAAGCATCAGACCGGCGTCCCATCCCACCACGCGCAATAAAGGCGTGTATAGGAGTTTTTCCGGTCTGCTGCAAACAACGACGCGAGAAATCTGAGTTTAGAAGATCCATACCTTCGCGAGCTTTGACGGTGTGGCACGAGGATCAAGGGAGAGAGAGTGGAGGCGACTGTCCGCCTCGTCGTAGGCGTCGGACCGGGGTCCCATCCCACCACGCGCAATAAAGGCGTGTATAGGCGGTTTTCCGGTCCGTCGTACACGTCGAGGACGGAAGCCTGAGTTTAGGGGGTTATACCTTCAGGGCCGGTGGACCGGCGGTCGTTGATGAAGGCTCGGGGACCGAGGTAGGGGAAGGAAGCATTTATTAATTATAATCAATATTAATTGTAATAATAATTAATTAATTATAATCCATAATTAATTATTAATTATTAGTTAACTATAATTAGTAAATAAATCATAATTATAATTAACATATGATTAATCATAGTTAATTGAAATTAACTATAATTAACCAGATAATTATAATTACAAATTAATAACTAATTATTAGTTAATTATAATTAATAAATAAACTATAGTTATAATTAAGTAATTATTAAATATAATTAATAATTATTATAACTAATTAATTTTCATTTACCAAAATTAGTCGAAGAAATGCTCGGGAGCAAAAAATCACATAAGATTTTCATTTGGTATCCAGATTTACAGCGAAAATTAAGTCGGATTTATGTTAAATCCAGCCGAACGGTTTATGTGCTCGTGTTAAATTCCGGCAATGGGTAAATCCCAGATTAAGGATTTACGGCTTAATCCTGGATTTACTAAATCCCTTGGTTTGACAGTTTTAAGGGATTTGGCCAAGCAGAGCGCGTGAAGGAGAAAGTTACCTTCGGCAAGCGAGCTCCCTGTAGTTGCTTCCGATCAAATGTAGCAACTTCCGATCCGACAGTGAAGGGAACGTTGGAGGATGAGGTGAATGTGTCGGGTTTGCAAGGCAGTGGAGAGGAGGCGTCGGGCTTCAGGTAAGGTGGCTCGACCTCTCTCTCTCTCTCTCTCTCTCTCTCTCTCTCTCTCTCTCTCTCTCTCTCTCTCTCTCTCTCTCTCTCTCTCTCTCTCTCTCTCTCTCTCTCTCTCTCTCTCTCTCTCTCTCTCTCTCTCTCTCTCTCTCTCTGCCAGAGATGATCGGGCAAGAGGCGGAGCTCGGCAGCGGCTTGGGGAAGGAGGAGAGATCGGGAGAGGCAAGGGAGATGGACTTCGGGACAGAGGAGGAGATCGGGAGCTGGGAGTGCGAATGGAAGAGTTTCAGTCGAGTGGGGAGCGAATGAGAAGCTCGGCCTCTATTTAACAACGCGAACGAGGCGACGATCGAGGAGCTGCCGCGGGATTTGCGGGATCAGACGCGAACGGCGCCGCGTCTACAGTGTCTTGCGCTTTGCGAAAAAGAAATCAAGAGTGTGTTTTCGAACCTTATCCGGGCTAGAATCAACGAGTTTCGCCCATGGACAAAAGCATCCTAACAAGCACGAAGTGGCTTTTTCTTTGAAGAAACTTGCTTATCTAGTGAAGACATAGAAAAAAAGAATGCGACAAAAGGTCTTGGAGCAAGAAGAGAAGAAAGAAAAGTTGCAGGAATTCGGGAGATTTTGGGCGGCTTCTCGACGTATACGAGGTATGCCATTTTTGGTTATTTCTTTCTCTTTTTGCTCTTCACACAGAGGTTAACATATATATATATATATATATATATATATATATATATATAGTACACAAACGTTATAATACTTCTTAAGGTTTTTATAAAAGTCTACTATACATCCACGACCTTTTAGTATGGATGTTCATATGTATGCTGGCTGGCATGTAATACATTTAGTCAAACTTTTATATTAATAACATAGCTTCATGTAATCATTCCATAAAATAAAAATATTTTCCACAACCACAAATTTTTTGTTTCAAAACTTTAAAATGAATTTAAATTTTTTTTTACTAAACCTAGACATGAACTTCCTACAGTAATTACGATGTAATGATAATATTAAATTTCCTATATTGACTATTCAAAAATAAATATAAAATAAATGTATATACAAATTTCCAATACAACAATAACCATAACATCAAGCCTTTATCCCATTATGTGGGGTCGGCTACATGAATTCTTTTTCACCATTCTGTCATATTAAAAGTCAAATTCTCATTTAAATCTAATAAAGAAAGGTCATTCCTAATATTTTCTAACTAAGTCTTTGTAGGTCTCCCTCTACCTTTCTTAACAAAAGTCAAATCTAATACCTCTACTCTCCTAACTGGGTCATCGGAAGGCCGCCATTTTATGTGACCAAACTATCTAAGGAAACTATCTCTAATCTTATCTTCTACTAGAGCTACTCCAACCTTTTCACATATATGCTCATTTCGTATCCTATCTCTAAGGGTAAAGCTACTCATCCACCTGAGCATCCTCATCTCTGTCACACTTAACTTATTATTATGCTTCTCTTTTAATAGACAACTTTTGGCACCATAAAGCATTATAGGCCTCACCATCATCTTATAGAATTTTCCCTTAAGTTTGAGGGGTACTTTTCTATCACACAACAAGCCCGATGCATTCCTCCACATCAACAGTCCAACTTGAATACTGCTGATAATATCCCTATATATTTCACCATCACTTTGAATAATAGATCCAAGATATCTAAAACGTGTACTCTTATTAATGACTTGAGTGCCCAAAGTTACAATCCCCTCATTAGGTCTATTACTACTACATTACACTCCATATATTCCATTTTAGATCTACTCAAGCGAAAACCTTTAGACTCTAAGGTTGACCTCCATAATTCAAGTTTACCTTCAACTCCCTCTCTAGTCTTATCAACAAGAATAATATCATCAGCAAAAAGCATATACTAAGGTACATTCTCTTGCAAATGTTTAGTGAGAACTTCCATGACTAAATCAAAAAGATATGGGCTTAAGTATGATCCTTGATGTAACCCAACCGAAATAAAAAAATACTCAGTCAAACCATCTTGTGTTTGAATACAAGTAATAGCTCCTACATACATATCTTTAATGATTTGAATATAAGCATTATTAAATCCTTTCTTTTCAAGAACTCTCCATAGCACTTCTCTTGGAACTTTATCATATGCTTTTCTAAATCAATAAATATCATATGTAGATCCTCCTTATTTTCTCTATATTTCTCCATCAAATCACTTAATAAATGTATGGCTTCCATAGTCAACCTATCTGTCATGAATCCAAATTGATTTTGAGAAACATTAATATCACGCCGCAACCTATGCTCCATAACTCGCTCCCATAGTTTTAAAGTATGACACATTAACTTAATTCCTCTATAATTCGCACAATCTTGTGCATCACCTTTTATTCTTAAAAATAGAAATTAACACGCTCATTCTCCACTCATCTGGCATCTTTTTAATCTTCAAAATAGTATTAAAAAGTTTAGTAAACCAAAAAATTCCTTCATCTCCTAAGCATTTCCACACGTCTATTGGAATATCATCAGCAACATCTTTTCCACCCTTCATTTTCTTTAAAGCCTCTCTAACTTTGGTTTTACTAGTATACTGATAAAAACATAAATCTTTATTTTCATTTAGGATGCTAAGGTCACTACACCCAATCTTATTTTCACAATCTTTATTAAAAAGTTTAGCAAAATTTCTCATACATCATTGTTGAATATCATCTTCTAAGAAAAGTATTTTTTGATCTTCATCCTTAATGCACTTCCCTTGAACTAAATCCTTACTACTCCTATATCTTTTTTTGGCTAATATATATATATATATATATATATATATATATATATATATATATATATATATATATATATATATATATATCTTTCTCCCTCCTTAGTATCTAATCTATTATATAAATCTCTAAAAGCTAAGGTCTTTGCATCACATATTGCTTTATTAGATTCCTTACGAGCTTTTCTATATCTTTCCCAATTATAAGAATTTTTAAAATTAAATTAAATTTTATAACAAATCTTTATATTTTTAATTTTTTATTGCACATTTGGATTCCACCAACAACTATTTTTACTATTAGGAGCATTCCCTTTGATACTCCAAGCACAACTTCAGTAATATTCTTAATATCACTAGCCACCTTTTTCATATAACATTAGCATCCTCATACACAGACAAAATCTTAAGATCTAAAATCTTACTCTCAAAAATATTTTTTTGTTAATATTCTTTAAATGCCCATATCTAATCCTAGAATATTGTTTTACTTTATTTTTTATTTTATGTCACTTTATTTTAAAGTTCAAAACTAATAATCAATGTTGGGTACATAAATTTTCACTCGGAATAACTTTACAATCTTTGCAATTTAAACTATCTAATTTTCTTATAAGAAAATAGTCAATCTGAGTTGTATTATATCCATTTTTTATAAGTGATGAGAAGATCATTCCTTTTTTTAAATATTCCTTAGTATTTAACCTATTATATATATACAAATTTTCCATTAAAAATTAAAAATATTTATAAATCTAACCAAAAAGAAGAGATTCATCTAATGAAAAGCACATTATATGAAAAAAAAACTGAAATCTAAAAAAAAAAAAGATTCAAGAAAGTATCTAAAAAAAAACTCAAACCAAATTTAATGAAAAACTAAAAGATGATATTTCAAATTGATTGAAAATTTTCAATGAGAAGAAGTTATGCTTTTAAATTATGTAAGACATGAATAAAATTGGTGTAAAATTACCTCAAATGAGGGGGAAGATTGGGCAGGCAAAAATGGCAGAGTGTCTTTTTTTGCATGAAATGAAGAAGAAGTGGTTGCAATTAGAAATTAGAGCTTAATCGACTAATTTATGGTGAAATTTTTCATCGGTTTTAAGTATAAATTTTTTTTCTGATGTTTTTATTGGAAACTTAATCACAGTGACTCTTCTAGCATATTCTTATGCAAAATTTCTTGCAAGAATATTCAATGGAAAATTGATAGGTGATTCTTACATTTTAGGTGATAATTTTGTTAGAAGTTTTGATGGAATTTCTGTCACTTTAAAATCTGTAAGAAATGGTCATTTTTTCAGTAATGATTATAAGTATGCTAATTATGTAATTACTAAGAGGTTTGGTATATATATTTACCAGTTAATTATCTGCATCAATAAAATGAATATCCATATCCCCTTTTGACATGTGGCCTCTTATAAATTTATGACAAATATTTGTACGCTTAGTCTTAGAGTAAGGAAATGATTTTTTTTTTTTGAATAAAGGATGCAACTTGCATTAATAAAACTCAAGAAAAAAGTACAATAGGCAACTAAAAGATGACTCCATGACAGTCCTTCCTAAACAAGTGTAAAAAATTTGTTGGAAGTTCTGTTTCAACAAAGGAGTCCCAAAAAAAATCTCCTAACAAAGCAAGCTTGGCACAATAATCGGCCAATTTATTACATTCTCTAGGAGTAAAGAGAAAAAGAATATTATTGAAAACTTGTAGGAATGAGAGATCCAACTTAGTACCTTTATTAGTCTTCATTCTTATAGAATCTTGGAGCCTCTTTATGATATTCACATTGTCTCCTTCAATGATTAAACCTTTGTATTCACAAAACCAATCTTGAGTATAGTTTTCCATCATGAGAATTGCTTTAAGTTCCAGATGAGTAATGTACCAATGTATCATCTTTTTTCCATAAGCACATATCATTCTACCTTTGTTGTCTCTAAGCAGTCCTGTTATTCCCGCCGAGTTAGATTTCAATAAAGCCGCATCTACGTTCAACTTTAACCAACCATCAAGAGGGGGGCACCAAGATTTGGGCAGCAATTGCTGGTTGGTCCTCCAATTCTTCTCAGTTGGTACAGATTGAAGATAAGATGCTTGAAAGATAACTTCAGCTACTGTGTAAGCAATGGAAAGTTCTAGTTTTCCATGTTTTCCCAGATTCCGTGACCTCCAACTGAAATAAACGGTCATTGCATAAATTTTTGCAAGGCCATTGTCAGCTTTAGAACTAAGTTCTTCAATGCATTCATTAAGATTTTGAAAGGAAGGGACGTTGAATCCCCAGTGTCTCAGTTTAAGTATAATCTCTGTTTGCTTACAACATTTAGTAGTAATATGCTCTGTATCTTCCCTCATCTGGCATCCTCTAGGACAAGCAGAGTTATTAGCTAATTTCCTATAACATAACCAAGAGTTAGTTGGTAATGCATCATTCAGCGCTCTCCAACAGAAAAGATGAGTTCTATGGTTGAGTTTCAGTTTTTTCAGCCAAGTGAATATGCTTAGATTGCTGTCAAGATTCCTGTTATTGGCTTCAGCGCATAGAGATGAAATAGTCTTCCCCGAATTTGTACACATCAATTCTAACTTGTCTTCTCTGGTAATCACCCCTTTTTCCATATGTTGAATAAGATTTATCATATCTTTAGAGAAAAAATCAGTCATTTTTTCTAAAATCCAGTTGCCGCCTTGATCCATAAGGAAAGATACCTTTTTATCTGAGAGAGCTGCAACATTGCACGTTGCTGGCCAAGTGTTAAGGTTTTGATCTAAGATCCAATTGTCATTAGTAATGTTTATGCTATTACCATTATTTACTTCCCATCTTACAATTGGTTTCAGAAACTTGATTCCTTCTTTGATAATTTTCCAAGCTGATGAAGATCCTCTCTTCATTCCTTCCTCCCCGAATTTTACAGAGCAATGAGTCTTTGTTCTATAAATACATCCACGCCATTCTTGCTCTTAAAAAGCTCCTTGGATGCAAAATCCTCCCAAACTGGTGGGAAGGCAAAGATTTGACCAAGCAATGTAGTGCATGCCTTGATTTCCATTTTCTTTATGCCACAAAAAATTCCTACATATTTTGTCAATTTTCAGCAAAATACTTTTAGGAATAAGTGAATGAGCTACCTGATAAGAAATCATATTCGAGTAGGCTGATTTGATGAGGATTATTCTGCAAGCCAAAGATAACCATCTTGCTCCTCATGAATTAAGTTTGCTCATAGCCTTTTCAATGGTGTTGCTGAAATCTTCAGTTTTAGGTCTCCTCAACGCCAATTTGATGCCCAAATAACTGAGTTCCTTGACTTCTTTGTATCCCAAGATTTTGTTCAGTTTGCTTCTTCTTTTCATTGATACTTTTTTACCATATAAGACCATGGATTTTTTTGGAGTTTATTACTTGTCCTGTCCAGCCACAATATTTTTTGAGGATGTGCTTCAAAGTTCTGACATTATTACTAGAGGCCTTGGCTACAACAAGAACATCATTTGCAAATAGCAGATGTGTTACTTTCTCCATATTCGTAGCTAATCTGATCCCCAATCTATCATTTTTACCATGAAGAGCTTTGGAGAGAAGATCAAAACATAAAATAAACAGACTTGGCGACATGGGACAACCCTGTCTGAAGCCGCAACGAGCATTGATCCAGTTGGTTCTTTTTACATTTATCACTATAGTGTATTTTGGATTAGATACACATTGCATAATCAGCTGTATCAATTTCTCAGGAAAATCGTTGAGCTTCAATACTTGGTTTAGAGTTTCCCAACACATGCTATCATAGGCTTGTTCCATGTCAAGCTTCAAGAGAAAATATCTCGGTTTAGCCACTGACGATTTCATCTTGCTGGTGATTTCCTGAGCAATAAGGCATTTATCCAAAATGCTTCTTCCCGGAACAAATGCCCCTTGATATTCAGATATTACTTTTGGGAGGCAACTTTTGAATATGTTAAGAATGATGCCAGAAGCTAGCTTGTAGACCATTTGGCAGAGACAAATTGGTCTGAATTTGGTGCATTCTTTAGCATTTTAAACTTTTGGAATCAACACAACCACCGTCTCCTTCCATTGCTCGGGCATCCTGCCTGATTTGAAAAACTCATCAATTGCATTCCAAGTTGCTTCTTCAACAATATTCCAGTAATTTAAAAAAAAACATGCGTTGGCACCATCAGCTCTAGGAGATTTGTTGTTGTCTATTTTCCTCAGCATCAATATCAGCTCTTCTTTGGTATAATCATCTTTCGAAATATTTAAACTGTCTTCCTGGATGCAATCAGAAGTTTTAAATTTAGGCCAATCCTCCAAACTGCATTTTTGATTTCCCCATTTCTTTGAGTAATAATTCTCCATAATCTTATGAATAGCTTCTTGGTTTGTTTCCAGTGATCCATCTTCCCTTTCAATTTGTAAAATTTGGTTGCTTCTTTTCTTAACCATTGCAAATGTATGGTAGTATCTAGTGTTCTTCTCACCTTCTTCCATCCACTGACATTTGGATCTTTGTCTCCACCAAGTAGAAATTCTAGCCTGGTTTGTATTGAAATCAATCACCTTACTACGAAGAATAATAAGGTTCTCCTGGCTCAAACCTCCATCTTTTGCTTCTTTGTCTAGTAATTGCAGAATCTCATTTTTCAACTCTTGTATCTTCAAATTCAGTTTTTTCAATTTGTTTTTACTCCAAAAGTAAATGTTTTTGAGAGACATCTTAATTTTTCTTTGAAGAATATCATTAGAATTACCAAAATCATTTTTCCTCCAGGATTTTGCTATGATGCCTTTTGCTGCCTCATAAGAACACCACATGTTCTCAAATCTGAATTCTCTATTGTTATGCTGCTTCTTATTATCAATCTGTAGTAGAATTGGATAGTGGTCCGAAGAAATTCTAGGGAGATACTTAACCACTACAATAGGAAATTCCATCAGAACTTTGGAATTTAACCAAACTCTATCCAACCTCTCACAAATTCTTTCTAGGCCTTCTTTGTTGTTGCACCAAGTGAAGTTTGGACCATTAAAACCGATGTCATGGAAGTCATTATTAGTCATAAATTCCTTCATTTCCTGCAGACCTTAAGAGAATATAAAGCTCTTCCCTCCAATCTTCTCATTCTTGTTCATTAGACAGTTGAAGTCACCTCCAACTAAACATAGCTCTTCGCAGTTCATGTTTTCTTCTATTAAACTCTAAAGCATCCTTTTTCATATATATTTTTGTTACCATATACAATACCGATTTTGGCCATAATACCTTTTGGAGTGGTAATATTGCCAATAATGCATTGTTTAGAAGAGACAATGATAGTAAAAGAGATTGTTCTATATTTCCAGAGGACTAGAATACCTCCAGAAGTTCCTGAAGCTGCCTCTTGGTAAAACTCCCATTCGTTCCCAACCAGATTTTTGACTTCTTCACTTCCCAATTTTTCCAAATTGGTTTCTATCAAACCAATGAAACATAGTCCATTCTCTCCAACCATATTTCTTAAGTAGTGGGAGGCTTCTTTCTTCTTTGCTCCCCTACAATTCCAAAACAAGATTAAAGACATTAAATTAGGCGTGGGGTTGAGGCCCCAGCCCTCTCTACTCCTCCATCACCTTTCCTCGTTTTGTGATTCCCTTTTATAGGTCCTAGCAATTTTATTTCCTTGGCAAGTTTAGTTTTGCTGTTGGACACTTTATTGATCAAGATGCTACTTTCCCCCTGTTCCTTGGTTGTAGATTTTTTGCTTTCCTGTACAACATTCTTAACCAATTTGGTATTGTCATTAGTCTCATCTTGTTTCTCAAACCTTTCATTCACTATATTCACCGGATTATCTACCAAATTTTCTTCCAGAATTTCAAAAGAGTTGCTTATGGACAAAGCTCCCTGCTCTATTTTACAGTCCCATGAAGCCTATAAAATTTTAGATGTTTTACCTTCTGTGTGACCTTGATCATGTTCAGCTAGTTCATTACGTTCTGACTCTATACAATTCACCTTGTCTTTAACAATTTCTGCTTCTTCTATTTCTCGATTGTCATTGACTAAATGTGACTCCAACATTTTGTTGCTTTATTGTTCGATCTATTCTGGATTCCTAGGACCTGTAGTTGCTTTCCATATATTTTTGTGTGAAATGTTTCTAGCAGCTGTCTTTCTTGTTACCTCTTTAATGAGAGCAACATTTTGCTTCTTTCTCTTGTTATTCACCAGTACTCAGGGGCCATAAGTACTGCTATCTTCCACGGCCTTTATCCTCTGTGAAGCTAGAGAAATTTCTTTAGAAGTCTTAATGATTTTAGCATCATTTTGTTTGTTGCATTTTCCTTTTACATGTCCAATTTTACTGTAGTCAAACCAGAGACTTGATATTCTTTCATGCTCAAGTTTTTGAAAGAATCTTCCTCCCATACTTTCCAACCACAGTCCAACTGGCAGTTTTTGATCAAGTTTGATTCGGACGCATGCTCTGGCAAATTCTCTTCTTCCCCAATGGAACAAGTTGCAATCTAGCATAAGAGGTGTTCCTACTCTAGATGTAATTCTTGTGATATTGTTTTTGTCTCAACATTGTAGCGGTAGATGAGGCATTCAAATCCAAATGGGCGATGAAAGCCCTTTCATAGAAGATGATGAGAATTCTGGAGTCCAGCGATGCATACTGATTATGTGTTCGTTCACAAACCACGATCCTCCCGTCAGAACTCCTTCCATTGCATCCATCGATTTGAAAGAGTAGAGAAACCATCCCATACCGAGTGTGGTGAAATGAAACTTATCATATTTAGCCCATTGTCTTCTAAGTTCCCATGATACAACCTGACGTTGTATGTCTTTGCCAACAACTTTGCACACCAAGGACTTACTAAGTTCCTTTGCATTCTTGACTTCACTTCCTTGTTTAAAAGCACTACTTTCTCGTCTGCTAATAACATTGATTCATCTTCATTGAAGTTTAATTTGATATATGGTTTTTTCTACCATATGTTGTCAGTTGCCGATTTAGCTACGATCTTCTCAATCATATGATCAATAATCTGGTTCACAACTGTCTCCTTATGCTGATCTGAAACCACTTCCGTTTGCCTGTCTATATGATTTCAGAATAACCTCTTTATTTTTTGAATTATGAATATTCTCATTTACTACACAACTATCAGGGATATCAATTGGGTTTCCAAATCTTTGAACAAAAATGTTCATTCCTGAAGAAGATGCCTCCAGCTCATGGCTATTCACCGATGATTCCAATTTTTTCAATGCACAGGCGTATTGATATCAGAATTTGACTCAATCGTTTTCCCTTTACCTTCTACCTATTTGAACATGTTGGAAACATTACCAATATTTTTGTTTATCAGTAGCATACCTCTTGATCGCGTTTTCCGAGCTTCCTCTGCATCCATTGGTCTTCTTGAAATTGGTGGTTCTTCAAGAACGATTCCATCACCAAATTCCCTCGTCGAGTTGGTACTTACATCCCTATGGTTCGAAATATCCATCGACGATCAACGAACATCCGCCTCCATAGTTATTCTGTCCGCAGGATCGCCGGTTGAAGAGCCGGGAAATAAAATTTGAAACTTTCTCTCTCTAGTTCTTGCTGCTTCTCTCTCTAGAAACGCTCTAAGTACAATGGGAGGGCTGCTTTCTCTTTTCCTAAGGAAATGAATTTTTTGTGATACAAATTACACTATATATTATCACATATAAGAGGTGCGGTATCCACTTTTAATCCCAAGTTATGAAGATATTGCTTAAGTTATATGAATTGAGCAATACAACTTTGAGCTACTCAATATTTGCTTATGTAGTAGATAATGCCAGTGAATGTTATCTTTTATTCAAACATGAAATCAAGAAATTCTCTATAGACTTATAGGTTCTTGAAATACATTTCATATCAACCATACATTTCAAAAATTAGAATATAAATATACTCCTAAGCAAATGACGTGATATGTCTTGGATACAAAATTCCTATAATGGGTGTTCCTATGAGGTACCTAAGAGTTCATTTAATTAATTCTTATAAATAGATGAGTTGCAGTTATATTTTCTTTTCTACTAAATTGTAACAATTTCCTTTAATTTTAATGCAAATTGCACTTCTTCAAATTTTTTTTTATTAAGATTAAATACAACTCTTTTAGGTACGTCAACCTCAAAGCATGCACAAAGAGATACACTAAATATAATATCATAACTTCTTATAGTGAGATATAGTAAGAATCCAATCATAAGCTAATACTTCTATGCACATATAGATCTTTCACTACTATCTTGGTCTAATTAAATTATAAGGCTCATAAGGTTATTGATAGGAACAAATAGGCCACACACTACTATTCTTTTAATTATGGTTTACTTCGTTGCTGTGTAAATCTTATTTCTATGAAAGTATATGTGCCATGTCAAGTAATAAAGTGATGAGAATTACCTTAAGGTCATACTACTTATAAGACCTACTTAATTTAACCTATCAATTGGATAAAAATTATAATGCAATTGAAAGTTAAAATCTTAATATTTAAGTGATGAATTTGATATTTAAATACTATGAACCTATAATATTTAAAAACATATGTTTGAAAATAGATATATTTTTCCGAAGGATGTTGTTAATCAGAGTATAAATACTCCTAGTATCTATCAAGTTAGTTGGAGTATTAGATAAGCTTTTGCTCAATTCTAGTTTTAGTATCTCCTTAAGATCCCATAACCCTAACTACCATATGTCAATGCATGGAAAAGTTACATTTTAAATCCTCTAATTGTTCTTCTACTCCTCCACTGAGGCTATATATTATATTATATTTTAAGTTCATACAAAACCTCTGCACAAACTAAAATAGGCATGGTGAAGTCAAAAACAACATTGAGTAATTCATGAATTAAAAAATCTATTCTAAAGCAAAACATGATTTCTAAAGTATCATAAGCTCAAAGAAAAGTTTCTAGCCATACATGGAATTGAAGTTAAATAGAAAAAAATTAATTGAAATATATGAAATAATACCACAAGAGGCAAGGATAGAAATCACCATGAAATTCTTGAAAATACAATTGTAGACTCCTTGCACTCCTTCCTCCCCTCTCTAAACTCATACTAGACCAACACAACAAGAACATATGGTTAACTCCCTCCAAAAGCATCATTACACACACTGTCTCTCTCCCTCATGCCTCTCTAACTAGCCCACCCCTTACATAAAATATAAGCTTCATATTTATAGATTTTCACATTAATTAAACTAGTGCCATGGTACTAACTAGGGAGCATTGCAGTGTCATTGAATCAATGTGTCGGTTCACCATTCATCTCATATGTTTACCAATGCAACCATTTTTACCATCCTTCACAACATCACTATGGCAATTTGGAGCTGTGATGCTCTTTGTATAACATCTTGGCACTAAGCTTTTGGATGAAATTGAGTGTTCTACCACTCTAGTGCAAAATTAATAACGCTGTGCTGAGGAAAATATAGCTATGCAGCACTCTATTTGAGATGTTGCAGCGCTCTTTTAATTTGAGAATTTTTAGCTTTTTTCTTGCACAAAAAATAGGATTAAAGAATTGTTTTAAAAAATAGATGCAATTTGGATTGTATAATTTTTCTCTGATAAGGTATTAGTGCACTTATATCCTTCAATGTCAAACTTCTTAATCAAATATGTTATATACTTTATTTGAGCAAAAAATGTCCCTTGATTTTCCTATATGGTAATACTCTTAAAAATATTAAAATTCTCTCATCATACTTATCTTAAATTCATGACTAATAATATGTGAAAATTTATGACATAACGAGTCAATTGTAACTCTAAATAGCATGTTTTCAATATAAATTTGCATAATCAACATGCCAAACATATTCCATACAAAAATTGTTGTGTGAATAACAATTTTTATAAATAAAAATTTCAAGAGAAATATACTCAATATATTATACCATGCCCGCGACACCTATTTTAGACCATATAATACTTTTTCAGCTTATATATATATATATATATATATATATATATATATATATATATATATATATATATATATATATATATATATATATATATATATATATATATATATATATATATATATATATATATATTGATTTCATTTAAAAATTACAGGGACTATTATAAATACACATATTTCTTTATCATTCATTTAAAAATGCACTTTTTGTTTAGATTGTTGCAAATTTGTTTTTCGAATATTGAGATTCTTTCAACATATATGTTTTTTATGATTGTAAATATTATTATTTTAATTATAGTTTCTCCTAACATATTTTGGATGTATTTACTTTTTTTTTTTTTTGAGTACTAACATTTCAGGGAAATCATACTCCATATTGTTGAAGACTTCAAATATGATTAGATTAGAGTTCATTGTAAATAGAGTCTATATTTTTCATCTTATTAAGTCTGAGAGAGTGTGATTATAATTGAGTAATTATGCACACACACACAGGGGGAGTGTTTAAAATTTACAATTTTTTTAAAAACTAATCGTATTGTACGAATTCATTTCGTACGGGATGATTTGTCCAGTTATTCCTTATACAAGCAGTTAAACTAACTATATAAAGAAAATTTTTCTAAGTGCTAATTGTACTGTACAAAGGGTTCTTAGTACATACGATGTTTAGAGTACGAATTAGACAGATCCCTTTTCATCTCGACGAATGCCAAATTTTTTTGAACTAATCTTAACGTATGATACCCTATTTATATAGACGACTTCCAGAGTATGAATTTGATGGGTCCCTTTTCATCCTGACGAATGCCATATTTTTCTAAATGGATCATATTGTACGATGCCTTGTTCATACAGACGACGTCCAGAGTACAAAAATGTGGAGAACCTTTTCGTGCCAATGAATCAGAAAATTTTTTCTTATAGTTCATACAGTACGAACATGGTTCGTATTGGACGATTATCATATACAAAAATATTTCGTGCAGGTTCATACGTTGTAGTTTTAAACTATTCGTATGTATAAAGTATGATCGTACACAAACAAACTAACAATTTTTAGTTTTCTGGATGGTTTTTCATGTCTTTCATATAAAAAGTCCATTAAAACTGATGTGAAAAGAGTAGACACTTAGAGGATGTGAAAGGATGATAGTTCTTTACTGACACTTGAAGAGTGTGAAAGGATGACAGTTTTTTACTACACCGGGGATTTGTGGAAGAGAGGAAAATTATAAAGGCTTCTCCGCCTTGCTATGGGGGAAAAATGAGAGTCACTTTGGTAATAGTGAAATACTTGAAGAGGGAGTCTTCAGGGAGTGGACATAGGTCTAGTTAGACCG
This sequence comes from Dendrobium huoshanense, assembly GCA_016618105.1. Classification (NCBI taxonomy): domain Eukaryota; kingdom Viridiplantae; phylum Streptophyta; class Magnoliopsida; order Asparagales; family Orchidaceae; genus Dendrobium; species Dendrobium huoshanense. The sequence goes on along the minus strand of CM028356.1, from coordinate 51,474,082 downwards.
AACAACTATAAATTCTTGTGTTCATTTATTTTCGCATTTTTATTTTTCTGCATTTTAGTGTTTATGGTTGAAAAATTAATTTTGCAAAAAATATAAAAATAAGTTTTTCCTTTATTTCTAAGAAAATTTTTAAAATACCAATTCACCCCCCTTTTAGTTAGCCTTTGGACATTAGCATAGGTTTAACAACCTATCCAAAACTAATAAGTGGTATCAGAGCTTGATTTTAAAACTTAAAGTTTAGATTACTTTTTGAAAATGATAATGGCTATTTTTGGAAACCGTAACACACCTGAAGGGTATTCGATCACTAGACCTCTATTATTTGATAATATTCCTTTCAATTTTTGGAAAACACGTATGTCTACTTTTCTTCGATTGCTTGATTATCACATATGAATTTTAGTTCAAGAAGGGTATACTAGGCCAAATAGAATTGTTGATGGCATTAGAGTTGAAACACCCTTTGCTGACTGGATAGTAGAAGAATGTGACTTAGCAAAACTAAACACAAAATATTTAAATAGTTTCTTTTATGCACTAAAGTCTAAAGATTACACGCGGGTTTCTACTTGAAAAAGTGGGAAAGACATTTGCGATAGACTTTATATTACATACGAAGAGACTAATGAAGTGAAGCAATTTAGATTAAATATCATGTTACGTGATTATGAATTATTTCACATGAAATCCAATGAATCCATATCTGACATGTACATGAGATTCACTCACATAATCACTTCTTTGCATGCATTATGTAGGGAACTAATGAATACTGAAATGGTTAATAAAATACTTCATTGCTTGCCTGCTGCATATGATGCTAAAATTACTGCTATTACAGAGTCGAAAGATTTAAATGTGTATTCTATTAATAATCTTCTTGGATCACTAATTGCTTACGAGAAAGGAGTGATTCAAAGACAAATTGATGTAAGAGGAAAGCGAAAGGATAAGAAAGTAGCCTTAAAAGTGGATGACTCGTATAGTGATCAGTCACAACATGAGGATGAAGATAATAATGCCTTGATGACCAGGAAATTTAGGAGTTTTCTAAATAGGAAGTAAAGGAGACACCAACATTAGAATAGAGGTAATTTCCATAAAAATGTTGAGGTTTCTAATAATGTTATTTACTATGAATACAAAAAACTTGGACATGTCAAATTAGATTTCCCCGATCTTAAATCCATTACTAGCAAGGAAAAGGTGGAGGAGAAAGTGAATGCGAAAAAGGGCAAGAAGAAATTTTAGTGAGCTTTTTGGGCGGACTCAGTATCAGTTTCATCAGAAACAGAGAAGGAAGAAGAAGTCACCAATCTGTGCATAATGGCCGATAATATTGGTCACTCAAATCAAGAGGAGGTATATAACTTAAGCTATAATGAATTACTTGAAGTTTCTGAAAGAATTCATACAACATATAGAAAACTCAAGAAAATGCATGCTAGTTTGAATTTGGATGTTCTAGAATTATAGAAAGAGCATGAAATCCTTAAAAAAAACATGCACAGATTGATAATCACCACATGAGCTTATTGGATGAGTTTGATGACTTGAACAAATAAAATAAATTAATGAAAACATCCTATAATGAATTGTAAAAAGAATTTAAATCTTTAAAGGATGAATCTAAAAATAGAGAGTACTATTTGAAATATAATATTAATGTATTAGAAGATGTAAACACATTTCGTAAAGTGAAAGTGAAAGCTCTCGAGGAAAATAGAACACCCCCTAAACTTGAAGATTTTACTAATCCTATTTTAAAGTAAAAAATCTTGAAACATAAGAAGAGATAATTTTATTATTAAAGATTAACAAATCCTTTTCTTGGAGTTAAGTGCTTTACTTATGGGATGATTAGATATATTTCACACACTTGTACTTTACATAGCAAAACTCATTTTGTGTGGAGACCTAAGATGCATAAAATAAGTCATATCATACATGCATCTAGTTTAATTTTTCTATGAGGAAAACCTAAACTTGTTTGGGTTCCCAAGACTACAATTTGATTATTTTGTAGATATGCTCTCATACAAGACCCCATGAGAGCATTTGGTACTTGGATAGTAGTTGCTCGAAGCATATGACTGGAGACACTACATAATTCATATCACAGGAAGCCAGGAATGGAGGCAAGGTTACACTAAGAGATAATACCACTAAGAAAGTGGTAGGCACATGTATGATACGCAACTTAAATATTTTTTTTTTAAAATATGTTGCTAGTATAAGGTTTAAATCTTAATCTCTTGAGTATTAGTCAGCTATATGATAAAGGATATTACGTTAAATTTTTTATCACTAGCTGCATATTAAGACAAAAAGGAATTGATGTACTGCATGGAAATAGGGTAAATAATATTTATAGGCTTGACTTAAATATTATTGCATCTCCTAATGATTTTTATTTAAAAATAATTTTTAATGAATCATGGTTATGACATATGATACTTTGTCACGCTAGCAAGAAAAACCTCATAAAAATTACCCAAAAAGAACTTGTTTGAGATATACCAAAACTAGACTTTACTAAGGATCACTTCTGTGATGCATGTCAACTAGGAAAATAGGTGAAGTTCTTATTTAAATTCACCAAGGATCTTAGAACTACTAAACCATTGGAGATTATTCATATAAATCTTTTTGGACCAATTAGTACTATAAGTATAGGAGGGAAGGTATACATATTTATAATTGTTAATGATTTTTTGAGATTCACATGGATTAAATTTTTATTTCATAAGAATGAATCATTTGAGAAATTTAGAGACTTTTCAACTTGAATTCAAAGGAAACTAGGATGTGAAATTTTAACAATTCAAAATGATCATGGAGGTGAGTTTTAAAATAAAAAAATTAGAGGAGTTTTGTAAAAAAAAATGGAATTGAACATAATTCTTTTGAACCTAGGACCCCTTAGCATAATGGGGTAGTCTAAAGAAAGAATATAATATTAATTGAAGCTTCCAGAGCCATGTTGGCAAAATATTCACTTCCAAAATATTTTTGGGTTACACTAGTTAATACTACTTATTTGTTCTTGAATAAGGTGAATATTAGATCAAAATTGAATAAAACATCCTATGAGGTTATTAAGGGGAGAACACCTAACTTGTCACATTTGCATATTTTTGGATGTAAGGTGTTCATATATAATAATGGAATATCTCATTTAGGAAAATTTGATCCAAAATTAGATGAATGAATTTTTCTTGGATATTGTAGTATTCGAACATCATATAGAGTGTTTAACAAAAGAACATTGGTAGTTGAGGACACCACACATGTTTTATTTGATGAATGTGGGATTTTGGAATAGCCAAATTTTGAAGAGGATCATTTAGAAAATAACTCCCAAAGGAATAATAAGATAAACTTAGAAGAAAATTTGGAGAAAAAAAACCCTTTGCCTAGAGAATTAAAATTTTCTAAAAATTATCGTTAGGAATTGATTCTAGGTGAACCTAGTGAGGGTGTTTGGACTAGGCAAGGACTTAACAAAGAACTTAACCATTCTTCAATTATTTTTATGAATGAACCCAAACATGTTAATCAAGCACTTTTGGATGAATTTTAGTTTTTGGCTATACAAGAAGAGTTAAATCAGTTTGTAAGGAATAATGTTTGGAGATTTATTGAAAGTTCAAAGGATCAAAGTGTAGTTGGAACTAAGTTGGTTTTCAAAAAAAAAAAAAGAATGACTTAGGAGTTGTTGTTAGAAATAAGACTAGATTGGTGGCAAAGGGATATAATCAAATTAAAGAAATTGATTTTGAAGAGACTTTTGCCCTTGTAGCAAGACTTGAAGAAATTAGGATTTTGTTAGCCTTTGTCTGTTTTAGAGGATTTAAATTATTTCAAATGGATGTTAAAAGTGCTTTTTGAATTGGGTGATACAAGAAGATGTTTATGTTGAACAATCTCCAAGTTTTGAAAGTTCTAAATTCCTTAATAATGTGTATAAATTGAAAAAGGCATTGTATGGATTGAAAAAAGCACTAGGGCTTGGTATGTGAGGTTAAGCACTTTTCTATTAGAGAGATTTTTTATAAAAGGAGGTGTGGAAACCACTCTCTTTTTAAAGAAATTAGGAGATGAAATACTCTTTGTTCAGATATGTATTGATGATATCATTTTTAGATCTACAAATAAAAATTTTTGTTATGATTTTTCTAAAATAATGAGTAGTAAATTTGAGATAAGTTTAATGGGAGATCTAAGTTATTTTCTTAGTTTTGACATTAAGCAAATTGAGGATGGAATATTTCTTAGTCAGTCAAAGTATTTTAAGGACATCCTTAAAAAGTATAAAATGGATAATACTAAACTAGTAAGTACACCAATGAGTTGCTCAGTTTAATTGGATAAGGACCCAAAGGGAAAAATCTGTTGATAAAAAAAAATAGAGGTATAATTAGATCATTTCTTTATTTGACTACTAGCAGACCAAATATAATTTTTAGTATTTGTTTGTATGCTAGGTTTCAATCTGATCCAAAAGAATCACATTTGATAGCAGTACAAAGAATTTTAAGAAATATTTTGGGAACTCAAAACTTATGAATTTGGTATTCTAAAGTATAGCTCTTCATTTGAAGTTATTAGATATTCTAATTCAAATTTTGCAGGTTATAGGGTTGATCGAAAGAGTACATATGAAACTTGTCAATTTAAAAGAAATTCATTAGTTTCTTGATCCAGTAGAAAAAAAATTTGTGCCCCTATCTACTGCTGAAGTTGAATGCATTATATTAGGAAGTTGTTTATGCAAACTTGATATTTTCTTTATGTGTGTTTGATTTAGTTTTTCTATTTTTGTTTGTTGTTGTTTTTATTTACTAGTGTTTTGATTTTTTATTTTTGTGAGTTTTTGGTATGGACATTTATCACTTATCAAAGGATGATGGATTTTAAGAAATTTTTCTGGTTTCATGATTTATTTTCTAAGTGTTTATTTATATTGTACAAAATCTTTTTATACTGTATGAATTTTGTAGCATATCATGTCTATTTTAAGAGTTGACCATGAAAAAATTTGAGTTTTTCAAATACTTCATATTGTATGATAATGTCATCGTACCGTATGAATTGTATATATTTATATGTATGCATGTAGATGGTTATCTAGTCATAGTCAGTTATTATAACTGATCGTACGTACAAAATCATCTTTTTTCTGTATAATCCAAGTGTTAGTTTCTATGGGGGATGAACCTAATTGTCTTTAAAACGATCTTAAATAACTGACCGTCTCGGACGAATACCTGTTCGTCTGTACAATCATATGGTCAAAAAGTCTATACGAAAGGATGCCTTGTAAATTATGTGTTTATGAAAGTCATTTTATTTTGGACGTTATCATTCGTCCATATGATAAAATTTTCTTCCCGTACAATGTTAAGATCGTACGTACAAAATCAACTTTTTACTATACAATAGGTTTTTTTTTTTTTTTAAATAGAAGGGTTATTGAAATCATTTCCATTCGCTTTGAAACCCTTCTTGAATATGATCCAACCTAAGAATGACAAGCTCTAGCAAGTGCTATCGTGTTACTAAGGGATCATCATCCAGAGGTGGGGATGACAACTTCTTATCTAGAGATAATAAGGATGCTTTCTATAGGTATATAGCCGCCAAAATCACTCATTCTAGACTCCTCATTCAAGATGAAATCTATTTTTTGTCATGCCTCTCTTTGCTTCAACCTAGTTTTCTTTCATTTTAAATTTTATATACACTTGCCACATAGAGACTTTTCACTATTTCCTAGCAAATATGAGGTTCAGTGAGGATAAAACTAGGATAACCTCTTTTGTAAAAAAATGGCATGTTGAAATCACAAAGAACGATCTAGGAACTTTTCTTCACTTAAGGACTCATGAGACTAGAGCACATACCTTGACCTCAAAATCTAATTATGACTGGTCGGAGATCAATAAAACTCTTAGAGGTGTAACTCAAGTATGTCATTTAGCAAGAGTCTACACATTGAATCAGAATGCCTGGGTTATCCAGCATGTTTTAAGAACTTCAATCATTCCTAAGGTTGGTGATCTGATAAAAAAGACTCCTTTTATGTCCATTGTTATATATTTGATCATCATCAGACAATATATTGATGAGGCCCAACTCATCTTAGATTACTTTCATAACTTTTCTTAAATTGGGCTTCCTAATCATAAAATGGAGAAAAATATTGCTCTAGGATACTTAGTAACATACATTTTAGTTAAGAAGTACAAATTATTCATCCTGATCCTCCCACTAAAATGCCAATCTTCTTCATCGATGATTCTTTTCGACATCTATTTGGGAGAAATGAGAGTTCTAGTGAGGATACTGAGGGAGAAGGGGGAGCAACTGCACCTGCTCAGGGACCTAATCAGAATTACTTTTAGGAAATTGCCTAGTAATTTGATCTGATGGAGACTCATTTTGATCAAATTCAGACTCATCAAAACCAGCAGAATGCTGGATACCAAGAAGATATGGGGTGGGTTCGAGGTTAGTTTGACTCAGTGAATACAAATGTAGCTATGATGAATAACTAATTTTCAGTATTCAATCAGCCACCTCCTCCAGACTAAGGCCCCTTTGAGTTTTAGTTGTACTTCTCTGATGTTGCTTCTATTAGACTTTTGTTTGTGATGTGATGTTGTGTTTTTTTTCCAGTTGATGTTAATTGTGTTTGATGTTAGTTATCAAGTTTTTCTATATGTTAATTATGTATGTTGTTTTGGAGTATTTTCACTTGATATCATTGTACTGATATTTTTAAAATCCTTGTGATATCAATGAAAAATGAAATATTTTGTGAATTTATTTTTGTTCTTATTTTGAAATGTGAATTTGCCTAGATGAAAAGCCTTTTATAATTGAGCTAAATTGTGTTATAAACTAACTTGCATTATAAAATTAATTTTATTATGAAATCAAATTTTTCAAAAAATTAAATTAACTTATAAATCAATTAAGTTAAGCATGTCAATCTATTGTTTTTTTAGACAAACATACTTTAAATATTATTATTACAAGTTTGAAGTCTTATTTTTTTTTATTTCTTTTTCAATATAATTATTTTTGTTATTAGATAAATTTGATTTTTAGATTATTAATTTTGAAAGACCAAATAAGAAAAAAGAGTATATAAAAAAGAAATGTATAGTGTATACAAAAATTGAAAGAATGCACAATGGTTCACAAAATAAAAAGAGACACAAAATTAGCCCAAACAGAAAAAGATGCACAAAGAGTGCCACAAATATTTAAAAAGATGCGCAATGTTACCAATTAAATTATTTATATTATTTTCTCTTTCATTTAATCTTTAATTCAAATGAATCTAATTTTTAATTTTATTCTATATTGAAAATTGAAATTAACTAATCTTCATTTCATCACTTTTGCAATAATCATCCTTTACTATTTGTTTAGAATGCATCATGACCTTGATAAATTTTTCTTATCTAAGTTGTTCTTTAATTTAAAATTTTTGAATCTACTATTTTTTGTCTTATGTAATTAACTTTGTTATTGCAACTATATTCCAATCACTTTCAAGATCAATTATTTTGCTTTCTGATTTGACATCTTTCATTTCAATTTTCTTCTTCCTTTTTTGTTGTTGTCAAAAGGGGGAGTAATAATATTATTTTTATGTTTGTGTTTTTGTATTTTGTTGTTTATGTTTTTTGTTTTTGTGTTTTTGTATTTTGTTTTTTATGTTTTTTGTTTAAAAAAAAAAAAATTTATGTGATCTCCATGGAATCTCCCTATATTCAAATATTTATTCTTTTAGGGGAGCTAAGGAGAAATTTAGTGTTGAAATGTTAACTCAAATAATAATTATTTTGCCATCATAAAAAAGATGGAGATTGTTGAGATTGTTGCAAATTAGTTTTTATATTGTTGAGATTCTTGCAACATGTATGTTTTTAATGATTCTAAATATTATTATTTTAATTACAGTTTCTTTTAATATATTGGATGTATTACCTTTATTTTTCTTTTATGTGTACTAACATTTTAGATAAATCATACTCCAAATTGTTGAAGACTTCAAATCAGATTAGATTAGGGTTCATCATAAATATAGTATATATTTTTTATTTTATTGAGTGTGAGAGAGTGTGAATGTAAATGAGTAACTATACACACACACACACACACACACACACACACACACACACACACGAGAGTGTTTAAAATCTACAATTTTTTAAAATCTAACCATACTATACGAATTCATTTCGTACGGGATGATTTATTTAGTTATTCCCTTCTATAAGGAGTTAAATTAACTGTAGAAAGAAAAATTTTTTAAGTGCTGATCGTACTGTATAAAGAGATCTTAATACAGACAACATCCAAATTACAAATTAGATGGTTCCCTTTTCGGCCTAACAGATACCAAATTCTTCTGAATTGATCGTATTATACGATACCCTATTCGTAGAGATGATGTCCATAGTACGAATTTGACGGATCCCTTTTTTGTCCCGAGAAATGCCAAAATTTTTTGAACAGATCATATTGTACGATGCCTTGTTCGTACAAATGACGTCTAGAGTACAAAAATGCGGGGAACCTTTTCATCCCAATGAAGCAAAAAAAAGTTTCATATAGTTTGTATAGTACGAACATGGTCCGTATTGGATGATTATTGTGAATGAAAATATTTTGTACAGGTTCGTACGCAATAGTTTTTGAACTATTCATATGTAAGAAGTACGATCATACTGTATAATCGTACATGCTCAAAATGGTAATATTTTAGTTTTCTAAAGGTTTTTTGTGACTTTTATATAATAAGTATATGAAAACTGAAGTGAAAAGAGTCATTCTTCATGACTTTTCAAGAGCAAGTGAAAGAGTGTTTGTGGGAGAGTGTTTGAGAGAGAGTTCTTGGAGTGTGAAGGGATCACAAGGTTGATCAAAGGTAATAATCTCTTTTGGTTTTTGGTTACTACTCTTCCTCTTCTTTCTAGTTACTTGAGAGAATATATTTGAAGAAGATTCTGTTTTCTGCCAACACTTGGAGGGTGTGAAAGGATGATGGTTCTCTGCTGACACTTGGAGGGTATGAAAGGATGATGGATCTCTGCCGACACTTGGAGGATATGAAAGGACGCCGGTTCTCTACCAACACTTAGATGGTGTGAAAGGAAGATGGTTCTTTGCCGACACTTGGAGGGTATGAAAGGATGACAGTTCTCTATCACATCGGGTATTGGTGGAAGAGAGGAAAATTGTAAAGGCTTCTCCGCCTTACTGTGGGGTAAAAAGGGGAGTCACTTTGGTAATAGTGCAATACATGAAAAGAGAGTCTTCAGGAAGTGGATACTGTCTTGTTGGACCAAACCACTATAAATTCTTGTATTCATTTTATTTCCTCATTTTATTTTTCAGCATTTTAATTTTTGTGGTTGAAAAATTAATTTTGCAAAAAATATAAAAATCAGTTTTTCCTTAATTACCAAGAGAATTTTTAAATATCAATTCATCCCCCTCTTGGTTTGCCTTTGGACATTAGCATATGTTTAACAACCTATCAAGATCTAACACTTTTCACATCCATCTAATATAACTTAAACCTCTTAAAGCAAGCAAAAGCTTGAATTAGCCTAATATCCTCCAAATAAAATAGAGTTGTAAAATTTTTCTCAAAGTTTATTCCTTCTATTTAATTAAACCCTTTTCACCAACCTTAACATATTTCTAACAGTTAATTTATATTCATTTGATTTATTTTTCAAAAGTCCATTTCATTCCTTTAACACTTTGATTTAGCTTGTACTATTTCTTACACATCATATCAAGCAAACTGATTCAACTCTTCTGGCATAACCATCATCTAAAATTCATTTGCTAAGGAATCCTAAACTTTTGTAGGCTCAACTAAGGAGATAAATATAATATGATTAGCTTATTGTCTTAATGCATTCTTGACCTAACACCTTTTGAATTATCTCATATAAACTAATTCTCATAATGCCAAGATGCATATTCCATCCTCTAGGTTGCACTTATACTTCCTACTCTTTTAGATCAAAGTTTTCTATGATGGGAGACACATCCACTTCTTGATACTTCTATTTTGTGCATTTATGAATATGATTCATCAAATATAACATATGTGGATTCCTAAACTACCAATATTATCCTATTGAATACTTTATTAGACTTTCCAACCAAAAATTATCATAGAAATACCACTTCATCTAATTTTGTAATAAACTTATTCAAACTTTATTTCAAATCATCAATACAAAATATTTCCAATAAGAAACATGGAAATACAAATTTGGAGTTCTACCCTTACATAGTTTATATGAAGTTTTATTTAGCTTATGGTGAATATTTACTTTATTTAACATAGAGCATATTGAATTAATAGCCTCTACCACAAAATGTTAGATAATTTTTTCTTCATTTAGCATGGAACAAGCAACCTCAACTAGGGTTCTATTCCTTGTTTTGGTAACTCTATATATTGGGGCATTCTAAATGCAAATAAAATTAAGCATATTCCTAAATTCTTATAAAAAAATTCTCAAATTTCTCATTCTAAAATTCTTCTACACGATTGCTATATATTATGAAAATAAAGAATCTTGATTTTCTTTAAATTCAAATTAAAATATCTTAAACTTATTAAAACAATCACTACAACAAAACAACAACAACATTAAGCCTTTATCCCACTATGTGGGGTTGGCTACAAGAATCCTTTTTTCTACAATGTGGCATGTTAAAAGTAAAATTCTCATTTAAATCTAATAAAGAAAGGTCATTTCTAATATTTTATAACAAGGTCTTTTTTGGTCTACCTCTACATGTCTTAACATAAGCCAAAAATAATACATGTACTTTCCTAACTTGATCATGAGAGGCCACCAATTTATGTGAACAAACAATCTAAGGTGACTCCTTCTAATCTTATCTTCCACTAGAGCTACTCCAACCATATCACATATATGCTCATTTCATATTCTATCTCTAAGAGTAAAGAGACTCATTCACTTGAGCATTCTCATCTCTCCAACACTTAACTTAATATTATGTTTCTCTTTTAATGGACAACATTTTGCACCATAAAGCATAGTAGGTCTCAACACCATCTTATAGAATTTTGCCATAAGTTTGATGGGGACTTTTCTATCACACAATGAGCCTGATGAATTCCTCTACTTCACTCTTGTGTGCTAAATCTCTAACCTAGATAAATCATTTAAAGTCATCTTTATTATTAGATCCAAATAATTCTTATAGTAGATTGCTAGGAATCTAGATGTTATAAAAATTTTAATAGGTTGGAATGATATTTTAACTTTCTTTCAAAGATAGAATACCCCATACAAAGTATCATTTGTGAAATCCAATTTAGGTATCTCTCTAAATGTATTTAAGTGAGTGATTTTTATAAGTGTACTCATTGTAATACATGTCATCCAAAAACCCAAGTAATTATCATTGATGCTTGTGTAATTTTGATTTAAATTATAGATATGAGGCCTAAAATGTTTAAGAAGCTCTTAAGCAAGTTGAGAAATAATTAGAAAAGTAAATTTTTAATTTAGGAAATTAGTTTAGAAGCATTGTGACTCCATGCTCACTATTTGGAAAGAAGGTAAGGGAATCAATAAGATTTGGCTCAGCGCTACAGTTCTTAGGATCTTGCACCACTAAGCTAGGTCAAATTTGTGGTTTTTATATATTAAATAATCTAAATCCATTTGCTAATTCCTCTCACCCCCTCCATTACCAAAGAAAATAAGAGAATAAGGGGAGGAGAAGAGAGGAAACAAAAAGAGATAGAGAATTTTTTTGTGGCCAAAACTTTAGATTATTCTATCGGGCCTATTCAGGATATTGTAGAGCATGAAGTAGAATTTTGAGCTCCCATCTATAATTTTATTCTAGTGGTTTTATAAAAAGTTATGTATAGAAATACATTTTTCTCAGATTTTGTAAAGTTTTTATTGTGTTGCTTTTAATATGTTGCAAGCTTTACTCTGAATATTTTAACTATAAGAAATTGAATTTTTACTTGTTGGATTTTAGAAACACTATGACAACCTAATAGGGGGTGAATTGGGTTTCACATTAATTATAGTGGTAGTTTAAACAAATTATTTAATCTTTCTTTGTAGAAAATTAGTGATATGAGTGTAACATAAAAAAAATAAAGCAAATCACAATAAAGATACCACAAAGAATTTTTATGTGGTTCGGCCCAAACTAAAAATTGGCCTACTCAAACCTTGTTCAACCCCATACTAGGATTCAATTAATAACCAAAAATGTTACAACAACCATATATTCCTAACACTAGGAAGAAACTATCTCACATGATGATGAAAATCTCACAACAATAATACAAGTCACAAAAGAAAGGTAAAAACAAGTGTAACAATTTAGTTCTCACAAATGAATAATTTTTAAGAATTTGCTCTCAAGCTCCACAAAAAAACAAAGTTTTAATAGCAAAAAAACAAATAGGTTTGCTCACTCATTTTATATTATATTAATATGCAAAAATGATGAAATGAAGTTTCTAAATGTATTTGCAAATAAAAAAGCAAACAAAAAACTTCTAATTTTTTTTTAAGACTAGGTAATATTGGTCATTGAGCAATATAAGTACTTAAAAATGTATGCTATTTTGTCAAATAAATGTTGCTAGAAATTTTATGAAAAATATGTTAGGATGATAGCAACTTAGCACACAAAAATGTTTTAAGAGTTAAAATAAAAATAATTCAAAAGATATGGAAAGACTCGTTGAAAACTACACTTAAGCCAAAGGCAACTAGTCTTACACAAAATTCATACCAAAGAGTACTATTTATATAAATTTTAATTTATGGAATAATATGTTTAAAGATACATTAGATGACATATAAATAAATATATAGATTAAATCAAATGTGATTCAAACATAAGGCAAAACAAAGTTTCACAACAATTCACAAACTCCCAAAATGGTATACAATAAAATATTTAATAAAAAGATGCCTACTATCAAAATATTTCAGATTTTATATTAAGATGATATAATGATGATTTCAAATATTCATATTATTAGAGATTTAATTTATAAAATAAATATTCAAAAGGGTTTCACAAAAATTTTCAAATCAATATGTATGTGACTAGTATAAAGAATATACCAATCTTCCACTTAAGGAACCAATAAAATCTAATATTTGAAAAAATAAAGGATCTGGAAATGTATGATTTAAATCAATAACAATATGAATAAGATACAACAAGTAAGTCTCACAAAAATATTTAATAAAATAGGCACAAGTGAAAGAGAAAAAAATTACAAATAGTTTCACTAGAAAATCTCAACTAGTTAAGTCAATAATGTAGAATAATCCAATAGAATTTGATCTGTATAAATCATGGTAAAAATATGAATTCAAATTAATAAACCAATATAAAATATTCTGAAACAAATTCATAAATAGATTGAAACTAGATCCAAAACATATGACCTTAAAATTCACAACTTGTTGATCAAAAAGATCTCTTATATTTGAAAATAATTTTTACTTAAATTTTTTTTGGAAAAATATAATTTTGATTACTGATATGATGGAGTTTCTAAAGAAATAAAACCACTTCATAAGAATCACACACAAGATCACAAGATGATTCAAACTAGATCTAAATTCAGCACAAAGAAAGATTGGTAGTTTTCACTAGGACTCACAATCATGCTATATCTCTTTAGATTTGTTAATAAGATGTTAAGATGAGATTATATATCAAATAAAAACAAGTATAAATAATGAATTAGAATGTTCTTAGAGAAATATTGGATCTGATAAAGAAAAATTTAGCTAGCAGTGATCACCAAATCTTCATCCAAGGCAAAGCCTTCACCCCACTAAATTTCCTCCAAGAAATTTGAAAGAATTGCTTGAAGATGCCTTTAGGTTGCTGGAGATTCAAGTGGAGAAGGAATTTAGATTGAAAACTTTAGGGTTTCTCCAACAAAAATATTGAAAAATTTGGCCAAGGATGATGGAGCAGAATTTCAGCCAGCACAAAGAGAGATTAGGGTTCAATTGAATTATTTTTAGCCTTAAGTAAACCAAGGGGTTAGGAGGGAAGATTTTAAGGATGTAACTTGAACCAAGGGGCAAGAATAAGATGAAATTTGATCTGGTTTAATCAAGCCTTACAATAAAATAGGAAAGAATTAATGAGGGAAAAAATGGCTAATGGAAATTTTTGCCAGAGAATATTAGGAAAGAGTGATTTCAAATCTTCCAATGAGAATTTATCTCATAGATTGATGAGGAGTAATAGGGATCAAATTAATTAATAAAAAAATTAATTAAAGGCATTTAATAGATGGGGCTGGCCAAAGGGAGGAGGAATTTCTTAAAATAAAATCCCTGAGGGATTTTGATCAAGGAAATGGAGGGGTAGTAAAGGAATTTTGGCATGGGAGGACGTTAATTTATTACTTAATTAAACTCTAAAATTTGAATTAAAATTATTAATAACTAATTATGAAACACAAACTTAATAAAATCTTAATCCAAATGAAGATAATAAAATAGGCAAAAAATATAATATTTGTATGTGAGTTATTTTAGGAAAGTTTTTGGAATTTTAACTTTTTAAATCAAAGTACAAATTACAAAAATAAATAATGTGAAATGATAAAGTATGAACTTTAAAATAACATGAAGTAATAATATATGCCAAAAAAAGAATGGTAAGCATAAATTGAACTAGTTAGCAAACTTACTAAAAAATAAACCTAGTTTCACAATTTTATTATTCTTAAGTAAAAAAAAATTAATCAAGAAATGTTTATTGAGTATTATATTTTATATGTAATGTGGCTTTTATAAGCGATTCATGCACCACATAAGAGTTATATTGAAAAGCATAACACAGTTGCTTTTGCATTTAAAATTACATTCCACCATTCATAGCATAGCATTGGAGATGTTATGATATATAAAAAAAATGCACTTTTTAATATATGATAGGAGTTGTATATGTTTCATTCTAGCCCCATCTAGTTAATGCATATGTGAGAGGATTTCTGGCCCCAATTATTAAAAATAAGTTTGAGATTTTATATAACACTGTTCTATTTTGATTTTGGCCCAACTTGTTATAGATAGGTGTTGGTGGGTAAAAAGGAAGGCATAAGTGAAACTAGAGTTATAAATAAGCACCAATATATGTACATCTTAATCATTATATTGCATACATATACATGAATACAATATAACATATTCTAAATTGAATGTTAGTAATTCATGAATTTTTTTTATAAACTCTTATGAAACATGAAAATCAAGTGCAATTGAATCTCTTATGGCAAGTTTTTTTTTATGAAAGCGTCTTTATAAGCAAATGATAAGTTCAAGTATGCATTGGAACCCCAAAAAATTATTTTTTAATGCTTTACAAGTACTTCATTTAAGTTTTACTATATTTTTAATTATATTACAATTTTCCATTTTATTTTGGATACGAATATCTATGATGGGCTTGGGTAAGTAGTCCATTGGTCATGTTGTGCTCATTATGTTCTTTGTAATATTTAAGGAACAGGTAAAGGCCTAGTAGAATAGATCATGTATAGTTGTATGTTCCTTAGGTTCTTAATAGTTAGGTGCCCCTTTTGTAATATAATGTCTAATTATTTTTATTTATAGACTTTCTTGATCTAGATTAATATACAAGGACTTTAATGAAATGAAATGTGTTCATATTATTTTATTATTTTTGAATTTATAGTAGCTATGGTGGTATTTGTAATGGTTAATCAAAAATTTTTATTTAAGTGATGTAATCCATCCATTAAATCCTAAGGCATCATATGGTTGTATCATAGCAACGGTTTGAAATGATCAAAAATTGAAACCAGAGATATATGACATGATTTGTAATAGTAAAAGAAAAAAGTTGGGGTTCAGTTTGGAATATTCTTGCTAGTTTATAATAAGTACGTTCATAATTAAAGCTTTTATTTTTCATATGGATTAAAGTGTTACTGCATCTTGAAGCCCGAAGAGCAAGAAGCAATTGATGGACATATTTCCAATTAGGCTATAATAGTTCAGATTATTATGGGGGTGATAAGCCTAGATTCAACTATATAATTTGATGGGTTCGTGGCACATCTAATGTGTGAGAATCAAAAAAAATGGTAAGAGTTAAGGGAGATAAGGTTGTTAAGCATTTTATAGTTATTTTTGAGATTGAAGCCACCTTATTTCTAGTGAACTGTTTAGCCTTAGGTGGCTGAGGATTTATTAATGAGGGTGAAAAAGTCATTTGATAGCATGTCGTGCTCAAAGGGTAGAAGAGTTATGTTAGTAGTATTGGATGGAAAAATAGAGTGTTGGTGGATAAGCTAGTAGTGGAAGAGATTTTTGGACAGAATGAATGCGGAGATTATTTCAGAGGAGTTTGTAGAGACATTCAAGAGCTAGTTTTTGCTTCCATCAGCTAGGCAGTAGATATAGAAGTACTTTTTTAGATTGGTACAAGGGAGAAAGTTGGTGATACAATATGAAGCAGATCATATTTCTTGATAGGTATGCTCCCCAACTAGTCAGTACCCAACAATTTTCAAGAAAGCCACTACCAACGGGTCTAGAGAGAGAAGTTGCAAGAATTAGAGAGAGAAAGTTCAAAATCTGGTTTCATGGGTCTTTTTTTCGGTGATCTTTTAACCAGAATTCCATGGAAGAAGATGTTCGTCAATCTTTGATGGACAATCTGGATCTGAGGGATGTGCGTTCTAAACCAGCGATGAATTTGTTAAAGGAGATTGCGAGCTAAGGGAAAAATTGTTCAAAAAAAGTCTTGGATGAGGAAGAGACTCGAAGAAGAAGATCTAGAGGTATGTTGGTGATTAATGAAAATGTCAGTTTTTCAACAATTTGTTGGTAAAGGAAAATTGGCTGAAACGATTTCTATGAAAAGATCTCCAGTTGCTGTGAATAAATGTGAATTACAAGCGATGAACAATGATAAGGAAGCTTCGTCATCGGGAAGAGATATTGTAATGCAAAGAGTTGAAATTCCAAATGTAAAGGGTAACAGAGAAAGAATTGAATATTCTAGAAGTATTGATGATTTTTTTAAATCTTACAAACAGGCGACAATTTCAGAAACGGTTTCTGAACAGATTAAGGAGGCAAATGAAAACCAAATTGTAATCCTTTGACTGAGAAGATAGATGTGAAGCCGACGAATGGTAATGTATGGAAATAGAAAACCATACATCAAATTAAATTTCTGTGAAGAAGAAACAAACTTAACTGAGGATGGAAAGGCTGTTATACTAAACAAAGATGCTGAGTTAAAAAATGCTAATCTCCTAGAAAAATCTTTGGTTTGTAAGGTTTTTGGTAAAGAAATAATACCTCAGGTGGTCTCTTGGGAACTTAGAAGACAATGGGCTCAATTTGATAAGTTCCATTTCACTACTTTGGGGATGGGATGGTTTTTATGTTCGTTCAAAACAATCGAAGCCATGGAAGGAGTCTTGACTGGAGGACCGTGGTTCGTTAATGAACACATCATAGGATTGGAAAGATGGTCTCCAGAATTTTCATCGTCTTCTATAGAAGGACTTACATCACCTATATGGATCCGAATGCTTTAATTTCCACTACAATGCTGGGATGAAAATAACATAGCAAGAATTGCATCAAGAGTGGGAACACCTTTAATGCTAGACGGCAACATGTTCAATTGGGGTAGAAGAGAATTCACCAGGGTCTGCGTCTGAATAAAGCTTGATCAGAAATTACCAACTGGTGTTTGGGTGGAAAGCATGGGAGGAAGGTTTTTTCAAAAGTTTGAATTTGAAAGAGTTTCTAATTTTTGTTTTGAATGTGGTAAAATTGGGCACGTCAAAGAAGATTGTATAACAGCATAAACTAAGGAGATTAAAAACTCTGATTTAGAGTCCAGGAATTCTAAGCAGTTTAAAGCTGATGAAGAAAGTAAGAATAATGGACCATGGGTGTTTGTGAACAACAGAAGGAAAAAGCAATTTACAGGGGACATTAAGGAGGTGGCTTGGCAAACATTTACTAAGAAGACTCAAAACAACAACAATTGGAAAGTTGTATCAAAGAATGTTGAGATGGAAATTTCAGAATCACAAAAAGTTAATGAAACATAAACACACCCGGCACATCAGGCTCAAGAAAATCCATTTATTGAAGAAGGAGAAATAATCAGTGATAATGTAGCGGTTTTGGAGACTGTAGAAATTGAGAACAATGATCAGAATGGTAATATTGGTAAACAGGCTGTAGTTCCCCTGGAAGAAAATAGAGTTGACCGGGAAGTGGCCATCACAAGTAATCCTTTTCAAATTCTGTGGGAATTTGATGTTGATCAGCAAGAGAATTTACTGAATGAAAATGAGGAAATAAAACAACCTACTATCAGAGAACTGGTGGAAAATAACACGGTGACATCTAAGGTTTCTAGTGGGAAAACAACTCTAGCAAAAGAAATGAAAATGCTTGGACCCATTAAGGGGAATAACATAACAAGGAAAGGTAAAGGAGGAACTGAGAAGGTGGGGACCTTAAACCCAAAACTTATTTAAATGTCTTCAATTTTAGTCTAGAATTGTAGGGGAGGAAAAAAGAAAGCTGCCTCCCACTACCTGCGAAACATGATAATGAAAAATAGCTTATTTTTCATTGGCTTGTTAGAAACAAAAATGGAAAAATTGGATGGTGAGGATGTCAGGAAAATGGTGGGGAATGAGTGGGAGTTATACCATGAAGCAGCAGCCGGTACTTCAAGAGGAATTCTGGTCCTGTGGAAGTATAAAATAGCTTCGTTCAAGGTAATCACTTCTTCCAAACAATGTACTATTGGTGAGCTTATTACTCTGAAAGGAATTTTAGTCAAAATGTGCATTGTGTATGGTAACAAAAACCTGTATGAAAGAAGAAATCTGTGGAAATTGATTGAAGAAAATTTGAACTGTGAAGAGCTGTGCATTGTGGGTGGAGATTTTAATTGCTTGGTGAACAGCAGTGAGAAACTAGGAGGGAAGAGCTTTGTATTCTCTCATGGCCCACAAGAAATGAAGGAATTTATGACTAATAATGACTACCATGACATTGGGTTTCAAGGTCCCAATTATACATGGTGTAACAACAAAGAGGGTCTTGCTAGAATTTGGGAAAGATTAGATAGAATTTGGTTAATTTCTAAAGCAATTATGGAATTTCCAAATGTTGTTAATAACCATCTTCCAAGGATTTCATCGAATCACTGTCATGTGCTTCTCCATATTGTGAATAAATCTTGACAGAATAATAAGGAAATCAGATTTGAAAATATTTGGTGTTCGTTTGAGGCTGCCAAAGTTATCATTACTAAAACTTGGAGTAAAAAAGACTTTGGGAATGCAAATGAAATTCTACAAAGAAAGATCAAAAGAGCTCTTAAAAACCTGTTCTATTAGAGTAAAAACAAGTTAAAAGAGCTGAATTTGAGGAATCAGTTGCTTAAGCAGGATATTCTGGATTTACAGAACAAAGAAGCTGCTGAAGGAGGTTTAAGCCAGACAAATCTTATTCTCTTGAGAAATAAAGTTACTGAATTTAACTCTAATCTGGCCAGAATTGCTACGTGGTGGAAACAGAGATCTAAATGTCAGTGGATGGAAGAGGGGGAGAAAAGTACTAGATATTATCACACCTATGCTACTGTAAAAAAGAAAAGCAATCAAATTCAGCAAATTGCCCGGGAAGATGGAACTTTGGTCTCAAACCAAGATGAAATTCACAAAATTTTGGAGAAGTTTTTCTCTAAGAAATGGGACAAACGAACCTGTGATTTAAGGAACTAGCCTAGTTTCAAAAGCTCTGATTGTATTCAAAATGAGGTCAGTAAAATTATGGATTCAGATTTCATTAAAGAAGAGTTGAAAGCAGTTCTTAACAAAATGGGAAACAATAAATCACCGGGAGCTGATGGTGCTAATGCTTATTTCTTCAAGAATTATTGAAATATTGTGGAAGGGACTACTTGGAACGCTATTGAAGAATTTTTCAAGATAGGGGAAATGCCAGAACAATGGAAGGAAACTGTGGTTGTTCTAATTCCGAAGATTCAAAATGCAAAAGAATGTTCTAAATTCAAGCCAATTTATCTCTGTCAAACGATATATAAGTTGGCAGCAGGTATGATTCTTAATATATTTAAGAATTGCCTCCCGGATGTAATTTCTGAATACCAAGGAGCATTTGTGCAGGGAAGAAGAATTTCAGATAATTGTCTGATTGCCCAGGAGATTATATGCAAGATGAAGACTTCAGTGGCGAAGCCTGGTTACTTTCTCATGAAGCTTGATATGGAACAGGCATACGATTGTATGTGCTGGGAAACGTTGAAACAAGTGTTGAAACTTATAGGATTTTCAGAGAGATTATCTAATTGGATAATACAGTGCGTTTTGAACCTGAAATTTTCTATAGTAATCAATGGTAGAAGAATCAAATGGATCTATGTACAATGCGGGTTCAGACAGGGTTGTCCGCTGTCACCAAGCTTGTTCATACTTTGCTCTGATTTGCTATCAAAAGCTCTCAATGAACACAAGAGGCAATTGGGAATGAGAATAGCAACGAATGCTGATAAAATCATACATTTACTGTTTGCTGATGATGTCTTAGTGACTGCTAAAGCTTACAGTAAGAATGCGAGAAAGCTGAAGAAAATCCTCAAAAATTATTGCAATTGGACAGGCCAAGTCATCAATTCTCAGAAATCAATGATATTATATCGCAGGAAAGTTGCTAAGAGGAGAAGAAATAAACTGAATAAAATTATGGGTTATAAATAGATCAAAGAATTCTTTTACTTGGGTATTAAGTTGGCTGTAAGAAGGATGAAGGCGAAATACTACAACAGCACCATTGAGAAAGCTATGTGTAAACTCAATTCTTGGGGAGCGAGGTGGTTATCTCTGGCTGGCAGATTATTACTTATCAAAACAGCCTACTATAACATGATTTCCTACCAGGTAGCTCACTCACTCATTTCTAAAAGCATTTTCATGACAATTGACAAATTATGTAGGAATTTTCTATGGCACAAAGAAAATGGCAAACAAAGCTTGCACTATATTGCTTGGGACATGCTTTGTCTTCCAACTAGTTTAGGGGGATTTGGTTTCCATGGTGCTATAGGGAGACAGGGTCTGTTAAGAGTAAGAATTGCATGGATGTTTCTACAAAACAAGAAGTCTCTTCTCTACAAAATTCTTCGTAACAAATTTGGTGACAAAATATGGGAAGATGGAGGGAAAAGAGGAGCTACAACAGCATGGAAGATTATTAAAGATGGTATTAATTACTTTAGACCAATTATTAGATGGCAGGTAAATAATGGTCAGAGCATAAATATAATTCCTGATAACTAGATATTGGATAGATGCCTTAGTAAGTGGCCTGCTACGTGTAATACATCTGAAATTGCAAACAAGAAAGTTTCTTTTCTTATAGATGAGGATGGGAAGTGAAAGTTAGAAATTTTAGCTGAATTCTTTTCCACATATATGATTGAGCTGATTCAACAAATGGAGAAAGGGGTGAATAACAGAGAAGATAATATTGAATTGATTCGCACGAACACTGGAAAACGATTGCAGCTCTCTGTGCAGAAGCTTATAATGTGCAGAATGATAGTAAGTACAGTAAACATATATGGCTGAGAAAACTTAAATTGAATCAGAAAGTCTATCTTTTCTGGTGGAGGGCTTTGAACAGAGCTTTACCAACAAACGAGTGGCTGTGTTATAGAAGATTAGCAAATAATTCCATCTGTCCAAGAGGTTGTCAGGAGAATGAAGACATGGACCATGTGATAACTAAGTGCAGTAAACTGATGGATTTATTGCAGAATTTGAGATGTTGTGGATTCAATGTCCCTTCATTTCAAAGTGTAAATAATTGCATCGAGGAATTGAAACAGAATGCTGTTAAGGGATTGGCTAAGATATATGCACTGACAGTTTATTACAGCTGGAGATCAAGGAATATGGTTAAGCACGGCAAAGCAGAAATTCCAATTAATGACATAGCTATGGAAATCATCTCCCATGTTTCTTATATTCAGTCAAATCCAATCGAGAAGAACTGGAACACTAATCAGCCTATGCTGTCTAAAGCTTTGGGTCCCCCTCCCGATGGTTGGATAAAACTGAATGTTGATGCAGCTCTTGTTGAAAATAATAGGGCAGGAATCGCAGGTGTGTTGAGAGACTGCAGAGGAAGATTGATTTTTGCTTATGGTTGGAAGTTAATTCACTGGGATATTGCATACTTGGAATTCAAAGCGATTCTTTCATTTGAAAGCTATATTCAAGATTATTTTTGTGAATACAAAGGAATAATCATTGAAGGAGACAATGTGAATATCATCAATTTGCTCTAAGATATAATCAGCATGAAGACCAATAAAGGTACAAATCTGGACCTCTCTTTCTTACAAGTTTTCAATAATGTCATTTTTCTTTTTACTCATAGAACTTGTAATAGCACGGCTGATTTTTGTGCTAAGTTTACTTTGTTAGGTAATTTCTTTTGGGACTCTTTTGTTAAAACTGAACTTCCTACAACTTTCAGTCACTTGTTTAGGAAGGATAGCATGATGTAATATCTGTTTTTTCCATTTAATGCAAATTGCATCCTTTATTCAAAAAAAAAAAAAAAAAAAAAAAAAAAACTAGTCAGTACCCCTGAGGATTTTTTTTTTTTGAGAAATGCTAAGGAGCAATTAATAGAAAAAAGAACAACCTAGATACAAACTAAGAAGAGCTAACCACCTATCACACTCTACCTTTAAAATATGATTAAAGGTAGAGGGAAGGTTTTTCTCCAAAAAAAGTGTCCCAAACAAAATCAAAAGACAAAGCTAAGTTAGCACAATAATCCGCTAACCTATTACAATTTCGCCCAACACAATTGAAAATTACATTATTACATTTCTTCAAGAATAAAAGACCTTCCTCTTCACTGTTCTCGCCGGATTTCCTCTGTTTGTTGTACACTTGTTGAAGAAATTTGAGAACATTCTTATTGTCTCCTTCTACTATAAGAACTTTAGCCATATAAATCCAATCTTGCATCACCTCTTTTACAGATTTAAAAGCTAATAGCTCCATACGAGCAATGTCCCAATGTATTCTTTTCCTTCCAAAAGCAAAAATAAACCTCTCTTTGTCATCTCTTAAGACCCCTCCTAACCAGCATCATAATTCTCTTTAAGAGAAGCATCCAAATTGAATTTTAACCACTCAGGTGGAGGGGGATGCCAATAATCTGAGAACAGCCCTTTGGACCGATAAGCATCCCAGTGATCTGAGCGATAAACACCTTGATTAGAAGAACTGTAAAAGCTAAGTACATATATCGCAATCATCTCAGCACTATTACCATAATTCCCATCTATTATTCCAGACAAACCAAACACTCAAAGCATATAACTTTGTTGTTAAAACATCCTTCACAACCAAATTTTGCATTCCCTGAAACCATTCTGTAAAGCTACTGAATTCAGAAATTCTGAGCCTCCAACCCCTTAAAACATTACTCACTTTCAACAGAATTAAATAGCTGGATGTAATATGATCAAGACTTTCGGTTTCCTCACACCCCATGGGGCAAAGTGAATTCACAGAAATCCTTCTCCTGAATAGAAAATCTTCAGTTGGTATGGCATCATTACAGATACGCCATAAAAATAGTTTCACTTTAGTATTTATCTTCAGTTTATGGATCCAGGTAAAATCAACCTCTGTCAAAGCATTTTTGTATCTACTTTCCATTAGTAAAGCAGATAAAGATTTACTCGTCAATTGAAGCTTCAGTTCCATTTGATCTTCATGTAAAGAATAAAAAAGCTGGACATCTCCAATCATCTTTACCAAGTCCTCACCGAAGCAATGTCTCAGTTTTGAGAATTACCAATTGCCACTCTCAATGAAATAGCTCAACTTAATGTCTTCATCTTCTAAATTATCCACAAACGTTGGCCAAGTTAGTAAGCTTTTATCCATAATCCAAGCATCCTTTAAAACATCAATGTTAGCACCATTAACCACCTTCGATCTTAAAAAAAAATTAAGAGCTTTCCATCCACTTATCATAATCTTTCATGAATAAGAACCACCTTTAGACCCCTCCCTTTTCCACTAGTTTCTACCATATTTGGCTAAAAAATTCCTGTTAAACAAAGAATTAGGATTTTCCATAATATTCCAAGCAAAGTTTTCTCTAAGCGGTCCAATTCTTTCCAAGGCAGAATGAACACCCCAACCACCACAATTCTTCAGTCTACACAACACCTCACAGCCCACATAGTGCATGCCACGGCTTCCATCCATCTTATGCTAAATAAAATCTCTATAATGTCTTTCTAACTCATATAAGATCCTCTTGGGAACTAATGAATGAGCAGTCAAGAAAACAGGGAGTGCAAGAAGAACAGACTTGACCAACACAAGCCTACCAGCAAGAGAAATAAACCTATTTCCCCAAGCATTGAGCCTTTTCAAACATTTGTCCAAAAGTGTTTGGAAATCAGCTTTTCTTAACCTTCTTAAAGCAATTTTTACCCCTAGATACTCCAATTCTTCTTCCAATTTGATCCCCAGCAACTTTGAAATTTTAATCTTCCTTCTTCTACAAACAGTCTTCTTGCAAATCAAAACAGATTTTTGATGATTAATGGTCTGCCCTATCCAACTGCAATAGTCTCTCACAATGTTCCACATCCTCTTAATATTTTTTAGTTTGGCATCTAAGAACAGCAACACATCATCTGCATACAACATATGTGTGATCTTGGGAGCATTAACACAAATCCTGATTCCCAAATTTGGCCCTTTCTCAAAGAAAGCATTAGATAACAATTGTGAGCACATAATAAATAAGAATGGAGAGAGTGGACATCCCTGGTGAAATCCACTTTTACTTTCATTCCACTTCAAATTATTCCCATTGATCACAATAGATAATCTAGGATCTGATACAAAATCCATCACCAGCCCAATAAAACTTTTCGGGAATCCCAATTCCATCATCATCTTCTTCAAGGTTAACCAGCACATACTATCGTATGCTTGTTCCATATCCAATTTGATAGCCATATATCCATTACACGCCTTTGAAAATCTTAACTTGTTGAAGACCTCTTGAGCTAATAAAGATTTTCTAAAAGAGAAAGTGCGTCTGTTTGAATTTTCGTGGGAAATTTCTGGTGGCGGGTTTGAAGATCGTCGATCGGAGGGAGGTTTTCTGGCCTTCTTCCGACGTTGCTATGGTGTCTGGATGATCGTCTGGTTTTGATCGTGTGGGGAATAAGGGTGTTGTGATTAAGGAGGGTTTTCGGTCTTTGCCTCATCAAGATCTGAATCGTGAAGGTAAAGGTAAGAAACCTTTAAATGAGCATGATAATGGTGGAATCGTTGTAAATTCTAGACCGCATTTGGCTTCTGAGAATTTGAATCTGGAGACGTCTTCATCGGGGGGGTTGATTTTGAAAGTTAATAAGTCTCTGTGTAACAAGAAGGTTGTATTGGGTCAGAATTTAATATCCGATGCAGAGAAGATGGATCAAGAAGTTCCCATTGATGTCGATTCTATCTTGGAATGTAGTAATAAGGAAGAAAATGGTGAAAATGGAAATCCGAAGGATGAATTTGTGGAAGCTTGGAAGAAACCACAACATATCAGGCTTTCATTCAATAATGACTTAGTTGAAATGTCGGATGACGGAATTGCAGTCAAGCTAAATGCGGAAAAGGAGATTATGAATTCCAATGTTCTTAAGTTCTCACTGGTTGTTAAAGTTCTGGGAAATAAGATTTCATTTCCTATGTGTAGTGTGGAATTGAGAAGACAGTGGGACAGATTTGGTAAATTTCACATGACGTTGCTGGGCATGAACTGGATTCTTTGCTCTTTCAAAAGCGAGGAGGCAATGGATGAAGTTTTCAATGGTGGTCTATGGTATGTTGGTGGTTACATTGTGGGAATGGATAAATGGACTACATCTTTCAATTCCAATTCCTTCAAGGGGATCACTGCTCCTGTTTGGATACGTCTCCCCTGTTTTCCTCTCTACTGTTGGGACAAAGAAAATATCGCCCGTATTGCGTCCAAAATCAGAGTTCCTATGTACGTGGATGGAAACTCCTTTAGATGGGGTAAACGTGAGTTTGCCCGGGTCTGTGTAAGATTGAATCTCGAAAACAGCCTTCCCAAGGGTGTTTGGATCGATTGCATCGCTGGAAGGTTCTTTCAGCAAGTTGAATATGAGAAGATTGATAAGCTCTATTTTAACTGCAGGAAGATGGGACATGATAAGACTTTATGTCCTGAGAGTAAAAAGGTCGCGGCTGCGAAGGTGAACAACAAGCAGGATAATGTTAGTATTCCCGCAGTTGAGAAGATTTCTAAACCAGAGTATGGTCCGTGGATTCACGACCATTTCAAGAACAGAATGTATAGAAATAACAGAGTTAGTAAAGAAGGTAGATCCACTAGAATGGAGAAGATAGTGGACATCAAGGTAGTGATGGCTGAGCATCAGAAGATAGTGGAAGCAACTTCTGATAGAGGTCAGGAAGATGTACAAATGGCTGAGGGATCTACTATGGATAACAATGTTAAAGATAAAAATGTTAATGTTGAAGTGAAAAATAAATTTCAAATTCTTATGAATGACGCTGATGAGATTAATGAGGGAGAAGTGACGGATAAACACTTTGATGGTAATTCTGTTGATTCAAGGCTGCTAGATGGTAATGTGAATGAGCAGTTATCTGATGAAGTATCCAAATGTAATTTGGTTAAGATCAAGTTGGCTAAGGAGCTAAGATCTTTGGGTCCGGTTGAGCCCGAGCATAGGAAGAAGAGAAGGTATGGGAAGGGGAATTCTACTGGCGGGGACGGTTCCCCTCTTGTTGATTAATGTTGGCTTTGGTGTTCTGGAACTGCAGGAGAGCCAGAAAGAGAGAGGCTTCGCTGTATTGGAAGGAAGTTGTGCGGGATCATAAGGTGGTGTTTATTGGGATTATGGAAACGAAGCTCTGTAACATTGACAGAAATGATGTGGATTGCCTTATTGGGAGAGATTGGGATTTTTTTCATCACCCTGCAGTGGGACTATCTGGAGGTATTTTGAATATTTGGAACATAAATAAAGTTTCTTTTGTTGTTCAAAAAAGTTTGCCTCAAGCTGTTATAGGAGTTCTTTCCACTCCTTCAATGGGTGAGTGGAAAGTGGCAACTGTTTATAGGAGTAGATGCTATGTGGAGAGAAGGGATCTTTGGAGTATTCTTGAGAAGAACATCATAAGCTCGGGTCCTTCTTTAATTGGGGGAGATTTTAATTGTATCATTAAGAAGGAAGAGAAGAAGGGTGGAAAGAGATTCATCTTCTCTAGTGGACCTAGAGAGATGAAGAATTTTATGACTAATGCGGATTTTTATGATGCAGGTTTTATTGGACCAAGCTATACTTGGTGTAACAATAAAGATGGTTCCTTGAGGATTTTGGAGAGGCTTGACAGATGTTTGATAAATTCAGCTTCCTTACAATTGGTTCCTGCTGGTAGAGCTAGACATTTAGCTCGTGTGGCGTCGGATCATTGTCCGATTGTATATAGGATGGAAGCTTGGCATTCTACTAAGGAGAAGCATTTCAGATTTGAGGATATATGGAGATCTTATCTAGCTGCAAGAGGCATAGTTCACAAATCTTGGTTGAAAAAAGACTTTGGGGATGAGGTGGAAATTCTTCATAGAAAGATTATAAGGACTTTGAAGGCCTTATTCTTTTGGAATAGGAATAAATGCATTGATCTGTGCATGCTTAGAGATAAGTTAAAGAAGGATATTCTTGATTTGCAAACCAAAGAAATGTCTGATGGTAGTTTGTCAGTTGATGAATTGTGTCTTCTTAGGCACAAGGTTCATGAATTGAATGTTACTTTGAAGAGGCTTGCAACTTGGTGGAACCAAAGGGCCAAGACAAGGTGGATTGAGGAAGGAGATGTGAATTCAGCTTTCTTTCATAATTTTGCTTCTGCTAAGAGGAGTGCAAACCTGATTAAGCATATTTGGAGTGATGACAACCGGATTGTGTATAAGGAAGAGCAGATTGAGCATATTTTTTTGCATTTTTTTGAAGATAAGTGGAAATAAAGGAGATGTATGCTGAAGGAATGGCCGGAGATTGAAGATTCACAGAGGCTCAGCGAGTTGGATAGGCAGATGTTGAATATGGAATTTTTCATGGAAGATTGCAGGGTAGCTATTTTCCAGCATGGTAACAACAAATCTCCAGGGTCTAACAGTGTCACTTCTTCTTTCTTTAAGAGCTATTGGAACATTGTTGGAGAGACAACTTGGCTTACAATTAAAAAGTTTTTTAGCACTGGCATCATGCATAAGAATTGGAAAGACACATTGATTGTGTTGATCCCCAAGGTTAATAATCCAACTGTTCCTTCAAATTTATGTCCCATTAGCCTTTGTCAAACTACCTACAAGATAGTTGCCTTTATGCTACTGAATAGACTAAAGAAACTTATGTGTAAGATGAACTCAGAAGAGCAGCTTGCTTTCATTCCAGGAAGATCAATGTCTGAGCATTGCGTCCTTGCCCAAGAAATTTTTCATAATTTCAAAACATCAAGGAATAAGAAAGGATTAATGGCTGTTAAGCTCGATATGGAACAAGCCTATGACAGCATGAGATGGAGTACTTTGCAGCAAATTCTTATATGGTATGGATTCCCTTCGAGTTTTTCTGGATATATTATGGAATGTGTGTTGAATGTGAAGTTTGCTATTATCATGAATGGGAAGAAGTTTAGGTGGATTGATGCATGTAGTGGATTCCGTCAAGGGTGTCCATTGTCACCTTATTTGTTCATTATGTGTGCTCAACTCCTATATAATGCTTTATTACATAGGGCGCATAGTTTGGGTATTCAAGTGGCTTCTAAGGGACCTCGAATAACTCATTTACTTTATGCCGATGACGTTTTCATCTTCTCTCAAGCAACATGTTGGCTGGCTAGGCATATGATGAGAATCATTAAGGATTTTTATAAATGGACAGGTTTGAAGGTGAATTCTAACAAGTCTCAAATTCTATTTGGTAAAGCCATTGGTAGAACCAGTAGGAAGAAACTTACCAGTATTCTCGGTTTTAAATCTGTTAATGATTGGAAATACTTGGGTATTAAAATGTCTGTTAATAGACTTAAGACTGCTGACTTTCAAGACCTTTTGGCACAGGTTATGGAGAAATTAAATATTTGGGGAAGAAGAAATATTTCCTTGGGTGGAAGAATTATGCTTTTAAAATCTTCGTTATTAACATTGCCAAATTTTGTCATCACGCATTCGATGGTTCCTAAAAAAGTTCTGCAGGAGATTGAAAAGTTGTGTAGGAATTTTGTTTGGCACAAATCTAATAGGGAAAGAGGATTACATTATGTTGCTTGGGATGAATTGTGTAAGCCTAGATGTGCTGGTGGTCTTGGTTTACAATCTTGTATCATTAAGAGTGGTACATTGAAAGCTAGACTTGCTTTGAACTACATTCAAAATCCTGTTTCCCCGTTACACCGATCTCTCAAAGCCAGATATTCTGATAACATTTTGGATGGAGTTTGAAAGAATAATTCTTCTGTTGCTTGGAGAATTATGGTTGAGGGAGGGAAGTATCTTAAGGAGGTTGTTAAATGGAGAGTGTGCAATGGCAAGGATGTTGATGTCCTCGGTGACATATGGGTCCTGGACAGAAGCTTCAACTCATGGCCTACTTTTATCAATTGTGTGGATTTAGAAGGTATGAAAGTTCGGCAGCTTTTAACTAATGAAGGAAGTTGGGATGAGATGAAGTTGAGATTTTTTTTTTCATGAGGACTTGGCTTGGCTAATCAAGCAAGTAAAAGTGGATAGGGAAGGTGGAATGGATATGCTGGAACCTGTTAAGAAGCTGACGGGTTGCTCTGTTTCAACGTTAGCTTTTGAAGCTGTAATGAACAAGAGATATAATGATGTTGATGATGGTTTTGGGAATTGTCTCAAGAAGTTTAAACTTAATGTCAGGGTAGAATTGTTCTGGTGGAGGCTAAGGAAGTTTGCAATTCCAACTAACTCTTTTCTTAAATTCAGAAGATTGGCTACTAGTGACTTGTGTGTTAGAGGCTGCTGTATGGCTGAGAATTATGAACACATTGTGGTTCAATGCAAGTGTATTACTGATATTATTTCCAAAATCAGAGAGTGGGGATTTGCTATCAGTATTTTTCAGTCTCTTGAAGAGTGTTTGGTGGAACTTAGACGGCAGTCTAGCTGCAACCCAGGAATGGTAAGGCTCTATTGCACCACAGTTTTCTGTAATTAGAAAAACTGTAATATGATCAAGCATGGGAAACCTGCAATGTCTACTTCGATGACTGCTGCAAATGTGATTTCTTTAGCCTCATCTAGCCTTCATCCTTTTCTAGATAGCTGGGGTGCTAACCTCTCTTGGGAGTATTTGAATTCTTGGCACCCTCCACCACTAGATTGGATCAAGGTTAATGTTGATTCTTCATTGCTTTCTAATTACTGGGCTGGTATAGGAGGCATCTTTAGAGACTGTAAAGGTAGAGTGCTCCTAGCTTTTGGAAGGAATTCTTTGCATTGGGACATTGGTCAACTGGAATTGGAATCTATTTTTGTTCTTTGGGATTTCATTCAAGGTTGGATGCTTGAATGTGTTGGAATCATCATTGAAAGTGACAACTTCAATGTGATTAATCACATTCAACAATCTATGAAGAAGACCAATTGGCAGCTGGAGGAGAGCTTGGGTAATAAACTTTACTTTCTTAATGATTTCAATAAAGTTGTTTTTCATCATGTGAATAGGAATTGTAACAAAGTAGCTGATTTTTGTGCTACTTTGGCATTAGATGGTGATTTTTTCTTTGATAGATCTTCTTTTGGTAGTATTCCATCCAACTTGATGAATTTGGTCAAGAAGGATGGCTACCATTTTATCAATTGTAAGTAGTTTTCTTTGTTTCCTTTAATGCAAATTTGCAATTTTCAAAAAAAAAAAAAGAGCTAATAAAAGTTGATCAGATATAGATCTCCCCTTCACAAAAGCAACATGTTCTTCTGAAATAATCTTTGGGATCACCATTATCATTTTGTTTAATATCACTTTAGCAACAATTTTATATATAGAGTTACATAAACTAATAGGTTGAAAACCAGAAGGAGAAAGAGGATTGGAATACTTAGGAATCAGCACCACTAAAGTGTCTTTCCAATCTTTACACATCTTACCCGAAGAGAAGAACATACTAATAGCCTTGCAAACGTACCTTCCAAGAATCTCCCAATAGCTTTTGAAAAAGGAATGAGTCAACCCATCACAGCCTGGAGCTTTGTTGTTTCCTAACATCATAACAGCCTCCTTAACCTCTTCCACCAAAATTTCTTTCTCTAGCAATACCTTGTCTTCATCATCCAGAACAGTCCACGGTTTTGGCCAACTAACCAAATTGCAGCTTCTGTTTCTCCACTTGCTTTGAAAAAATATGAGAAAAATTTCTTCCACCTCCCTAGGTCTTCGGAAATCCCACTACTAGAATTCTTCACCTGGTAGATCCAATTAGCATTTCTCCTTCCATTGGCAAAAGCATGAAAGAATTTAGTATTAGAATCCCCCTCTTCAACCCATTTCACCTTTGATCTTTGTTTCCACCAAGTGTTTAAGAAATTAAGATTAACATTTAACTCTTTAACTTTAGATCTCAACAACCATACCTTCTCAGTATCCAACTCCCCTTCTCTAGCTTCATCTTCCTGAATTTGCAAAATTTCAGCTTATAATCTATCTTTTTCAGTTGAAAATTCCTTCAGCTTGAACTTACTCCAATAGTACAAGTTATTCAAAGCTCTTTTACACTTCTTGTTAAGCACCTCCATGTCATTTCCCACATAAAATTTTTGCCATCCTTTAGCCACTATAACAGCTGCTGTCTTGAAAGAAAGCCAAACATCTTCAAATTTAATACCACTCTTTCTTTTGGCCTCAACTACAAATAAATCTAGCACTATCGGGCAGTGATCAGAAGCCACTCTGGCTAAATGCCTCTCCACCCCAAAATGAATAATATCTGAAGCCAATGAATTCAACAAACACCTATCCAACCGTTCAAGGATTCTCCCCCACCAACTTTATTATTACACCAAGTGTATCTAGGGCCAATCACCCTAACATCATGATAATCATTATCATACATAAAAGTAGACATCTCCAAAGGACCTTGAGTAAAAGCAAACTTCCTCCCACCCTTCTTATCTTCTTGGGATAAAATACAATTAAAATCTCCCCCAATAACAGAAGGAAGATTCCTAATTGACTGTTCCCCAATGCATTTCCATAACTTCCTTCTTTTCTGTACATCCTTGCTACCATACATAGTTGTGATCATCCAAACACCCTTATTAAAGATATTAAGATCACCAATAACACATTGATCTAATGCCTTAACAATGAAAAAAGAGGCCACATCAATCCTCCACAATATCATTATATCACCTGGCAGTCCTTCAGAAGGAAATAAAAAAATCCCAATAAGGACCCTTAAGCTTCACAAAATCAGCTTTATAAAAAAAAACTGATTTTAGTTTCCACCAACGCTACAAAAAAAACCTTGTAATCATTAATAAACTCTTTCATATAGAGAAATGTTTCCTTCTTCTTAGCCCCTCTAAAATTCCAAAAGGCTGAAGATCCCATCAACCTTTTTTGGGAGAAGACCCCCATCTTTCTTCCTACTACCCCCATCACCAATCCTCCCCCTCGGATTAGCCATAATGGTCCCTAATGATCTAATTTCTTTAGCCAGCTTACTCTTAGCCACATCCCCATTACCACTATTAGTCTTCTCCCTCCTACTAATATTTCCATCACTTAAAAATTTACCCGCAACTCCTCCAGACACCATAACACCCTTTCTGATGTTTACACCATCTTCACAGAAATTACCATCATCAACAATCTTCCCAGAATTTACTAATAAGGCCTCTTCTCCCATGTCTTCCTTTAACAAAATCTGAAATCTGTTCTCACTACTTTGATAGGAATTAGAATTGAGTGAAGAAACCATACCCGTATTCTTAACATCCTTGACATATCTATCATCAATTAAATTCAGATCAACCTTTGAATCATCCTGCCTCTTCCTTTCCTCAACTTTTTCCAGTTCTGTATCAATCTCACCTTCTTCAAGCTGATTTTCCATAGCCTTTAACTTCTTCTCAACAGGATCATTACCACCATGCTCTTCAGAATTTACATAAACAATTTTCCCTTCCACTACCTTTTTTTAAACACCTGACTATTAGATGTCACCTTCATATTCCTCTTCAACGGAGGCTATCTTCTAAAGCTTTTTATGTTCACCATAATTTAGGGACCATAGCTAGAACAATTATCTTCTTCAAGATGCATTTCCACCCCTTTCCCAGCCTTTGCATTTCAACCGCCAGCATTGCCATCTAGAGCCACTGAACCCCTCTTTTTACAATCAGATTTTAAATGTCCCACCATTCCGCAATCATAGCAAAAAGTTGAAATTCTCTCATATTCAACTTTTTGAAAAAATCTCCCTGAAATGCTCTCCACCCAAACTCCTATAGGGAAACTTTGATCAAGCTTGACCCTCACACAAACTCTAGCAAATTCCCTCTTACCCCATTGGAACAAATTTCCATCCAACATAAGAGGTC
Source organism: Dendrobium huoshanense (assembly GCA_016618105.1). Lineage (NCBI taxonomy): Eukaryota > Viridiplantae > Streptophyta > Magnoliopsida > Asparagales > Orchidaceae > Dendrobium > Dendrobium huoshanense. Next base: position 51,440,225 of record CM028356.1, on the reverse strand, counting down.
TTCCTACCATTGCAGCTATCCTTGCCATGTTAACCTCATCCCAACATTGCAAGGGTAAATGGGGTAATCTAATCCATATCGGGGAAGTCAACCCTTTCATAGATAAGGTAGAAAATTTAGATGTCCATCTCTCAATCCCTATAATGTGTCCATTCATAAACCACAGTCCTCCCATCAAAACTCCATCCATCATCTCGACCGAACCAAAAGAACACAAAAACCAACTTCTCCCAAGAGTAGTAAAATGGAAATTCCCAAACAACTTCCACTGGCGCCTCACATCCCAAGCAACCAAATGTGAGGGAATCTCTTTTCCAAATACCTTAATAACCAATGAATTCCTAAGCTTATTAGAATTCAAAATCTCCATATCCTCCCTTAGTTTAACAGCCACTATCTTCGGACATCACCAAGTCTTCATCCTTAAAATCCAGTTTGATATAAGGCTTCTTTTTCCAGGGATTCTCATCAACCTTCACACCAACACTATTAGGCATTACAACATTCACCTTGCCTCCAACATTATCTCCTTACGAACCCAAACAGACATTGATATGAGAGTTTTCGAAGATAGGATTATGGGAAGTCGCATTTATCGTAACCTCTGAGGAATTGTGTTACCACCTTTTGTGAGGATTTTTTCAAGCTTAAGGAGCGAGGTTGGTTGGTGGAGATTAATGACCCCATGATAGGAGGACCTATAATATTCAAAAGTGTTGGAAGGCCTATATCGGTTAGCAGTTCTCCTATCTATGGTTTATGTAGGAGGAGACAATATTGGTTATTATTTTTGTATATCAGTTAGTGCATTAGGCGTGGTTAGGTAGGTTGTAAGGTGGCATAGTGTCCAAAGAGAGCATTGGATGGTAGATCTAAAGCTATGGGTAGTCAAAGCTTAGTGCAGTAGCCAACCCCTTCTAGAGTTTCCAGTAAGGCCACTTTGACCTATAGTGAAGCAGATTTGGAGGAAAGCCTTCAAGAAGGTTAATAGAAGGAGTTCCAAGAGATTCCATTATTGTGGCCAATACTTGAGTAAGAAAGTTCTTATGGAACACTAATAGGTGGTTGAATTAATATTTAAAAATATCTTTTGTTTAAGATTAAAACTGAGATATATGGAAGTATTTAAGAGAATAAAATATTTAAACAAAAAAAAGTAGATATTTTTTTATTTTAAACCTTTTTTTAGAAAATTTATTATTTATTTTTTAATTTTAAAATAAAAATTTAAAAAAAGATTTTTCACCTTAAAATTCTTTCACAAATATAAACAAAACTAAAATAGGGTGCACTAAAATAAATTTCAAGAAAGTAAAGAGCACACAAATTAAATTTATAAAAGTTTGATCAAATTTGAAATACATCCACTCCCTAAAGGTCATCCTCTTTGGGTATTTAACAAAAGTGACTCTCCTTTAGCTCAAAGCTAAGTGAACAAGCTCTTATCCCTTACCTTATGGAGAATGACCTTTACATATTTCGAATAATGTATCTCTTTCCGCCTCCTAACCTGGCAGAGAAGCTATCCCTCCATAGACTTCTAGCTTCGATGGATATGCTGATCTCTCTTTTAATTCATCTCTTTAGTAGAGACATTGAACCCTCTTTTAGCTCCTCACTATGGTGGAAATTTCTCTCCCTACTTTAGCTCCTCACTATGGTGGAGAAGTTGTCCCTTCATTCACCACTTTGCCTAGCAGAAATGCTAATTGCTAGCCTCCTTAGCTAGCAAGTCTTTTTCCCAAAGACTTTTCTTCCTAGATCTCTTCTTTAAGAGATCCACCAAGCACAATAGGTGGACCCAAGCTGCAGGCTAACCTGAATAACCGTGAAAATGTCTCCACACCTCTTGACTCCCTAAAGGCAAACTCTTGGTCAACTTCATCTCCACTCTCTCCTTTTTGATGTGTCCACTCTCTAAAGATCTCTCCTAAAAGAAAATATCTTTGTGTAATCAACATATGACCTCTAAAAGTCTCTTATGAAAAATTAAAGTTGGCTATTTAAATTGAAACCCTGATTTTCAAATTAGTTACTCTATTTATACAATATAAAATAAGGATCATATAATATGATTAGTTCAACTACTATCTCTATTCTTCATGTATGATGTATAATCATACAATATGATTAGGTATATCAAATTACAGATTGTCTAGTGACTTATCTATCATCATGTATCACGGGGATTGTTCAATACGACTAATAATGATGATTGGATCCTAATTTAATTCATTAATCCTAGGTAATTTTAATTGATGTTCACATTTTATAAAATGCTTTATATAGTATGATCAATTCAAATTTCAAAATTTAAATATACAACAACAACAACATCAAGCCTTTATCTCACTACGTGGGGTCGGCTACATGAATCCTTTTTCTCCATTATGTCATATTAAAAGTCAAATTCTCGTTTAAATCTAATAAAGAAAGGTCATTCCTAATATTTTCTAACCAATACTTTTTAGGTCTACCCCTACCTTTCTTAACATAAGTCAAATCTAATACCTCTACTCTCTTAACCGGGTCATCGGAAGGCCGCCGTTTTATGTGACCAAACAATCTAAGTCTACTCTCTCTAATCTTACCTTCTACTGGAGCTACTCCAACCTTTTCATGTATATGCTCATTTCGTATCCTATCTCTAAGGGTAAAGCCACTCATCAACCTAAGCATCCTCATCTCTGCCACACTTAACTTAGTATTATGCTTCTCTTTTAATGGCCAACATTTGGCACCATAAAGCATTGCAGGCCTCACTACCATCTTATAGAATTTTCCCTTAAGTTTGAGGGGTACATTTCTATCACATAACAAGCCCGATGCATTCCTCCACTTCAACCATCCAACTTGAATTCTGCTGATAATAACTTCATCTATTTCACCATCACTCTGAACAATAGATCCAAGATATCTAAAATGTGTACTCTTATTAATGACTTGATCGCCCAAAGTCACAATCCTCTCACTAGGTCTATTACTACTAAAATTACACTCCATATATTCCATTTTAGATCTACTCAAGCAAAAACCTTTAGACTCTAAGGTTGACCTCCATAATTCAAGTTCACCTTCAACTCCCTCTCTAGTCTTATCAACAAGAAGAATATCATCAGCAAAAAGCATACACCAAGGTACATCCTCTTGCAAATGTCTGGTTAGAACATCCATGACTAAAGCAAAAAGATATGGGCTTAAGACTGATCCTTGATGTAACCCAACCGAAATAGGGAAATACTTGGTCAATCCACCTTGTGTTTGAACACAAGTAGTAGCTCCTGCATATATATCTTTAATGATTTGAATATAAGCATTATTGACTCCTTTCTTTTCAAGAACTCTCCATAGCACTTCTCTTGGAACTTTATCATATTCTTTTTCTAAATCAATAAATATCATATGTAGATCCTCCTTATTTTCTCTATATTTCTCCATCAAACCTCTTAATAAATGTTTGGCTTCCCTAGTTGACCTACCCAGCATTAATCCAAATTGATTTTGAGAAACATTAGTATCACGCCGCAACCTATGCTCCATAACTCGCTCCTAAAGTTTTAAAGTATGACACATTAACTTAATACCTCTATAATTCGCACAATCTTGTGCATCACCTTTATTCGTAAAAATAGGAATTAACACGCTTATTATCTACTCATCTGGCATCTTTTTAGTCTTCAAAATAGTATTAAAATGATTAGTAAGCCATGAAATTCCTTCATCTCCTAAGCATTTCCACACCTCTATTGGAATATCCATCAGGTCCAACAGCTTTTCCACCCTTCATTTTCTTTAAAGCCTCTCTAACTTCAGTTTTACTAATACGCTGATAAAAACAGAAATCTTTATTTTCATTTAGGGTGCTAAAGTCATTATAGTCAATCTTATTTTCACAATCTTCATTAAAAAGTTTAGCAAAATATCTCATCCATCTTTATTGAATATCATCTTCTAAGAAACGTATTTTTTGATCTTCTTCTTTAATACACTTCACTTGAACTAAATCCTTACTACTCCTATCTCTTTGTTTGGCTATCTTATACATATATCTTTCTTCCTCTTTAATATCTAATATATTATATAAATCACTAAAAGCTAATGTCTTTGCATCGATATTGCTTTCTTAGCATCCTTACGAGTCACTTTATATATTTCCCAATTATCAAAATTTTTAAAATTAAACCAATTTTTATAACAAAGCTTCTTATTTTTAATCTTTTCTTGCACATTTGGATGCCACCAGCAACTACTTTTACTATTAGGAGCTTTTCCCTTTGATACTCTAAGGATATCTTTTACAATATTCTTAATATCACTAGCCACTTTTTCCCACATAATATTAGCTTCCTTATGCACAAACAAAATCTTAAGATCTAAAATCTTATTTTCAAAAATTTTTTTATTAATATTCTTTAAATTCCCCCATCTAATCCTAGAAAATTGTTTTACTTTATTTTTTATTTTATGTCGCTTTATCTTAGAGTCCAAAACTAATAATCGATGTTGGGTGTATAAATTTTCACTCGGAATAACTTTACAATCTTTACAATCTAAACGATTTCGTTTTCTAATAATAAAATAGTCAATCTGTGTTGTACTATATCCATTTTTATAAGTGATGAGATGCTCATTTCTTTTCTTAAATAAGGTATTAGCAATTGAAAAATTATAAGCTAAACAAAAATCCAATATGGTCTTGCCACCTTCATTCGTCGTTTCAAATCCATGACCACCATGAATGCTTTTAAAATCACCTACCTCTCTACCAACATGTCCATTTAAATCTCCTCCAATAAAAACTCTTTCTTCAAAAGGTATCTTTTGTATTAATTCTTTTATGTCATTCCAAAAATTTAATTTAGAACTGATATCCAAACCTACTTGAGGAGCATAAGTACTTATAGTATTAACAATCTTATCATCAACAATAATCTTTAAAGCTATAATTCTATCTCCAATCCTATTAATTTTTATAACATTATCCTTTAAACTCTTATCTATAATAACACCTACACCATTTCTAGTACGACGACTACCCGAATACCAAAGTTTAAATCCTAAATTATCAATTTCCTTAGCCTTCTCACCAACCCATTTAGTTTCCTGAATGCACAAAATATTTAACTTCTTATGAATCATAATATCTATTAATTCCATTAATTTTCCTATAAGGGAACCTATATTCCAAGTTCCTATCTTAATTTTATTTTGATGGACTAGCTTCTTTATCCACATTCGTCCTTGATGTGGGAACCCTTGCCTATTTAACACTTGCACCCGGGCGCCGGTGCAGCGGCCCTTGCACACTTGTCACAGTATTCAGGCCATACAGCGAGTCGCTTCCAGGGGATGCCCTAGCATTAACATAATTTCTTAAATGATTCATGTCATTATTGTTTGACAAGTTTTACGCTGGCTGTCGACTACCTAACGCAACCCTCCACTTTTCTCATCCAGGACTTGGGACCTGGCAATGGCAGTGTTTCAAAATTTAAATATGCTTAATTTAAAAAATAAATATTTAATGATGGGGATTCTTAAAATAGCAGATCATCTTGTACGATTTGGTGGTCGTATAATATAATGAATTTGATTTAATTAAATATTTAAATTGACTTCTATTTGGAACAGTTCATACAACATTATGTAGGTCAACTAATATGATTAATAAAAAAATTTAAATATTTAATTTATCCCCCACTTGTGAGTGTGTGTATATTGTTGCTTAGTCAACATGCACCTAATATATAACGTAACTAAAGAAAATAAAAAAAATATAGACTATATCAAACATGGCTAACTTAAACCATAACACTACACAAACTTAATTCTTAATTCTTCAACTCTTTTTGGTGTATGTTTTACTTGAAATAATTAGTGACACACAAGAAAATATACAATGTATAAAGTCAAAATAAGTAAATAATCATCTAATAATGTTTGAATTAATCAAAACCCGAGGTCAGGATCTAGATTATAATAATCTCACCCTTTTGATGATGGCAAACATTGTTGGTTGGGATTTAAATTTATAAATTATATGCAATTTCTTCATAAGCTCTCCCCATCACTAAATGATTTTTTTTTTTTTTTGCAAAAATAGGAAAGCATTTGATTTTTATATTAAAATTTCAAAACACCTAAATTTTTTAAAATTTTTAAAAGACATAATTTTTTTTAATTTTTAAAAAATGTAACAACAAAATACCTAAAAAGAAATAAACTACACTTACTAAAAAGTTAATAGTACAACGAACTCGACTCTCTGCTCCTCCTTTTGATCTCAATAAAAAGAGGAACTAAAAATAGACTACAATGCAAGGAAAAGAATTTACTAAAATAAAAAGCATAATAAAATAAAAGTAAAATAACTCCCTACTCATCAAATAGGCCCTTATAAAGTTGTGGTGGTGGTTGTTGAAAGGAACGGTGCAGGGATGATAACTACTTTTAGAACCATGCACGATATGTCTTATATTAGTGTTGTATCTTCTCCCAGTGAAAGGGGAAATATTGATTGTGTACCTGTAATCATAGTTTAATCAATTAAACTATTGAGTCAATGAGTTAGGAAGTGGTGGCTGGATGGTAGGTACTAATGCTACGTAGGTTAGTGCTTCTAGTATTGGTGCTGCATAGGATGGTGCTCCCCCTTCTTCATCCGAGTTAAGAATATCTTCTATAGGTGTTGGCCAAAGATGATCGCTATTGATGATGTCGAAGGAAATATCAGTGAAGAAGGTGGGTATATGGTTCGCTAGGGTAGGATATATCAAGTTGTATTTCTTATATAATATTTAAGCTATGATGTATCCTAGTGCCAGGTTCTGCCTACAACATGTCCTAGGGTTCCTAATGGTGGTAAGATTTTCTATGTACCAGATAAATATAAATGTGACAAAAAATTTAGTTTTGGTTATGATAAATTATGCGATAATGGACAATGCTATAGTGATATTTATTATATAACTAGCTTAGGGTATAATAATGTTCCTAAGTACATGTTAAATGACATGATCATTATGAACTAAAGTGCTGATTAAAGGCTGGTGAAGATTTATTAAAGCATTCCTAAGTGTAAGGCTTACCTTAATCCCATTATAGTCACACTTGGAGAATATGTCATAAGGTTTTTTGCCCGTCATAGATATGTGTAAAAGTTCATGAAAGTCCTAGTAGGTAATCTATACTAGGAACCTATAAATGAAAGACTGTAGTGAAGTATGTTCGACATTAATCCTTAGGTTAGCGAACAATTCAAAAAATCACCTCATAGTGGAAGGGAAAGGCTAGTGTAAGCAACAATTATAATGAAGTGCCGATAAATAAATCTAATACCTAATAATTTAGTGTGTCTTGATTTAGGAACTTAGAAAATATAATTATTGTGGCCCTATATCATTGATACACTCTAGTATCTTTCTTATATCAGAAGCGATCATCTAGGCAGAGTCGAAAAGGACCTCTTCAAGAAGTTAGGCTCACTAGCCAGCCATTAAGATTTCTAAGGATAGGAGGTTTTGAGGATAAGGGGTTTATAATAAGATTTGGTGTGCTAACTAATGAAATTTTCCCTCTTACTTATAGGCTGTATTTGACTGTACAATATGATCAACATTGTATAATACGAACATCAGAATCCAAATAATCTTATATGAAGAAAGCAAAGATTTGGTCAAATCATTTAGTACGATAAAGAATGTGATAGTATGATCTTCATCTTTTCTTTTATCACAAGGGTTGACTTAATGTTTTTTCTAGTACGAACATGCGTTTGTACTGTATGCTATATAATTGATCATACTAATAATTGAAGTTCATCTAACAGTTATTTCCAATTCATTTGTACAATATAATAGGTGATCAAACATTATAAACCTCAATAATTAACTTAATCTAAGTTATTGGGTTGAATGAATGGTTGATGTTGTGTTGGTTGGTGTGTATCGTACATTATGAAGGTGATCGTACAATATGATGTACAATGAATTAGTGGTGTGTGATGATCAGTGATAATTTCATAAATACATGAAAACTTATTTTTTTGTGACAAATTAAAACACAATGAAATGATACAAAAAATATGCAAATAAAACATGAAACAAATGCAAACATAAAACACAAATAATAAATTTAGCATCCAATGACCCTAAATTCCTAAGCACTTATATCAATAACATCAAGCCAAATCCTAAGTATGTTGAATGTATTATAATTTAGGGGTTTGGTAAATATGTCTTGTGTTTCTTGAAGTTAATGACTTTGGTAACACAACTTCATACAACTATATATTTATCTTATTCTATGGAGTAAGCTACAAAAATTTTACTTTCTATTAGACCAAGAAATTGAGGCAATCCTATGAGTTGACTTGTTACTTAGGTGCTCTTCCTATCTACTCTACATCCAACAAAACCAAAATTTGTGTATCAACCTTGGTCAAAGGTCAAGCTATTCTAAGTTTACTAGATACAAAAATTTTGAGTTCCTATTAGATACCTTAGATTCTTTTGATGGAAATCATATAAGATTCCTTAGGGTCATCCTAAAATCTAGGATATAGATAAACACTAAACATATTATCAGGCCTTCTAGCAGTCATGTAAAGTAAGGAACCTACAATCCCTCTAAATTTCTTCTAATTAACTAATTTACCATACCGATCCTTTTCTAATTAGATAGTCAAGCTCATTAGTGCATTCATACTTTTACAACCTTCTTTATAAAAAAAATTTCAAAATTTCTTTAATGCACTTAATTGGTCTCAATAATGTTCCATCTTATCTTTGTTTAGCATTAAAAACCAAGGAAATATGTTAATTCATCCATCATACTAATTTCAAATTCACTACACATGGCGAAAGAAAATTCATTACATAAATTTTCATCAATTGAACTAAAAATAATATCATCCATATAAATTTAAATTATTTGTGTATTATCTCTATATATTTTAATAAAAAGAGTAGTATCAATAATTCTATTAAAAATGATATTATAAATAAAAATTGTTAAGTTTATCATACAATGCCATAGGTGCTTGCTTAAGCCCTTACAATACTTTCATAAGTTTGAAGACATGATTTGTAAATGCTGACATCTTCTTCAATTACTCCATTTAAAAAGGGACTTTCTACATCCATTTGATAAAATTTAAATATCTTAAAAAACATAAATGCTAACAGTACCTTGATGGCATCTAATCTAGCAATTGGGGCAAAGGTCTTCTCAAAATCTATTCATTTTATTTTGTTATACCCCATAGCTATCAATCTTGGCATATTCCTAATAAATAATCCTGAGTCATTCAATTTATTTTTGAAAATTTATTTAGTTTGAACAATACTCTAATCATAGGGTCTACACATAAATTATTTTAACACTTCTTACATCACAATAATACAAAAGTCATCTCCTAAGGTTTATTCTACACTAGCGTGCTCTACCATAGAGATGGAGTTAGTTTGACTAACTTCCCTTCTAAGAACATGCCTAGTCCTAACCTCCATGGATGAGTTCCTAAGATAAGTTCTCTAGGGTGACTAGATGTGAATCTTTAATTTTTAGGAAATGGATTCTGAACTTCTTTTCTATCCTTTAATCTGACATTCTTTGCTCTACGGACTATATCTTCTTCTTCATCATCATCATCATCTTCTTCATCAATCTCCTTATCTTCATAAATCCTTTTAGATTCATCAAAAGTGACAGAGGTAGATTTCTAAATAACTAAAATTCTTTTATTAAATATTCTATAAGCTTTTCCTACTAAAGAATAACCTAAAACTACCCCTCCATTTGTCTTAGCACCAAATTTCCTAAATGAGATTTTTCTATTATTTAAGATTAAGAAATTACATTGAAATGCATGTAGATGACACAAATTAGGTGTTATACCCTTAAGAAACTCATAAGGTATCTTATTCAACTTGGATCTGATATTTCCTCTATTAAGAATATAGCAAGCAACATTTACTGCCTCTACCTAGAAGTACTTTGGTAGATTATACTCACTAAGCATCGCCAAAGTAGCCTCTACTAATGTCCTATTTTTCCTTTCTAATATATTATCTTATTATGGAATTCTAGGAGCTAAAATGTTATATTCTGTCAAAGATTCTTGATAAAATATTTTAAATTTTCATTTTCAAATTCACCTCCATTATCATTATGAATTGTGGAAATTAAATAACTTATTTTTCTTTGAATCCAAATTGAAAATATTCTAAATTCTTTGAATGAGTTACTCTTATGTGCAAGGAAGTTACTTAAGTGTATGTAGAGTAATTATTAATAATAAAAAATCCAATTGACTTCCCTTCTAGACTTACTATACTAATTGGTCCAAATAAATCCATGTGAAATACTTTTACAGGTCTAGTGGTTACTATATCCTTAATGGACTGGAATGAGAATTTGGTTTGCTTCTCTAATTGACATGCATCACAAAGATGTTCTTTGAAAAATTCAAGCTTTGGAATGTCTCTAACAAATTCTAACTGAGTGATTTTAAAAAAATTCAACATGTTCCAATGGCATGGTCTCCTATGCCATAACTATGATTCATCAACAATTAACTTTAAGAACAAAATCACTTGATTTATCAACATAATTTAAATCAATCATATAAACATTGTCACTTCTTAATCCTTCTAAAAAAAATTTGCCATTTAGTATTAATAAGCATTTCATAGAAAGAAACTTTATATTGAATCCTTTATCACATAGCTGACTAATACTTAACAGATTTTGTTTTAAATATTCTACTAGTAAAATATTTTTAATAGGAAAGTTTTCAACTTTACCTATAGTAGTTACACCCCCTACCTTTCTAGTTATGTTATCTTCCATTATTATCTTTCCTCCACCCCTAGCTTCCAATATGATGAATTATTTCATATCTCCAATCATATATCATGAACATCCATTATCCAAGTACCACACACTCTTACCAGACAACTTGTTAGAGCACACATGATCACTATCAAAGTCACAAGAGATTTTTTAGCCATAATACTCAAATTGGTTACCTCTTCTTTAGCTTTTATCTCTAATGAGTTTGAACCAGAATTTTCCCAAAAACCCTTTTGAAAATTTTGTTTTCACATTCTAATGTTGCGTTTCTCCTCACTCTTTTCTTTTATTGGGTGGTACTTTAAACTTAGGCATTTAGATTGGATATGACATAGGTTTTTATATTCATAATAAATAATGTTAGAGGTAAACTTATTCAACTTTTAGCTCTTACCTCATTATTTGACATTATGGCACTTATTCTTATGTTTCAATAATATTTTGAATTATTTGGTCATCAATGCTATCTCTTCATTTTTTATCTAAGTTAGAATTGTTGCTATTTGTATCATTAGCTTTGAGTGTTATTGTCTTCTCCTGTCTTCATTCGCCTTTATATGCATTCCTTTAAATAACATTTTACTTATAGGAAATTAAAGAGCTAAGTCAATTATCAATAGAGTAAGACTTCAAATCCTTAGATTTAGAATTTGTAGTAACCTTGGCATCCCAAGATTCAAGTAAATAACGCATGCTTTTATTAACTTTTTTAGAGTTAGAAATATCTCTACCAAAATCATGTAATAATGTAATGACTTTTGTAAACTTAGAATACTTATTAGAAATTGATTCGCTAGATTACGAGCAAAGTAGTTCATATTCATGTAATAAAAAGTTTATGCATGATTGTTTCACTTCACTAGTTCTAATATAAGTTATACAAAACCCATACCAAATATCTTTACAGTTGGTACAAGTTGAAACCTAGATGTTGTTGACCTCGATTTTCGTCTAAGTGCCCTCGAGGGCCTTTGATCAAGTTAATCAAGCCCCGATAAGACCAATTCAAGCTCAAATCAGCTCGTATTGAGTTGAATTAGACTTGATCATGTTTGATTAAGTATGATTAGTCCACCATAGCTTCTTCGAGTTTGTTATAATTCAATTCATCATTTTATTTAAATTTAATTGGGTTGATTTGAACAAATCAAATTGAATCCCAAATTCACCTAAATCGGATCTGATTTGGAGCTTGATTTTAATTTAATGTGCTTAATTTAATTCCTTTTTTCTTCTCATGAGCTTAAATTTGTTCCTAAATAAAGCAATCAAACCCATGGCCTAATGACCCTTATTTCCCTTCTAATTGATTCTAGATTTAATCTCAATCCTTGATCATAAGTTTTGGGCTTTAAATAGTGGGAATTAGGGTTTTAAAAGGACTTTTGTTTTTGCTCTTACCTCCTCCCTAAGCCTTCTTAGCCTGAAAGCTTTGGTGTGAGAAGACTATCAACTCTCTTCCACCTTTTCCAAGTCAAACTTTATCAATCAAAGTTGTCGGTGAGGTGATTTCCAACGAGCCGAGGACAAGGAGCTTTCAAAGTAATTTCCCGTCAATCGAAGGAGATCTAAGGCTCAACTCTAACTAAAGAAGTGTACAAGGACAATCTATAAGTTCAACCGTATAGAGAACTTGAAGATCCAATAGTGAGATTCTTCAAAAACCCTAGATTTAGGTCACCTCACTTAGATCTATTTAGTTTTCTAATAAGCCGCTTTGAAGCTATACGAACACCACCCCATGCCTTTTGTTCATGATGTTAACCTAAGTTTAAAATTATATTAACTTTGGATATCTCGATCAAGAGAAAGAATCTTTTTTTTTCATTTTAAAAATGAAATTAAAATTATTTATATATATATCATTTTCTTCAGAATTTAACCCTCTTTATTTTAAACTTAAAATTATCCTTAAATATCATACATATTTTAAATTATTTAAATAAACCTATTTTAAATATTTAATTAATATTAAATTAATTCAATAAAAATAAAATATTTCCCATTAATATGTTTTAAATAATTATTTGAACATTATTAATTTAAAATTAAGTTTATTTATGGTATATCATATTTTATGTAAATAATTTTATTATTTAACCTTTAAATATTCATTTAAAATTAATATTTATTAATTAATTTTAAAATAATAATAATAAAAAATACTTATTTATGTTATGTTATTTTTTAAAATGAGAAAACCTTTTTAGTATTATTATTATTATTTATTTAATTAAAAACAATATTAATTATGATTAACATTATTGTTATTTTAAGTAATTCTTAATTAGTTATCTAATTAAATGTCTTAATGATTAATTAATAATTTATTAATTAATTTCTAAAATTCATAAAAATTAATTTTCTTTAATTTATTTTAAAAATTAGTGAAATATCATTTTAAATATCTAAATTTAAATTAATAATATCTTTTTTAATTTCAAATTATTATTTCAATAAATTAATTACTTAAATTACCTAATTGATAATTAATTAATTTAAAATTTAAATACTTTGCAAATTAATAAAAATTATTTTTAATAAATTATTTTAAAATATTACATAATTTATTTTAATTATTTAATTTTAAATTAATAAATACTTTTCAATTTTAAATTATTTTAATTAATTAATTACTTAAATTTCATAATTAATAATTAATTAATTTAAAATATAATTAGTTTCTAAATTTGTAAAAAACAATTTTCCTAATTATGTTAACATATCAGAGAATTTTTATTGTTATTATCTAAATTTAAATTAATAAATACTTTCCTTTTTTTCCTATTTTAAATGCTTTTTTTAATTATTAATTAATTACATTACTTAATTAATAATTAATTGATTTAAAATTTAATTAATTTCCAAATTTGTAAAAAATAATTTTATTAAATTATTTTCAAAATTTGAGAATTATTTTTTTTAATAATTTTAAATTAATAAACAATTTTCCCATTTTAGATTATTATAATTATTTAAATAATTAGATTATTTATTTAATAGTTAATTAATTCAAAATTCAATTATTTTTCAAAAGTTATGAAAATTATTTTTATGAAATTACTTTAAATTATAAAAACTTTAATTCTTAATTTAATTTATATTAGTATTTTTTTTAATATTTAATTTAAATTATTTAAAATTCCTTTTTAAAATGCTTTTAACGTTAAAAATTCATAACTATTTATTTTAAATCAAAATTTCACATATAATACCTTGTATTTTTCAAAAAAATATGTTTTTTTTTCATTTAATTTTTTTTAGATATTAAAACCTAGTTGGTTGGCCTATTTCTATATTAATTAGTTACTTTGATTATTTAATTATTATTTAAATAATAAATATACTAATTATTTTTAAATTAAAAAATTATTTTCAAATTATTTTGAAACCTCCTTGGGTGACCAATAGATCTCTCCTATATTTATGTATGTATTTACATTAAATTATTTATAATTACTTTACTTTTAAATTTATATATTTAATATGTGTGTGTTCTAATTTATTTTAAAATTATACATAGTATTAAATCCCTAATTTTTAGAGATCTACCCTTTGAAATTTTAAACATAGGTTGTACACATGAATAGTGGGTGATTAGGCTTCAATCATTCACTAATCGCTTCATTAAGTGCGCTTATTCTTCTTTTCATTGTGTTTTGCATATATGTGTAAGAGGCCCGAACACTTAGCTTAGGTCCTCCTAGATCTTTAGGAATTGGTGTGTTTACTATTTTTATGCATTTCCATTCATGTTGCCCAAGGATTAGTCTAAACTTGCTTTAAACCCATTCAACGTAGTAACACCCTAAGGACAACAATTAAGGACCCATGTAGAAAACTTAGAAAAATTCTAGGAGCTAGGGTAGATCCCCGATTGAAATGAAACATTCAACACCTAAACTTAGTGACACCCTAAACCTTCCAAAAATTTATAGGATTTTTTTAGGAGCCTTTAGACCCCTTAATTAACAAACCCTAATTAATTCTAATAAATCCATCTAGTTTAGAAAATTACTCATAATACCTCAAACTCTTTATAATTAAACCCTTAACCTTAAATAATTAGGAACCCTTAATTATACTTTAATGTAAGCATTAATTTTGCCTTGATTAAAAATAACCTTTTTGCTTTAATTAATTAATTAAAAATCCCAAAATTTCTCCAAACACTTGAAAAAAACTTTTTTAGGTCATTTTTGACCTATGGGGGTGATTCCAAGTAGTTTTGAGCTGATTTGGATCAAAACCCCCAAAATACCCCTTATTAAATAATTTTTAATAATCCATTAATTTCCCAAAACTTCTAAAACTCATAACTTGACCTAGAAAACTCCAAATCCAACAAACTCAAAGTCTAACTCCTTTCCTTAGGGCCTAATATTTAATTAAAATGCTAGAACCCTCAAACCTAGCCCATTTCAAATAGTGACCTTTTGGACCCCTTTAACTTAGTACATATGAGGTCCTGGGACATTCCAAAATTGGCTAATATAATTTAAACTTCAAATATCACTACCCTAAGTATTAAAATGGATCAACAAACTAAATTAACTAAAATGAATCTTAATCTATTAATATTTAAATTCTAATTAAAGTTTCCTTTTAGACCTTCAACAAATTTGAACCTCAAATAACTTGAACTAAATACCCGACATATGACCTATACAAAGCCACACAAACCTACTACACATACATAGATTTGCTAGGGCACCACTTCTAGCTCTAGAATTAGGGCTAGTGTTTACCTTTTTTGCTTTCTGTGATGTGATGCTTTTGTTTGTGGCACGGGTGTTGCTTGAATGGGCTTGCTTTGATTGGATTTATTGTGATGATGTTTATTATATTATTATATATGCTTTTCTTATGATGTGATTTGTGCATTAGATTGACCATGGGCTAGGGGCATTTTGATACTAATGATATCTTATTTAGGTGGCCATGTTCATACAGCGCTAAATAAAAGGGGACCAAATAATTAAAGCTTTAAATCTAATATTGTTTTCTGCAGATATTTCAGAGACTGCTTAGCCCCCTTAAAATTAAAAGAGAGTGGCCAAGTATGTTTACTTTTTTTTGTAAAAGTTAACTGTATGAGATGTGATATATGAACTGCTTAAAATTTTTATTAGGATAATTATATATGAGTTTGAGTCTAGATTTTCTTTTTTTTTAAAATGTAATTTGATGTAATTATTATTGAGTTGTGAAAGTCTTCAAAAGTGAGACATTTTAAATACTCGGTACCCAAAGAGAAAAAGAAAGGCGCTTTATAGGGAATTTCTTATTCATTTGGGTACCCTTTTGGAGGACAGACTATATGGAGCCCAAAGGAGACAATCCAAAGGGAGACGATCTAGAGGAGGATGATCCACTTGAAGATGAAATACCAGGCTTTTAAGACTTTCATTATTCATTAGGATCAAAATTGGTTATTATCAGGGGGCCTGGCCTTCAGTACTTTTTTGTAGACCCTGGGCTATACTTATAAGGCACTTGCCATGGACTTTAGACTTTTTGTATTTTGTGGTTTTATATTGATATATTTATTTTGTGTGCACCATAGAAATTGCCTGCTTTTTTTAGGTTTCTTTCTTGTATGTGTATGTTCTAATTTTTTCTAGGCTCTTTAGGATAAAAATTATTTTTCTACTCATAATCAAATTCTAAAATTTTAAGAATTTAATAACATATAAACTTAACCAGATAGGGAATAGCCAGAATCATCCATGGTTGCATGCATACTACTATATTCTTCTCCCCCTTCTAATAAGACACTTCCTTTCCTGTAGGAAAAGTCCGAATAATCTGGCCTATGAGGATGAGAAGTCAGACCTTAGGAAGCCCAATATTTTCTAAAAATTACTTTTTATAAGTTTGCTTTTTTAAAATTCTGAGCATTTATGGTTTGAAAGCCTATTTAACTAGCATGTATTGCATTAGAAACTCACTTAATCAAAACTTTAATTATATTAGCTCTAGGAGCATTCACCCTACGTAAGTCCAGGGCCAATTAGGAAACTCTTTAGATGTCAACCCTACTTTTAAAAAATAAACTACCTACACATCTTTCATAAAGACTGGATAACATGAATTTTACGTGCTTAAGTGGTTAGCTAGCTTTCTTTTTTATGCAAGATATAAGGTCAGGTGCATTAGTCTAGACATGCATATTAGTGTTGGGTAGAATATTAAACCCATCTTAGATCTAGGGTACAAGGCTACTACATTGGGTGTCTCGTAGTTTGCCTCATTGGCAGGTAAGTTCCCTTTTCTTTAGGGACTATAAATCCTACTTATATGCGCCACATAGATGACGCCACTTCCATTTTTTTACTCTATATATTTTAAGTGTGTTGCTTCCCTTTCCTCTACTTTCTTCTCAGTGCCTTAGTCCCTTCGGATGTCAATGTGAGTCATATATATTGACTAAGCCACTTGAGCCCTTCTTTCACTATGAGTAGGATTTCTTAGTCTTCCTTTGTGTGTCAATCTCCTTTTCGATAAAAATAATATCAGATCCTTAATCGAGAGTATTCTCAGGCTCCAACCTGATGTAATTAACCACAGGGGCTTGCACCCATAAGAAACAAAATTCCATAATAAATAAGCCCCACTCGAGCTGATGTATTGAATGGGGGAAACCCCATGACACTAATCAGGTCTTGCATATTATCATCTATAGGGGTGCGCTGGTGGGAGCCACTATCCTCAATGGTTGATCATATGTAGGATATAATCTTCCCTTCCATTGGCCTGCTTGCAAAGAGTGCAGAGGTCTGCAGTCATTTCTATCCCTTGGGGTGGTGCGGTCGAATACCCTCTACACTTTATAGCAAAGCGATGTCCTTTTAGAGGTCCACACATATCATCTACATATTTTAAAGAACAAAAAGAAAGGTAAGGCACTTTGTATTTAATTGTGCATAATCATAATCTTTGATGAACCATTTAGTAAAAGTAATCTCTATTTTAACTCCATTCATAATTCTAAATGGCATAGAATAACCAATTTGTATCATATGCCACATATGAATATAGATAGATTCTAAAAAGGCAGACCTACAAATCTTCTAAAAATTAAAAGGGATATGATCAAAGGTAGTGGTTGAGTAATATAATACCCTTCAAAGGTGTTATGTTTACCAAAGTGTGTCATGTGGATATACTCATGGTGTTTAAAACAAAAAAGTAAGAACCCCACTTTAATACCACTTTAAAGTGCTTATGGCACACCAAGTAGGGGGGTGAATTATAATTTTAAAAATCTTTTGTTTAAGCTAAAAAATGATATATGTGTACGTATTTACAAGAATAAAATATTCAAATAAGTTAGTTTTGTTATATTTTAGAAAATAATATTTTCTTTTGAATTTTAAAACAAAGCTTTAACTATAGATTTATCAACTAAAAATTCTTTCACCAAGATAACCAAAAGTAAACCAGAGTGCAGTAAATTAAGTTGCAAGAAAGTCAAGAGTGCACAAATAAAATTTCTCATTATTCGATCAAAATGGACATATGTTCACTCCCAAAGGTACTCCTCTTTAAGAATTGCACTAAAGTTACTCTCATTTAGCTCATAGCTAAGCACATTAACCCCTCTCCCTTACCAAGTGGAGAATGACCTTTACATACTTCAAAGAATCTCCATCCTTTCACCTCCTGGACCACTGAAGTGGTAATCCCTCATTTAGCTCTTAACTCTAATAGAGATTTTGATCCCTCTAGCTCCTCGTTATGACAGAGATGTCACTTCCTCCTTCAGCTCCTTACCATGGTAGAGATTTTGTACCTCCTTTCACCTCCTAACTTAGTGGGAAAGTTGATCCTTAGACTCCTTGGCTAATAAGTCTTTCACACAAAGATATTTCTTCCTAGAAATCTTGTCCAAGAGTTCCAACAAGCACAATCGGAGGACCCAAGGTATAGGCTAACTAGAGAAATTGAGTGAATCCCTTCACACCTCTTTACTCCCTCAAGGCAGACACTCTCTCAACTTCACTTCCTCACTCTCCCTTGAGATTTGGACACTCTCCAAAGCTCTCTCCTAAAAGAAAATGTCTCGACTTACTCAACATCTAACCTTCAAAAGTCTCTTATGAAAATTAAAGTGGGTGATTTAAATTAAAACCCCAATTTTTTAAATTCGTTGCTCTCTATTTGATTAGTTAATTAAATTAGAACCCTAGATTAATTAATTTCTCTCTTTTAAATTAAAACCTTAGATAAAAGGATCATTATGTATGATTTGTTCAATTATCATTTTTGTCTATCCTATATAGTTATAATTGCGCAGTATGATTAGTTATATTGAATCATTAATCATCCATAATGAAGCTTAGTTCATTCATTTATCTCACTATTGATCTTCTTTTATGATGATACTCTTACAGTTCGATCATTAATGATGATTGGATCCAAATTAAATTTATTAATTCTTGAGTATAAATTAAACAATTTTAATTATTATTTATACAATATGAAATGGTTCATACAATATAATTAGTTTAAATTTCAAAACTCAAATTTTCCTAATTTAAGTAAAAAAGATTCAATGATGGGATTTCTTAAAATACTTTATCATGGTGTAGGATTTGGTAGTCATATAGTATAATTAATTATATATTAATTAAATTAATTTGATTTAATTATACATTTGAATAAATTTAATTTTGAATAGGTTGTATAGTATGATGTAAATCACCTAGTAAGATTAATAGAAAATTTTAAGTATTTAAATATAACTCTGTTTGTTTGTGTGTGCCCAAATGCTTTGTAAACATACACACAATACATAAACTAACTCAAAAAATAAAAAAGTACATACTATATCAAACAAAGATTCACTTAGTTCTTTACATTGCACTATCTTGACTCCTTCAATTATACCTGGATTATTTTGTATCTAAAATGATTAGTGACAAATAAGAAAATAAGAAATATATAAAGTAAGAATAAATAAATAATCATCCAATAATATTTGTAATCATCAAAACATAAGGTTGGGCTCCCTAATTATAATAGAGCATATAGTGTGACTTAGTAAGAATCAAAGGAGGCATTGGATGTGGTGACAAGTATGACATTTATTTCAACATTCTCTTATCATATATTATTTTACTCTATATCCTATCATTCTTTCTATCTGAGCATGTGTTGGATCGTTTAATTTTGGTTCTAGATCCATTTGCTTCTAGTTTGTATATTTTTTACCCACTAGGGTTTCTTAGTAGATAATCCAATTTATTTGTGTAAGATTAAAAATACAAATAAAAAGATGAAATCAAAATTAATTGCTTGCCTCTAAAAGAGTTCAATGTGATAGTGGGTAAGGATTGGTTTAGCAAGTATAAGGCTCAAACTGATTGTAGTAAGAAGCAAGGAAGTTTATATGTAGATGGGGAAGTGTTTTAATTTTTTGAGTGTTATCAGTGTCTGATCCTCTCTAATTTATTTACTGTGAATAGATAAGACTTTGAGGAAAGGGATTTTTTTTGGTTGAAGTGAGAAATTAGAATAAATATATTAAAGGACTTGAGGATGTCCTTATAGTAAGTAAATGAATTCGTAGATGTCTTCCTTGAAGAATTTTCTGGGTTCCCTCTAAAGAGAGAGATAGAGTTTTGTATTGATGTGATTATAGGCAAAACTCTAATAGCAAAGACTCCTTTTAGAATAACACCAAGAGAATTATAAGAGTTGAAATTCTAATTGCAAGAACTGTTAGATAGGGCTTTATAAGGCCAAGTGGATCACCATGGGGAGCTCTTATATTGTTTATGAAGAAGAGGGATGTATATATATAAGAATGTGTATTTATTATCAAGAGAAAATTAAAGTAGTAGTGAAGAATAAGTATCCATTTCCCATGATAGATTATTTATTTTATCTGTTAAAAGGTGCAATTAAATTTTTTAAGATTAATTTGAGATCTGGCTATCACCAAATGAGGGTGAGCCTAAGGCTATAGTGAAGATAGCTTTGAGCATAAGATAAAGTTAGTATGAGTTTTTGAGGATGTCATTTAGTGTGATGAATGCAATGTTAGTGTTTATGAATATAATGCATTATTGAGTGTTTAGGGAGTACCTTAATCAATTTATTATTATGTTCATTGATGATATTCTCGTTTATTCAAAGTCTGAGGAGAGCATGCAATCCATTTGAGCTTGACTTTGGAGATGTTGAGCCAACAAAATTTATATGCTAAGTTTTCTTACTGTGAGATGTGGTTTACTTTTGTGGCTTTTTAGGGAATATGGTAAGGAAGGGATTACCATATATCCTTAGAATATGCATATATACTATAGTGGATTAGCTGAGACTGACAATTGTGACTGATGTTCATAAGTTTATGGGCATAAAAAGATATTATAGGAAGTTTTTTAAAGGATTTTCATAGATTGTAATCCCTATAACAAGATTAACCTAGATATTTGTGCCATTTGATTGGACACTAGAGTGTGAAGAGAGTTTCTAGAAGTTGAAGGTGTGTCTAATATTATCTCCTATGTTGACTATTCAATCAAGTTTGGAAGGATTTCAGATTTATAGTGTTACTTCTTTAAAAGGCCTGAGATATGTGTTATAGAATAGTGAATAGGTGTTGTTATATACTTCAAAGCACTTGAAGCCACATGAAAAGATTTACCAGTGTTATAATTTGGAGTTGGAAGTTATTATATTTGTATTGAAGATATGGAAACATTATATGTAAGGTATCAGATGTGAGGTTTACATCGATTACTATAGTTTGAAATATATTTTCACTCAAAAGAAATGTAATTAAAGGCAAAAAAGGTGGTTGGAACTGATCAAGGTTTATTATTTGGATATCATTTATCATCCAAATAAAGAAAATATGGTTGTTGATGCTTTGACAAGGAAATTAATAGGACTAGTAGTCAATTTGATTACTTTTAAGTAAGCACTTATTATAGAAATAGAGAAGCTAGAATTAGAAGTGGTGTGAACATGTGATGTGCCTACTATAATCATTTCTCAAATGATAGTTAACCCCTCATTACAAGATAAGATTAAAGATGCCCAAAAGGCTGCTAAATTATATATGAAGTTGATAGAGAAAATTCAATTTAGGAATAGATATGAGTGACAAGTGGATAGTCAAGGCTTGATTTTTTATGGAAGTAGGATGTGGGTCCTAGATAGTGGTGGTTTGAGGAAAGAGATTCTACATTCAATCTACTATTCTAGTTACACATTCATCTAGATAGTAATAAGATGTAATGTGATCTAAAGTGTATGTGTAGTGCAATAAATGATCAAATATGTCATACCATTAATATTTAATATTATATATGGAATGCATGAGCTTGTTATTGCAAATTTGGATTCATGGATTATAATTTTGATGATAGCAAACATTTCTAACATTTTTATTTTTCTACTATTACCCTGCCTACTAACATTTCAGGTCCACAAGGTGAATTGCAAAGCAATCTAGCTCAAGATTGGGTAGATTAGGACTGAGTCAGTCTGTAAGTATACTTCAAGTGTTTTTACCTTTTCTTGAGTCAAATGTAACAAAGTGGATCTTGATGCTAAGTAAACTTGTACACACACACACTTAGAGGGAGAAATTTTGTATATTTTAGAGTTTTCTATTTCTGAACATATCATCCGAGATAATCCAAAATTGTTCTGGATGATCCGTTAAAATAGAAACTCTAATTAGGGCATTCTTATTAAGGAAGTTGGTTTAAGCAAATCATCCTGGATGATATTAACATCATCCTAGATGATAGGCTCAAATCAGAAAGAATTAGTTGCCAACTCTTTTAGGCATATTATTATTTTTAGACATCGTACAAGACATCGTTCTAAATGAGGCAGTATAATTATAACTAAATTAGTCTAACGATTAAGGAAAGTAATTAACGTTTGATTTACCAATCTTTTCGTCTTGGATGATCACAGGATCATCCTGGATGATCTGTTAAAAAACCTTAGTTTCTTCCTGAATCATCCTGGAAGAACGGGCGATGTTCTGGATGATATGTAGTGATTTGTACTAATTGTATAGGATGATACAAGAATCGACCTGGATGATAAGTTATTTTTTCATCATCCTACTTGTAAAGTCTGGTTGAATAGAGTGATGGTCTAGATGATATGTGATGTTTTTGAACTAATCATATCGGACAATATACTCATCATCTAGGATGGTCAAAATAAATAAATCTTTTAGTCATCCAACCCCTCCCAGATTGTCCTAGCCGAATGAGTTGAAAATGAACTGATTGTAAAGGATAATCTTTGTCGTTTAATTGTAATTTAGGGCAAATTTAAAGCCCCTCTATATAAAATCTCTTGTTTACTCAAGATGAGATCTTTTGTTGTTATTCTGACCTAAGAGAGTCAAGAGGAGAGGGAGAGCTTGGGAGAGAGAGAGAGGGGAACTTGTGAGGGGGAGTTTGTGAGGGTTTCACAAAGGTTGCTCCAAGAAAGGATCTAAGTCATATTCTCTAGTCATCATCCCTAGTTCCTTGGAGGTTCTAGAGAGGTCTACTTCAGTGATTGATCGAGGTTCTCTGGCTTCTTCAAGAGGAAGCAAAAGGAGGTCGAGGTTCTCTACCTGTTTCAGGAGGAAGGGAAAGGAGGTCTGGTTCTCTACCTCATCAAAGTCGGTGGAAAGGAGTTTTTTAAAGGCTTCTCTGCCTTATTGTGGGATCAAAAGTAGAGTCATTGAGTTTAGTGCAAGATCTAAAGGAGAGGCTCTAGGGAGTAGACGTAGGTCAAGTTGACCGAACCACTATAAAATATGGTGTGTTCTTTCTTATTGCATTTTGGCACTTTATTTTATATGGGTGAATGTTTAGTTTAGATCTTGATTTATGTTTGAGAATTTTTAAAACACCAATTCATCCCCCCCCCCCCCCCCCCCCACCTCTTGGTTAGCCTCAGGCTAGTTCGTAAGGGCTTAACATCCCTAAAAAACTTTCACTTGTTAGGTCTAAACATATTTTTCTTTTGGGAGGAAGATCCGGGATGGAGAACCATATTATGTGGTATATGCAAATGCAGTGTAATGGGAAATATGTCTCATTAACACTTCCTTCTTAATTCTTCAAGTACATATGTGAGCAAACCTATTTTAGCATGCAACCTTTTCTTAGAATTCCCAATATTAAAGTCATATTCTTACAACATAGCATACTCTTTTCAAATTATATTCACATGAAGTTTTCTTCTTATAATTTTTTCATTATTTTAGTATGTAATGCCTCAAGACCAAAATTAGAAGAATTGAATCTTTTATCTTTTAACTAAACTACCAGATCCTCTAATTTTCATTTAAAATAAAATAAAAGAAACACCACTAGAAGAAATTTCTATAAATCAAAATCTTTTACAATTTAATTTATAAAAATTGGATTTATAATAGTCAGGAGATCACTTACAACATCAATCTTCCTCAATAAGTTCCTGACTATTATATATATATATATATATAACTAAAAGAAAAACCTATGAATTTTTTATTATCCTCACTCCCATGATAATGATCCCTTATTTGAGCTTACAAAGTTCAACCTGGCCCCAAAAATGCTACCAAAGCTTACAATGCAAGGATTTGAGAATCAATATGGAGGCTCATTATAATCAATATAAATTCAATAGTTAAGCTATAAGTATGAGCAATGATCAATCATAAGTGATACAAATCAACATGATCTATAGAGGAGAAAAGCTAAAAAATTACTACATGGAAATCCTAGATTAATATCATAGAATGAAAAAGCAAACATATCAGGATAATCTGTACAATATCTTGCATAGTTAGATCAATTATCTTCATTATATGCTACATGAATCATAAATGCTTCTATCTCTCCTATCAATGCATCACTACTATCATTGCTACAATCACATGTAAATAGAACATCAATTTGTACAATCACTACCATCTTTATGAATGCATTTATAATATCATTCACATATGCAATTGTGTATGTATTGATCTCATATGGTTTCTTGTTTGAATATAATGTGAGCAACACTTTTATATGAATTTTTGTAGTAAGGCAAGACATCTAGCTTTTATGTGGTTTTTTCATCCTTTCATGTTCCATCCATCTGTTATATCAATCCATCATTATTTGTCAATCACGTCTTTTTTTTATTAATTGTTATTTTAAGAGTTAGCTTTCAATAAATTAATAAAGATTCATCACTCACAACTCATTAGGGTAATCAGTCAATAAGTTATAAGTTAGTATTTAGGATTGCATCAAAAACCTTTATTTTAAGAAAAACCCATCAGCCAATCTTCCTATATAAGGTATTATAATTTTAATAATCAATACACATTAATTATAATTTTCACAACTAACCTTTCTTGCTTATATTTAAATGGCATATTTATCATATATCAATCATATCATTTTCTCTAGGCAAAATCATTATCATGTATGAAATGCAATAATCTATAAAATGTTGCAAAATTTAAACACTATTCATTAACTTAAAAAAAAATAACTATTAATTTATCTAGTAAAATTAAATTTATTTAATAATATTATAATAAAAATGAACATAATAATAATATTTTTCATATACAAAAAGTTATACAGAAAATTTTTTATGAATGAAGAGAAAATTTATTTTTTATCAATTTGGGGAAGATAAAATTAAAAAATCACAAAATCACTAAAAATAAAGGTAGGATTCAAGTTACCTACAATGATTAGAACAAATTTGGTAACATGTCCAATAGATAAAATACCACAAACTAATTTCAATCTCTTCTCTCACTTCTTTTGTTCCTCTCTTCCTCTCCTCTAGCTTCACTACAAGGCATGTAAAATGGAGATAAATGGTTGGAGGTAAGGTGTTAATAAAATAGATTGATATATTTAATTATTATAAAAACCACTATTTTAACATATGTCACAGTACTCACTTTCCCAATACTGATACACTCCTAAAAAATCTTCCAAATTTCCCCTAGAATCTATCCAGCTAAAACTCGACGCCACGGTGGAGCCACCCCGGTGCTGTAACACTTACTTGAACACATTTTTTATACAAAATTTTGAGAGCTCAACACCAAAACACTGCTAACCCCAGTGCCACTTGTTTGAATTAAAAAAAAAAGTTTATTTATTTTGAAAAAGATTAATTTTCTTTGGAAAATATTAATTTTTTAAATTTTAAAATTAAACTCTACATTATGAATGATATATCACCTCGGGAGGCAAACACATCATTCCCAAATATGTTCAAATTTTAGAACTTTAAATTCATCTTGATTATCATAATCAAACTTAGGGAAGAATTATATATGACCCCGGAGGGTCAAAATGAAATTTGATCAAGTGTTTGATTGTGTTAATCTAGATAAAGTGATCATTTATTTCATAATCAAAGTTATGATAGTAATTGATATATCTCTCCGAGGAAAGAAGATATTAACCATTATCGATCATTTGAAAATGATGATAACAATCATCGAGTTTAATTTTCCCAAAGAGAATTAATTACATTTTTTAAAACCAACTTGATTTTAAAATTTTGATTTGGGTTCTAAATCTCATATTAGCTAAGCCCTCATAGTTAATTGCATCATAGGGAAACTAGAGTTTTCCTAAGAATACTCTTAATTAAAAGAGCGGTAAAAATTTTACTTAAGATTTGAAAGCTTTATGTTAAAGGAGGTGAGGGTTGGAAATTCAATCAAAACTAGATCAAGGTTGAAAACTTATTTATTGAATTAAGAGAGGAAAGATAAGAGGCACCTGAAATTCTGAAACAATTCAGAAGTGCCCCAGTTTATCCTAAGTGTTGGGCTTTAATTTGATTGAAAGATATTTATGTTTGAATGATTAATTTTATTAGAAAGTTGGGATTATATTCCCAAAGGTTAAGGTCTTATAGCCTGAGCCTGTCTCATAACCTAAGTATAAATTGCATACAAAAAATTAGTGACCCGAACCTAGCTAATGTAATGCAGGATCTGGACTTGCCCTGACCTGGATTGGAGAGCCAGTTCTTAAGGCGCTTTAAAACCATGAGTTAGGTATTTTATATAGAAGTGGTATGGATGTTAATTAAATTGATTTTAAGGAAATTGGGGGGGGGGGGGGGGGCATCTAGAGCATATCCTAATTAGCCCCTTTGTCTTATGTATGGTATTAATGATTAAAAGTAAATGCAATTAAGTTTAAGATACATTTTAATTGATTTCTATTGTGATGCATGCTAGTTGACTCGATTGAATGCTTAAATCAAATGTAAAGTAATTTTTTAAAAAACCTTAAAAATAGAATTTATCTTAGATTGCATATATTTTCTTTGACAGATATGTACCCCATAAACAAGGTGATCTTCTAAAACCCAAAGGTAAGGACGTGCTTAACAAAGGGAAAAAATGCATTAATATGATATACAAACTCATGGAAATCTCGGGCTTACTTCTTAAATTTGTTAGAGTTGCTATATTACCTTAAAAATTTTAATTTTGTTTAAGTATAAATAATTTTAAGTGTGTCCTCACGAGCCTTCGATCGAATTCCAAGCTAAAATAAATATGACATGCATGGAAAAAGACTAGAAAAAGAGGTAATTCTACTATAAAATTAATTAAATAAATTAATCAAATTAAATGCTCAAATTGAATGTTCATGTGATAAGTGTCAGTTAATATTACAAACTAGTGTCTATAATAAAAGTAAAGTGGCTGAGTACAACTAACAATAAGCTCGAATTTCTAATCGTAAGACTCAAGTGACTTTGTGAATGAATTTTCTCACTCTTCACTTCTTCGTCCTTCTATAGGGCTCCTTGGATCATCGGGTCTTGATATCCATATGAAAAGAAACTCCCTCTCGAAAGAGGAGTTATCTTTTATCTTTGGATATTTTAAGTTCATCTGAATTTGGATATCCAAATTAGAGGAACTCTCCCCTAAGGGATGTCCCATCATCTTTGGATTCCAAATTGAATGTCTAATCTCATTCTCAAAGAACTTTAAAATATAACTCAATTATAACTCAAATTACATTTGAATATAAAAAGAAAATCTTGACTCAAACTCAACCTACTAGGTTACTTTAAGCAATTATAATCAAATCATCTCAAGAAGTTAATATTTTTAATTAAAAAAAAGTTCAAATTCACAACCACACTTGGTGATGCTCTTTTAATTTAAAAGGGGACTTAGTAATTTTTGAAGTACATATAGAAAACATTGTTAATTTAAATCTTAATTGATTTTGCCCCCTTTAATTTTTGTACCATATATGAGCATAACCACATGCACAAGATTGAATTAGTATAAATCATTCCTAATCTAGGGGTAGATATTACATACAATTCAATTACATCATAGAGTGTAGAAATTAAATAAATAATCATATTAATATCAATAAACAACATGCAGTGAAAGCTTAAAAATCCAAGACACGGTAGAAAAATAAACATCAGCCTAGCCTAAGACAAGAGTTGGTTGTCCTAGCAAATTTTCTAAAGTGTGTGAGATAGGCTGTGTGGCTTTGATATGTACTATATTGGATATTTTATTAAATTTGCTTGATGTTCTAGTTAGTTGAGAGGCATTAGGGGAATATTTAATTAAAGTTTAAGTATTAATGATTTAAAATCAATTTTAAGATATATTACTTAAAGTTAAATGGCTACCATCTTTATTGCTCATTGAGGATGTGAAGTTTATTTCATCTTACTTGGGGCTAACTTAATAGCCTCGTAGGCATGGGCTACCTAATGGTAATTGATATATTTAAGTAAATTAGATTGATTAAGGCTTGAACGTTAATGAATTTTCATTAAAGTTAATTGGTTACTAATTTTTAAATCTTAAATTAATGGAATTTTCCATTAACTAGTTGGTCGCATTATTTCATAGGCTCGAGGAACTAAGCCTCCTTAGTACACATAGCCCCACAACCTGATGTAATCCAGCCTAGAAATCTGACTAATGTAGTTGGATTAAATAATTTAAGTTAGTTAAATCATTAATAATTAAATGGACTTTTATATTCAAAAAGATTTTTAGAGTTCTGATATTTTTTTATTAAATATTAGATCTTTTTATGATCAGTTAGACTATAAATTTGCATGATATGAATTTTTCTATATTTAGTTATATAAGTTTAAAGTTTTGACTTTATTTTGACTTAAGATTGACCAGATTATTATATTTTTATTTTGATTGATTTTGAAGGTTTAACATTTTGTAAATATTAGATTTTATTTGAGCTGAATGTATTTGAGTTTGATCAATTTAGAATTTTTTAGAATTAGTTCTGATTTTTTAAATTTTAATGAACACTACCGTTGTCAGGTCCCAACTCCTAGATGAGAAAAGTGGAGGGTTGAGTTAGGTAGTCGACAACCAGCATAAAACTTATCGAATAATAATGACATGAATCCTTTAAAAAATTATGTTAATGCTAGGGCATCCCCTAGAAGCGACACGCTCTATGGCCTGAATATAGTGACAAGTGTGCAAGGGGTCACTACATCAGCGCCCGAGTACAGTGTTAAATAGGCAAGGGTTCCCACATCAAGAATGGATATAGGCAAAGAAGCTAGTCCATGAAACTAAAATTAGGATATGAACTTGGAATATAGGTTCCCTTATATGAAAATTAATGGAATTAATGGATATTATGATTCATAGGAAGATAATAATTTTGTGCATTCAGGAAACTAAATGAGTTGGAGAGAAGGCTAAGGAAATTAATATTTTAGGATTTAAACTTTAGTATTCGGATAGGAGTCGTACTAGAAATGGTGTAGGTGTTATTATAGATAAGAGTTTGAATGATAATGTTATAAAAATTAATAGGATTGGAGATAGAATTATAGCTTTAAAGATTGTTGTTGATGATAAGATTTTTAATATTATAAGTGCTTATGCTCCTCAAGTAGGTTTGGATATGAGTTCTAAATTAAATTTTTGGAATGACTTAGAAGAATTATTACAAAAGATACCTCTAGAAGAAAAAGTTTTTATTGGAGGAGATTTAAATGGACATGTTGGTAGAGAGGTAGATGTTTTTAAAAACATTAATGGTGGCTATGGTATTGTAACAACAAATGAAGGTGGCAAGACCATATTAGATTTCTGTTTAGCTTATGATTTTTCAATTTCTAATATCTTATTTAAGAAAAAAATAAGCATCTCATCACTTATAACAATGGATATAGTACAACCCAATTTGACTATTTTCTTATAAGAAAATTAGATTGTTTAGATTGCAAAGATTGTAAAGTTATTTCGAGTGAAAATTTAGGTATCCAGCATCGATTATTAGTTTTGGACTTTAAGATAAATGGGCAGATAATAAAAAATAAAGTAAAACGATATTCTAGGATTAGATGGGGGCATTTAAAGAATATTAATAAAAATATTTTTGAGATTAAGATTTTAGATCTTAAGATTTTATCTGTGTATTGGGATGCTAATGTTATGTGGGAAAATGTGGCTAGTGATATTAAGAATATTGCAAAATAAGTACTTGTAGTATCAAAGGGAAAAGCTTTTAATAGTAAAAATAGTTGGTGGTGGAAGCCAAATGTGCAAGAAAAAATTAAGAATAAAATGATTTGTTATAAAAATTGGTTTAATTTTAAAAATTTTGATAATTGAGAAATATATAAAGAGGTTCGTAAGGAATCTAAGAAAGCAATATGCGATGCAAAGACCTTAACTTTTAGTGATTTATATAATAGATTAGATAGTAAGGAGGGAGAAAGATATATGTATAAATTAGCCAAACAATGAGATATGAGTAGTAAGAATTTAGTTCAAGTGAAGTGTATTAAGGATGAAGATCAAAAATACTTTTCTTAGAAGATGATATTCAACAAAGGTGGATGAGATATTTTGCTAAACTTTTTAATAAAATTTATGAAAATAAGATTGACTATAGTGACCTTATCACCCTAAATGAAAATAAAGATTTCTATTTTTATCAGCGTATTAGTAAAACTGAAGTTAGAGAGGCTTTAAAGAAAATGAAGGGTTGAAAAGCAGTTCGACCTGATGATATTCTAATAGAGGTGTGGAAATGGTTAGGAGATGAAGGAATTTCTTGGCTTACTAAACTTTTTAGTACTATTTTGAAGACTAAAAGGATGTCAGATGAGTGGAGAATGAGTGTGTAAATTCTTATTTTAAGAATAAAGGTGATGCACAAGATTGTGCGAATTATAAAGGAATTAAGTTAACGCGTCATACTTTAAAACTGTGGGAGTGAGTTATGGAGCATAGGTTGCGGCGTGATACTAATGTTTCTCAAAATCAATTTGGATTCATGCTGGGTAGGTCAACTATGGAAGCCATACATTTATTAAGAGGTTTGATGGAGAAATATAGAGAAAACAAGGAGGATCTACATATGATATTTATTGATTTAGAAAAGGCATATGATAAAGTTTCAAGAGAATTTCAATGGAGAGTTCTTGAAAAGAAAGGAGTTAATAATGCTTATATTCAAGTCATTAAAGATATGTATGCAGGAGTTATTACTTGTGTTCAAACACAAGGTCGTCTAACCAAGTATTTTGCTATTTTTGGTTGGGTTACATCAAGGAACAGCCTTAAGCCCATATCTTTTTTGCTTTAGTCATGGATGTTCTCACTAGACATTTGCAAGAGGATGTACCTTGGTGTATGCTTTTGCTGATGATATTCTTCTTGCTTATAAGACTAGAGAGGGAGTTGAAAGTAAACTTGAATTATGGAGGTCAACAATAGAGACTAAAGGTTTTCGCTTGAGTAGAGCTAAAACGGAATATATGGAGTGTAATTTTAGTAGTAATAGACCTAGTGAGGGGATTGTGACTTTGGGCGATCAAGTCATTAATAAGAGTACATGTTTTAGATATCTTGGATCTATTGTTCAAAGTGATGGTGAAATTGATGGGGATATTATCAACAGAATTCAAGTTGGATGGTTAAAGTGGAGGAATGCATTGGGCTTGTTGTGTGATAGAAAAGTACCCCACAAACTTAAGGGAAAATTCTATATGATGGTAGTGAGGCCTGCAATGCTTTATGGTGCTCAACGTTGGTCATTAAAAGAGAAGCATAATACTAAGTTAAGTGTGGTAGAGATGAGGATGCTCAGGTGGATGAGTGGCTTTACCCTTAGAGATAGGATAAGAAATGAGTATATACATGAAAAGGTTGGAGTAGCTCCAGTAGAAGATTAGAGAGAGTCTCCTTAGATGGTTTGTCACATAAAATGGTGGCCTTCTAATGACCCGATTAGGAGAGTAGAGGTATTAGATTTGACTTATGTTAAGAAAGGTAGAGGTAGACCTAAAAAGTCTTTGTTAGAAAATATTATGAATGACCTTTCTTAATTAGATTTGAACGAGAATTTGACCTTTAATAGGACACAATGAAGAAAAAGGATTCACGTAGCATTCCCATGTAGTGGGATAAAGGCTTGATGTTGTTGTTGTTATTGGAGGGGTTTTAATGGTTTGAATTCAAAAGAACTCCAAACATCTTGAAATCAACTCCAAAGGTCAAGAATGACCTAAGGAGAGATTTCCAAGTGTTTAGATTTTTTTTTGGAATTTTTTACTATTTTTATTTAATTAAATTAATTAAATATTAATTTTTAATTAAAATTAAATTAAGCTTGAATTTGATGTCAAATTAAAGGGGTTCTTATTTTTTCAAGTTGTAAATTGAATTTTGGTCTGTTTGAGGTATTGTATGTATTTTACTATTTAATTTTGATTTATTGTAATTTTTTTGATTTTCTAGATTCATTAAAGGGTTGAATTTTAACTTGTTTTATTTTCTGACCTAATGGGCTCCAAATTTAATGAAATTTTACCTTACGGTTTTAAATATCACTAGGTTTAATTTTGCCAAGTTTTAGCACTATTGAGTGTTTATAGAATTTTCTAGAAATTTTTTATGTTGTTTATACATGATCCTTAATTATTTTTCCAATGTGTCATTTGTATTCAATCAGGTTTGAAACTTTGGTCATCTAACCCTAACACTAAATTACACATACTACATAAAAATGCAAGCCCAATTCTAAGTGGTGTGTGAGTTATCAAAGTTTTGGGTCAAAATCTGACCCAAAACTTTAAAAATTTAATTCACCAAAATTCAGCCTTTAAATAGAGCTAAAACGTTTATGGGATGTGGGTAGCACACATTAGTTTACACTATCTAAATTTGAGATCAATCAGATAACTGGATTGAGAGTTATCAAATAATTACATTATTACTTAAAATCTTAATAACTCTCTATATAGTGATTAAATTTAACCAAACTAAGTATTAAAATAAACTTGGGCTCAAGGCGGTTCCAATGAGCTTAAGAACATCAAATTTGGACATAAAATGGATTTTTGGTGGATTTTTAAAGTTCTAGAAATTTAAAATGATTTTTAAATTGATTTTTAAGAAATTTTCAATCATTAGATGGTGGTGGCAATGATTGGGCCTCTATTCTGGCTTTACGACAAGTAGAACGCATTGATGCGCCACTTAATATTGTCAGACTATCAGATCTACCATCTGATTTGCCCCGGCTTGATATGGTGGCTGATATCATGCTTTTTAGCAAACGATAAGGATTTGAATCCTACTGGAGTCGTGTGGTATGGACTGGGTGACAAGGAGGCCTATGGACCATTCGATCATGCAGAAGGCTCGATCGGACGGCTCGGATTGAACCAGAGCCACTCTTGTTCAAAATGAACTAGAAACTTTAAATGTCTATAACTTTCGATCCGACCATTCAAATTTGATAAAATTTGAAATGTGAGATCTAGATATCCTAATCTTGCAATCTATTTAATTTCAAGGCTCGATGCATTGAGATTTTTTAGATATAAAGGTTTGATCACATAAGTTAAAATGCAAATAATTTTCTAACATGTGGATGAATTTTGATGATCTTAGGCTCAATGGGAATCTAAGGAGATGTTCATCAACTTTGTAGAAGACCTTGAGACTTGGTTCTAACTGGATTGGAAGTTATGCTAGAAAATCCTCTTTCTCTCCCTACCTTCCTTTCTCTTCACCAATGGAATTTTGGAGGCTAGGATTTGGTGGAGAATGAAAGTTCATTAGGGATGTTAAGCCCTTATGAACTAGTCCTGAGGCTAACAAAGAGGGGAGGTGAATTGGTATTTTAAAACTTTTAGATCAAATCACAAACTTAAATCAAACCACAATCCACCACAAAAAATAATGAGAACGGAAATTAAATGCGTAAGTAAAAACAAAGAAAGAACACACCAGATTTATATTGGTTCAGTCAAACCTTGACCTACGTCCACTCCTCGGAGGCACCCTCCGAGTATTGTGCTAACTTAGTGTCTCTCCTTTAGCCCCCACTGTTAAGTGGAGAAGCCCTTACAAAAACTCCTTTCCACCAACACCGGTGCGGTAGAGAACCGACTCCTTTTGCTTCCTTCTGAAGTGGGTAGAGAACCCAACTTCTTTTGCTTCCTCCTGAAGCAGGTAGAGAACCTCGATTAATTGCTGACAAAGACCTCCCTTGAGCCTCCAAGAATGAGGAATGATGATCGAAAAAGACGCCTTAGAACCTTGCTTGGTGCAACCCTTGTGAAACCCCTCATAAGCTCCCCCTCATAAGTGAAAGTTCGTTAGGGATGTTAAGCCCTATATACCTGGCCCAAGCTAACCAAGAGGGGGGGGGGGTGAATTGGTATTTTAAAAATTCTTTTCACAAAGAAGTAAAAATCTCATAAACCAAAATTACACCACAAGAAAAATAAGAGAAATTTAAAGTGCGGAAGCAAGAAATAAGAACGCAAAAATTTATAGTGGTTCGGTCAAATCTTGACCTACGTCCACTCCTTGGAGGCACCCTCCAAGTATTGCACTAACACAAGTGTCTCTCCTTTAGCCCCCACAGCTAGGCGGAGAAGCCCTTACAAAATCACTTCCACCTTCCCCGGTGCGGCGAAGTTGCCGAGTCCTTTGACTCCAAAGAGATCTTCTTCTTTGGTGAACTTACCTCGAGACAAGCCTTGAATCTGATGGTACTAAGGTGCGAGTTCACTAGAGCAACCGTGTGGAATCCCCTCCACACTCCCTTGAGTTCCCCCCTCACAGGATCTTCTCCCTCTCAAACTCCACCCTTTCCTCTCTCCCTTTCAAGCTCTCTCTTTAAGTTTCCCCCACAAGAAGGAAGCTACAATGGCTGCCAAAGACCCTTACAAAAGTTGTCATTCCATAGCTTAAATAGAAGCTCTAAAAACGAGCTCATTAATGCAAGTTGCCGATATTATTATCCAGGACGATAGGCATACCGTCCTCGCCGATTAGTTCAAATTCAGCTCAACGGCCTGGGACGATTTGGAATGATCAGAAGAAAATTGGTTATATCGTCCTGGCCGATCTCACGATCGTCCCGAACGATTAGTTTAAAACCGATTTTAATCGTCATGATCATCACCCTGATTTGGTGCTGGCCGAAGTCAATCGTCTAGGCCATCATCCTAGCCGATCATAAAATTGTCCCGGACGATGTGATTGTATCAATCAGCCATTAATGATTTCCAAATAATACCATATCAATTTAGGTATGATTGAGTTTAGATCGTCCTGGACGATTTAAATAATGTCCTGGCCGATTTCCTAAAATAAAGAATATCTAAACTGATTATGGCGGCTGATTATTTCTAAATTGAGAATATCGTCCAGGCCAATGTGTTTATGACGGCTGTCTTAATGAGGATGACCTAATTCAGGTTTCTAATTTTTGACATATCGTCCAGGACGATATAAATATCGTCTCGGCCGATATTACCAAAAATAAAAATCTTTTAGAGAATAGCAGGAAATCTTCCATGTTACAAATCAATAGGTCCCACAATAAATACAACAGACTCAAGAAAAGAAAAAGATTACAACTAACTCAGA
Source organism: Dendrobium huoshanense (assembly GCA_016618105.1). Lineage (NCBI taxonomy): Eukaryota > Viridiplantae > Streptophyta > Magnoliopsida > Asparagales > Orchidaceae > Dendrobium > Dendrobium huoshanense. The sequence continues at coordinate 51,404,452 of CM028356.1, read as the reverse complement.
CCTAGTCTACCTAATCTCGAGCTGGTTCCAAATTGTAGTATGATCGTGTGAACCTAAAATGTTAGTAGAAAGCAGTCATAGAGAAAAAGAATGTTTGCTATCATCAAAATCATAAGCCATAGATCTGCAACAATAAGTTCCTTCCTCTCTCTCCCTCTCTCCCTCTCCTCTAGGCTCTCTCAGGTCAAGAAAGCAGCAAAGGGTCATTTTGCTTGAAAAAGTATGAGTCCTTTATATAGAGTTTCAAGAACTAACTTTATCATCCAGGATGATATTGCCATCATCATGTACGATCAGTACAAAGTAAGCTCAATCCTCCTAGACGACTTGGGATGATTAGAAGATTTTTTATTCCTATCATCCATGAAGATACTATATCGTCCTATACGATTAGTATAAATTAGGGAATATCATCTTGAATATTGCTCTGGTTGGGAGTCTGGAAAAAAAACAAAATGACTTGATCATCCAGGTTGATCTCGCGATCGTCCTGGCCGATTAGATCAAATCTTTGGAAAATCATCAAGAACATCGCTCTGAACAGATGATGGATAATTTTTGTCATCCAGGAGCAATCAAGGTTTTTGAACTGATTGTCCTGGCCGATCCTGCGATTTTCTAGAACGATATGATCGAATTAATCAACCTTAATTACTTTCCTTAATCACCAGATCAATTTAGGCATAATTGAACCCCATCATCCAGGACAATTTCCCAGATGATAATTAAAAAATAAAACTTCCTAAATAGATTTAGCAGCTGATTCTTTCTGATTTGATCATATCATCCCAGGCGATACAAACATTGTCTAGGACGATGTGCTTAATGGCAGTTGCCTTAACCAGGATGACCTAATTTGGGTTTCTATTTTTGATATATCATCTAGGATAATTTTTGGATCATCCCGGATGATGTTAAAAAAAATCAAAAAACTTTAAGTCAGACAAAAAAATTCACTCAAGTGTGTGTGTGTGTGTGTGTGTGTGTGTAGGATTATTTAACATCAGGCACCACAAAGACTACAATTGACTCAAGAAAGGGAAAAAATATATTACAAACTGACTCATACCTAGTTTACCCAATCTTGAGCTGGTTCAAATTGCATTCTTGATCATGTGGACCTAAAATGTTAGTTGGCAAGCCAGTCGTAGTAAAATAAAAGTGTTTGCAATCATCAAAATTTTATTTCTGAAAATCAGATACGCAACAATCTCCCCTTTTTTGATGATGGCAAACACACCAGAAAATCTAAGCAATGAAGAAAAGATACATCAACTAAATAATAGAATCAAAGTACAAAGCAAGCAGTATAGTAGATTACAGACTACTCCCCTTTTTAACATCATAAAAAGGATGAGGAAAGTAAAATAGAAACAAAGCAGAAACTAAATGACAAAGAAAAAGAAATAAAATACAATGAAAAAGAACAGCATAAAAACACTAGTAAAACGATGGCCCCAGATCACCGAAGGAGAAGGTGGTGGTGGTGGTTACTAAAAGTAGCTTGATAGTGAGGCAAACTGTGCTCCAAACTAAGCCATGTCTTGGTCGTGCTGCTACTGCTGGTGTGCAATGTAGGTGTCAAAACGGGCTAAGTCCTCTGCTCGGTGCTGCTCGTAATGGGCTATCCTCAGCATGTTGTTGCTCATGTGTAGCAATATAAGTGTCAAAATGAGCCTCCCACTGTTCAAAATACTCCACCAATTGGTCTAGCTGAGAGTGCTGGCGAAGCAGAACATATGCATGAACATGTGTGGGAGCCTCCTCCTCTTTGGGCCCCTGAGGTTCCTCATCCCCTAGGTGGAGACGAGTATTATGAAGGACATTGAAATAATTATTTAAATAGAAAGCGGGATGAAAGTTGGGAGGAGCAGGATATTGGAGTTTGTATTTAGATTCTAAGACATAAGCAATTATATGTCCTAGGGCTAGATTTGGCTTTCTCTTATGACCTGAATCGTGAATTGTGGTCAAGAGTTTGATGTAGCGAAAAATTAGGTCGGTTGCATTGAATTGTCGATGGGCTAAAATATAAAAGGTGATGATCGAAAGAAGAGGAATAATGTGGATGCGATCACCAGATTTTGGAATTATGGATGTGCGAAGGACATGTTAGATAGTCCTAGCATCTTTGAGTAAAGAGCTAGTCTCTCCAACATGAAAGTGGACATTTGTGTTGTGAATGAAGTGATTGGTCAGAGCCTAGTCATAATTAGGGTTAGAACAGAGGGTGTGAAGCTTATCCCCTATGGTGGAGAGTTATAAAAATTCTACACAGTCTTAGTATGTGATCTCGATAGGGCGTCAATTCACATACGAGCCAAGAGAAGTGAATGTAGAATTTATTCTAAGGTTTGTGAAGAATTCAAACAAAAGCTCAGAATTGAAAGGCATTACAAGCATTAGAATAAATTAAAGAGAGGTGTGAGTGAATAGGCCAAGTACTTGATAAAAAAGATGGTTTGGATTGATTGATTGGGAAACAGTAATGCCGGCCATTTTATAGCATTGGTAGGCGGCTTGATCATCCACCTCCATGAATCAAGGGTCCAAAGTTGTCCTCGAGGAACTTCCATAAGGGTGGTGAGTGCGCTTGCCTTCGACCATTATCATGAAACAGCAAGAAAACAGGAAGCAGAAACCAAGGAGAAAGAGATGTTGTAAAGAAAATGTTGGAATGGATTGATTTATAAAGAATTGGCTGGATCATCCAGGGAGATCGCAGTTTCGTTCAGGATGATCTGGTGTAATAATTGCAGCTGGATGATTGGTAAAAAAGGCAGTCATATCATCCGTGCCGATCAAATATCATCCAGGATGATTAGATACAAGCGATCACCCTGAGGTGACTATCCAGACGATGAGGTGGATCATCCTGGACGATGATCAATAATGGATCGTATAGGTCTAATTTAAAATGTTTAAATACACTGCCATGTGTATCGTCTAGGATGAAAAGGTGGATCATCTGGGATGATGCTCCAATAATGGATCGTACCGACCGAATTTAAGGCTTATTAAATATATTTCCACGTGTATTGTCAAGGATGAACAAGTGGATTGTACAGGATGATTACCAATAATTGAGCAAAGAAAAAAGGCATCATCCAGGATGAAAGAGGATCATCTAGAATGATCAAGGATGATTGAAGCAGAGGACGATCAGATCGTACATGACGATAATGTATAGCCCAGGATGATAAAGCGCAAAAAGATTAAAACAGCCAGTAATTAGATTTTAGAAGTGAATTCAACCGATCATCCAGTACGATGTGAATATAATTTGGGGCGATGTGATAAAAAGTTTAAATCAAAGGATAGATGAAGATGATCAGAGAATGCCCAAAACATAACATCAGGAAAAAAAGATAAAAAAGAGAAAAATAAAAAACAAAATGTTCAGTTGTTTATTTGTGATAGTCTTTTATTTAGAAAAGAAAATTACACCACTAAATGAGGTTAGAGGGAGGGAAACAATCAACGGTGTTTCTCCCTTTAACTGGTTTAGGGATGTTTTGACATTGATTATACAATTTCCAAAAACTAAAAACCAAGACAAAATATCATGTCAAACGAAAATAAGACATTAGAGATGAAACATCTAGAAAATCAACAAACATAAAAAAGAAGCAACAATAATCAACAGAGTAGTAAACAAGCAATCCAGAATTTATTAAGTAGCAAGTTTAAGCAATTATGAGTCACGAGCCTCCATTGTCCAGGTATTATATGCTCTCATGAGGCGTTTTATGAGAGCAAGCCTGCAAAATCATCAAACATCAAATTTAGGAACCCAAACATGTTTGGGTCCCTTCTTATGAAAAGAAGAATACAATATATGTGTGTTATGCTGTGAATCATGCAATTTGGGTCTCCACACCCAATGTATACTACGGTGAAAGGTGCAAGTGAGTGAGACGTGTCCTAGCATGCCACATGAAAAACATCTAACACTAGGAAAAAGATTTCTTAATCTATTTGGGTAGTGGAGCTTCCTTTTAAAGTTATGAAATGCATGTACTGGTAGTTTGTTGTTTTCAAGCATTTTTAGATTTTCTAATCTTTGCGTTCTTTTTCTAAATTAGCATGAGATAATTTTAAGGAATCATGTGCATCAGATAATTTAGTATGCTTTTTATTTAATGCATCAAATTCATCAGGTAAAGACATGTGATTGCTATCAATTTGGGAATGATCTTTTAAAAGGATTTCATGCTCTTTTTGCAAATTTAAAAATTCAAATTTTAGACTAACATGAGATTTTTTGAGTTTCCTATATGATGCATGCATGTGCTCATAAATTTCTAATAATTGATCATACGTTGGTTTACATACCTCTTCTTGCTCACTTTGACCAAGATGATCGTTAGCCATTAAGCACAGGTTTGTTGTCTCCTCTTCAGGTTCAATTTCAGAGGAGTTCGATACAAAGTTCACCCAGAAAGCTTTTTGGGATCACTTCTTATCCTTCAAGTATTTGGGTTTCTCCTCATCCTTCTCTTTGTTTGATTGCTCCTTAAGAGTAGGACAATCAGCTTTAACATGTCTAGGCTTCCTGCATTCAAAATAAATAACATCAGAAGAACTTTTATAATTTTTGCTATGATTACCTCTTTTCCACTTCTAATGGTCTTTTTGCTTCTTCCTTAAAAAGCTTTGAATTTCCTAGTGATGAAGGCAACATCATTGTTCTCAGATCTGGAAGAGTTAGTGTTCGTGTTGTTGGCCTTTAGTGCCACAGCTTTTTTTCTTCTTCTTCTCACCTGCATCAAGATTTCTTTGGTTCACCACTTGCTCGTAAGAAATGAGTTAACCAAGTAAGTTATCGATCAAATAAGTATTTAAATTTTTAGATTCAGTAATTGCAGTAATTTTTACATCAAAAGAAGAAGACAAGCATCTTAAAATTTTGTTCACTTTTTTGTAGTTATTGAGTATGGAGGTAATGATTTGACTAAACATTGTATACATATCAGAAATTGATTAAGAAGGTTTCATACAAAAAAGTTCGTAGTCATGCAAAAGAATATTCAATCAAGATTGTTTAACTTCATTGGTTCCTTCATAAGTTACACATAATCTATTCCAAATTTATTTACCATTTGCATAAGTTGAAACACGCATATAATCTTCAGATTTTAAAACACAGAAAAAATAGTTCAAACATTTTGCATTAAGTTGTGCTAAATCTCTTTCATCAAAAGTCCATTCACTACAACAAATTTCAGTTTTAATTTCATTAAGTTCACGAGAAGGTGGTGTATAACCTTCTTTAATAAGCATCCACATATGATAGTCAATTGATTGTAAAAATGTAGACATGCAGGTTTTCTAAAAGTTAAAAGGAATATTATCAAACAAAGGTAGACGTGTAATAAAATATCCTTCCGTTGTGTTATAATTACCAAAGTTAGCCATGAATCAAAATTCAAAAAATTTTCAAACTTAATTTTATAAATTCCGCTCTTATACCAATTGAAAGTTCGTTAGGGATGTTAAGCCCTTATGAACTAGTCACGAGGCTAACCAAGAGGTGGATGAATTGATATTTTAAAACTTTTTGATCAAATCATGAACTAAGACCAAAACACAATCCACCAAAAAAAAATAATGAGTGTGGAAATTAAATGCATAAGTAAAAATAAAGAAAGAACACATCAAATTTATAGTGGTTCGATCAAACCTTGACCTACATCCACTCCTCGGAAGCACCCTCCGAGTATTGTACTAACTTAGTGTTTCTCCTTTAGCCTCCATAGCTAGGCGGAGAAACCCTTAAAAAATGCCTTTCCACCAACCCCGATGCGGCAGAGAATCGACTCCTTTTGCTTCCTCCTAAACCGGGCAGAGAACCCAACTCCTTTTGCTTCCTCCTGAAACAGGCAGAGAATCTCAATCAATTACTAAAGAAGACCTCCCTTAAGCCTCCAAGAATGAGGAACAATGATCGGAGAAGACACCTTGGAACCTTGCTTGGAGTAACCCTTGTGAAACCCCTCACAAGCTCCCCCTAATAAGTTCCTCTCTCTCTCTCTCTCCCCCCTCTCCTTTAGGCTCTCTGAGGTCAAGACAGTAGCAAAGTTCCTTTTGCTTAAGAAAACATGAGTCCTTTATATAGATTTTCAAGAATGGACTATATCGTCCAGGATGATATTGCTATCGTCATGTACGATTAGTACAAATTAAGCTTAATCAGCCTGGACAACTTGGGATGATTAGTAGATTTTTTGTTCCTACCATCCAGGACGACACTATATCGTCTTGTATGATTAGTATAAATTAGGGAATATAATCTTGAACATTGCTTTGGTTGGGAGTCTGGATGAAAATAAAATGACTTGATCTTCCAGGCTGATCTCACGATCGTCCTGGCCGATTAGTTCAAATCTATGCAAAATCATCCAGAACATCGGTCTTAATTAATGATGTCATCCAGGAGAAATCAAGGTTTTTGAACTGATCGTCCTGGCCGATCCTGCGATAGTCTAGGATGACTTGATCGAATCAATCAACCTTAATTACTTTTCCTAATCGCCAGATCAATTTAGGCATAATTGAACCCCATCGTCTAGGATGATGTCCTGGATAATAATTATAAAAAAAACTTCCTAAATAGATTTGGTGGCTGATTCTTTTTTATTTGAGTATATCATCCTGGAAGATACAAACATCGTCTAGGATGATGTACTTAATGATGACTGCCTTAACCAGGATGCCCTAATTAGGGTTTTTATTTTTGATCGATCGTCCAGGATAATTTTTGGATCGTCCTAGACGATGTTAGCAAAATTAGAAAACTCTAAGTCAGACAAAAAAAATTCACTCAAGTGTGTGTGTACAGGGTTACTTAGCATCAGGCACCATAAATATTACAATTGACTCAAAAAAGGGAAAAATACATTACAAACTGACTCAAACTTAGTCTACCCAATCTTTAGCTAGTTTAAATTACATTCTTAATCTTGTGGATCTGAAATTTTAGTTGGTAAGCCAGTCGTAGTAAAATAGAAGTGTTTGCAATCATCAAAATTCTATTTATAAAAATCAGATACGCAATAGAGAATCGTTTAGGGAAGCTAGGAAAACATTTGGAGAAGCTCTAAGAGGAGACTTAGAGGTTTAGAGAGCTCTGGATATGGGATGTTAAGTGAGAGAAGATCAAGCCAAGAATGAGGGCTCATGTGAGAGCTTTGTCTTATTCAATTCTATATTATTTAAATGGAGGGTTGGGATCAGTTAACTGGATTCTTGGATAATTTCCAATTGGCCTAGGAGTTGTTAGGAGGCAGGGAATAAAAGGACAAGGCAAGGAAAATGAGGTGGAAAGCCTCACTTGTCCCCATGTGCACATGTGGAGGATTTTGGGCTAATCAAAAACTTAGATCAAGTTTAAACAGGGGTTAGAAAGTTTCTAGAGAATATTTAAATAGTTGGAGTGATTTGATAATGAGTGGAATAGCTTTAAGTGGAAAATTGGATCATTTGAACACTCTTTAATCATTTTGAGACTTGTTGACATGGTTGACCAGTCAACCAATCCACATGGCTAATGAGGTGGCATGGAGGGAGGGCTTGAGTGCTGGTTGGATGTGTTGGAGATGGTTTAAAGCTTAATAATTGGGATTTAAATAAGAGTATGAGAGCTTAAGGTGGTTTGACCAAGTCTTTATGAGTTGACTTGGTCAAACTAAATTTGAATTGGCTTGAAATGAATTTGAGTGTGTTCAAATAATTCATTAACATGGATTTAAGAGCTTGAATATATTAATTTGATTAAATGGATTAAATTGACCCATTTGAACCCTTAAGGGATAATTGGGTGAACTTAGGTTGACTTGGTCAACAAGGTTGACCCATGACCTGGGTTTAAGCTCAATATATTTGAAATGAAAATTAGAGTATAGTAGAGGTGATCCCAAGGGTCAGAATGATCATTTTAGTAAAAATAGTCATTTGGGCCCTTAAGGGATATTTGGGTCAACCCTGATTAACTTGGTCAACCAAGTTAACCCAGGATTTGGGTTTTAGTCCTATGCACTCCTAATGGTGTTTAGGATGTATTGGAATACATTTCAAGGTTTTATTTCAGTGAGCCATGTTGGAGTTTAAAGAACACTTTAAAATTTGCCTTAAAGGGTATTTTGGTCATTTTCACCCCTAATCAATTGGGGATCGAAATTGGTCCATCAAAATATAATTTAATACCTAAAATTTCATTATCAATGGTATATATGTGTTCAGAGGGTTTGGAGAAGGCTCCAAGGTCAAGATCCACTAGGTTGATGGTCCAGTGGCATATACCACAAATATTTGAAGGCTTTACAACATTTAGATTTTGATCCAATTTATGGGGTTAAAGGTCTCGGATTGAGATCAAATTTTGAGGGTTAACTTTAGAGACATATCCTATTAATATGAAATTTATAGTCTCTAAATCAAAGGTTATTTTATTGGGGTTTGAAGTGTTTTAAAAATCCATGAAAAAGGCTTTCATGATAGGGCCTTTGAACCTTGGATTTTGGATTGAATTTTTAGATTGAATTTGGATTTTGCTTTTGAATGATTAGAATTAAATTATTCAAATCATTTATGATAACTTGAGTGATCAATCATGATTGGATAGGATTGAAGCTATATTAGGGGTAGGCTCATGGTTTGAAGTTTTGATTTGATTGGAGTTTGAATTGAGTTGAGATCTAGATTGGCTTGAGGTCAGGATTAATTTGAAGTCAAGATTGATCTAAGATCTAGGTATGTCTAGGAGCTGGATAGATCCTAGGGTCTAAATAGATACTAAGATCTGGATTGGTTTGGAGAATCCTAGGGTCTAGATATACTCTAAGATCTAGAATTGTTTTGAGGCTAGACTAATCTAGGGTTAGGATTGATTTAAGGTCTTGATTGATCCTAGGGTCTGGGTTTGATCTTGGGTTTATGTTTGATCTAAGGTCTAGATTGATCCTAGAGATTTGGATTGATCCAAGTGATCTCATCCAAAAATGAGGTCAACACCACTGTGCTCTTAAAAAAAAATTTTAACATGGAATTTCTGTATTACACTTTATTATTATGAAATTCTTCAAACATATAAAGTAATTCATAAAATAACAAATTATATACTTGCTTTGAGTCCAAGTCACCCGAAGTCACCCTAGTCACCATTTTCTATTAAGCATAAGTTATTTGTTTCTTCTTTAGGCTTTCTACATGATGTTGTGCATTAATTGATCGAAAACACCTTTTATATGTTTATTATATTTTCTGATCTCATGTTTTTCCTCACCATTCTCCTTTGGCCTAATGTTTTAAAATCTAAAATTCTCCATTAAGCATTAGTTATTTGTTTCTTCTTTAGGCTTTCTAAAATAAAAATAAATGTTGTTTGTTGTAATCTTTGAGTTAGCTTCCCCTCTTTCTCTTACCTTTCTCTTATTATTGAATGACTTTTTTATACCTTGCAAGAAGGTATTGAACTGTTTGGTCGGTAAAGTTGTTGCATCATCTTCAGAATTTTATGTTGAACATTCCTTATATTCTTTGACTATTATAGCAATGAACTTCTTTTTATTTTATCTTATATATCTATAATTTTTTTGACTAATTTCTGCTCATAAGAAATGATATATATATATATATATATATATATATATATATATATATATATATATATGAAGAATGCTAAAAAGCATATATTAAAGCAAAGAAGAAAAAGAAACCTAGATACAAGCTAATGAGTAGAAACTACCATAGTACATTCTTTCTTCAACAAGTGAACGAAAGAATTAGGTAGATCCTTCTCAGAAAAATACTTCCAAAAAAATTCATTAGAAAAGGCTAAGTTAGCACAAAAGTGTGCTAACTTATTACAATTTCGTCTTACATGATGAAAGACGACCATATTAAAATATGTCCCAAAAAAGAAATCATGCTCCTCATCACAATTATCATCCCACTTCTTATCTTTGCTGTACAATTGAAGAATTTGGATGATATTATAATTATCACTTTCAACTATAATACCAATGGCATCAAGTAATTTACCTTTTAGGAGCTTATTTAAACAATTGATAGCTAATAGCTCAACTTGTGCAATATCCCAGTGTAGTCCATAGAAGCTGAAAGCCATGATGAATCTTCCTTTGAAGTCTCGAATGACACCTCCAATTCCAGCTTCATAGTTTTTCTTGAGAGCAACATCAATTTTAATCTTATACCAACCGGGTGGAGGGGGATGCCAAGAATCAAAAAGCAGTCCCATGGACTGATGAACATCCAAGTGGTCCGATTGAATAAGATTGAACTTCTTACAATTTACAAAACTCAAAATAGTAGAAGATGTTAAAGTATCATAATTTTCCAATTTTCCATGCTTTCTCTTATTTCTGTTGTTCCATGAAAACCAAAGCATAGTGCAGTATATCTTAGCCATCACCGGATTTGTATCAGCAAGAGTTTCCAATTTGCTCCAAGAGTTATGGAAGGAATTGTATTTATGAATCATAAATCCCCAACTCCTTAATACATCAATAACCTTCAACAGTTTAAGGGAAGAAGTAGTGATATGGTCTAAATCCTCAATAACTGCACAACCTCTCGGATAGGAATTCACATTTGCAAGCCTTCTTCTCATTAAGAAATATGCAGTTGGTAAAGACGATTTGCCCATTCTCCACATAAATAATTCAATACGGGAATTTAACTTTAATTTATATATCCAATTCACTGGAACAGAGTGAGAATCAGAGCAAGGTTCTTCATATAGAAATTCCTCCTTAATCAATGCGGAAATAGTTTTTCCAGAGTATCTTTGTATTAGCTCCAAGAAGTCACTATCCTCCCTTTCTGAAATTTGAATATTGCTGATTAGAGCTATAAGCTCTCTTCCAAAGAATAAAGATAATTTATCTAGGTTTCACCTTCCATCATGAATGAAGAAGTCCAGGTATATATTATCATCATCAAAATTTGCAACAAAGGCTGGCCATCTGATCAGGCAAATGTCAAATATCCACACATCCTTCAAAACATTAATTTTACTTCCCATCACCACTCTCCATCTAACAACCTTCTCAAGAGCATTCCTCCCAGATTTTATGATCTTCCAAGAAGGAGAACCACCCTTCTTATTATCATCATTCCACCACTCTTCTCCATATTTAATTAACAGGTTCTTATTTAACAATGAATTCGGAACCTCTAATAATTTCCAAGCAAACTTGGCTCTTAAGGATTCCACGCTAGAAAGTGCAGATTTGATCCCCCAACCTCCCAAAGCTTTCGGCTTACAAAGTTCATTCCAGGCTACATAATGTATCCCATGACTTCCATCTGCTTTATTCCATATATAATTCTTGCATAACCTTTCAAATTCTTTCAAAACTCCTAAAGGAATGAGAGAGTGTGAGCTGATAAAAATAGGGAAGTTGACATAAATCGAATTTACCAACACCATCCTTCCTACCAAAGAGATGAATTTGTTACTCCAAGAGTTCAACTTCTTCAAGCATTTGTCCAAGAGATATTGATAATCAGTCTTCTTCAATCTTCTAAGTGCAACTTTAACTCCCAAGTATTTCATTTCATCAGCCTCCTTAAAACCCTTGAAATCTGCAGTCATCTTCTTCTTCATAGCATATTTATGGTAGTTGATTCTTTGTCCAGTCCAACTGTAGTAATCATCAATAATATCCTTCAATCTTCTTAAACTTTTCTTCTTTGCATAAGTAAATAATATAATATCATCTGCATAGAGCAGATGGGATATCCTTTGACCTTTGGAAGCAATTTTGATGCCCAAATCCTTACCCCTGCTAAGAAAGACATTAGAAAGCAGTTGTGAACAAATAATAAATAGAAAAGGTGAGAGTGGGCATCCTTGACAGAAACCACTCTTTCCCTTTATCCATTTAGTGTATCCACCATTGATGAGTATTGAGTAGCATGGTTCCTCTATGCATTCCATCACCAGCTTCATGAACAACTCCGGAAAACCCAAAAGAGATAACATTTTGTTGAGAGTGGTCCAACACATATTATCGTATGCTTGCTCCATGTCTACCTTGATAGCCAACATCCCAATGTTATCCTTAGACAACCTCATTTTATTGAAGATCTCTTGTGCTAGAAGCAAGTGATCTGAAATTGATCTTCCTCTTACAAAAGCCACTTGTTCATCTGAAATAATTTTTGGGATTACAATAAATAATTTATTTAGTAAGATCTTTGTGACAATATTATAAATAAAATTACACAAACTTATGGGGCAAAAACCGGCAGGAGAAACAGGGTTATTGTTCTTGGGAATGAGAACTACAATGGTGTTCTTCCAATCTTTATCCATTTTTCCTGTCAAAAAAAAAACTTCTAACATCCATACCTACAATGCTCTAGTAATGTTTGAAGAAAGAGTAAGTAGTTCCATCAAATCCCGGTGCTCTATTTTTTCCAGAACTTCTTACCACTTTCCAAATTTCTAAATCCCGTAATTCAGCATCCAAATTGGTTCTATCTTCATCATTTAAAACATTCCAAGGAGGTGGCCAAGCAATCAATATGCAATCTCTGTTATCCCATTTCTTCTGAAATAACTATAAAACAACTCTTCAATTTCTTTAGGATCTTCGGTCAGAGTACCATTGCAGTTTTTTAACTGAGAAATCCAGTTACTACTCCTTCTGGCATTGGCAAATGCATGAAAGAACTTTGTATTAGCATCTCCCTCTTCAATCCACTTCACTTTAGCCCTCTGCTTCCACCAAGTATTTAAATGACCAAGTGTTGCATTCAGCTCTTTGACTTTACACCTGAGCAGCCATAGCTTGTCCTCACTCAATTTCCCAACATTTGCTTCTTCCTCTTGAAGGATCAAAATTTCAGCCTTTAACCTTTCTTTGTCTTTGGAAAATTCTTTGAGCTTATTCCTACTCCAGTAAAATAAATCCCTTAAGGATTTCTTGCACTTTTTGTTCAGGTTTTGCATTTCATTTCCAATAAAATTCTTCTTCCAAACTTTAGCAATAATACGTGCTGAAGCTTTATAAGAAACCCAAACATCTTCAAATTTAAGAATTTCCCTCTTCTTAGCAAATGTTTCAAAGATTTTTTAACACAATGGGACTATGATCAGAAGCAATCCTAGGTAAGTGTCTTACCACTGCCACTTGTAAATAATTCAATGCCAAAGTATTCAACAAGCATCTATCCAATCTTTCCAAAATTCTCCCACCACCAATCTTGTTGTTACACCAAGTGAACCTTGGTCCAACATGGCTTATATCATGAAAATAATTTTCATTCATGAAGCTTATCATCTCCTTTTGTCCTTTAGAAAAGACAAATTTCTTACCTCCTCTTTTATCATCCTGAGACAAAATGTAGTTGAAATCACCTCCTACAACCGATGGAAGTTTCATATGAGCAACTTCCTGAATGTAATCCCACATCATATATATATATATATACATCCTGGAGTATTCATGGCGGTAGAGAAATATAAAGTTTAATGTCTTAGTGTTGTACAAAAATCAGGCACACAATTAGATAAGAGAGAGGGTGTAGCATTACTAGAGACACCAATATTTTTAAGTGGAAAACCACTAAAAAGAGGGAAAAACCATGGGGCCTAGCCTAATTTGAATGAATCCACTATTATTTGAAGTTGATTACAAATGAGGCCCTTTCTTGGGGGAAAGCCTTAACTTTATGTACATCTTATAGAGTACGTTACATGATGAGAATACAAATAATCACTGCTAATGTGTTTGTTTTGTCTGAAGGACTGTAGTCATTGGGCGACATAAGTCAGAAGGACTTTAGTTGGCGAGCGACAGAGGTTAGAAGGATTGTAGTTGATGGGTGACATAAGTCAAAAGTACCATAGTTGGTGGGCAATGGAGGTCAAAAGGACTGTAGTCAGTGGGTGACGTAAGTCAAAAGGACCGTAGTCGGTGGGCGACATAAGTCAGAAGTACCATAGTCGACAGGCGGCGGAGGTCGAAAGGACTATTGTCTGGTGATGGAGATCAGAAGGATGGTGTCAGGTAGAAGTCCAGCTATAGATAAAAATCCCATATTGGATAGTTATCCGGTGAAAATCCAACAATGGTTAGAAGTTCGATATCAGGTAAAAAATTGGTGACGAGCGGAGGTCCGTCGTTGGGTAGAAGTCCGAATTCAGTTGGCGGCCGGGGAGAACTCCATCATTATATGATATTCAGGCAAAACTCTGACATCACTTGGAGATCGGGCAAAGTTTGTATGCCACTGTAAAGTCAAGCAAAATTCCAGCATCACTTGGAAGTCAAGCGAAATTCCAGAGGCGGTGGTCAAGTAGGAGTTTCTTCCCTCCTAATCTTCTCTTCTTCCTCTTCTTCTTACTAGGATCCCCTCTCAAGAGAAATGAGGGGTTATTTATAGATTTATGGAGTAGCATGGTCTGTAAATAGGTGAGAGATTAGGGATTAATGGGGAGTGGTTGGATGGACGGCTGATATTGAATCCCTTGATTGTGTATAGTTCATCAGACATTTGAAGGTCTTAATGATCTTAACATTTGACGATCTTGGCCTCGTTGGATTCAACTTATTGAGCCGCTCAATTTGATTATAAGCACTCAAAGTTTCAAAATAATTTGGTAACTTAAATTGTGACTCAAAAGTTCTAATAAATAATTCAAGTCCTTATTTTGGACACATTTAGGCTCGGATTGAGTTGAATTTAGTGTTGCTGGGTTCGTATTTTTAAGATGCTCAGTTTGACTATAAGTTTGCTTAAATCAGAGTTTAGAAGATCCTTAATTTAATTTTTGAATTTCCAACTTCATTTTTGCCTCGAGATTCGTGCCTGATCAAGATAATTTTTTGATGATATATCAGTTACCCCCTATATTTTTGGATGTCAAAGCTCCAAAAGATAGAAAATATATGTATCAATATTTTACATTGGCAGAATTGCAAAAAATTGTGTTCCAAAAATATAACTTTCTTCAAAATTGATCATAGAGGCCTTGTTGAGCTCTGAAAGTGTCAAAATTGAGTTCAGAACGTTGAAAAATTTGTCTAGCGACCCCAAAACATTGAATTTGGACCGTCCGGGCCAAAAATCAGACCCAGACAAAAATGGGCGACCGAACCGGTGGGCGCCGCTGCTGGTGAGCTCGTGCTAACGCGCAGGCTGAAGGGGAGTGTGAAGCGCCCCCTTGAGGGGGGCGGTTTTACATTTGTTTTGCGGGGCCTGCTGAATTTTTTTCATTTAAAAAAGATTCATGAAGCTTCTTTTCTTCCAACTTTCTCCTATAAATACCCCCCCTTGGCCTAGGGGGAATTTTCTCCTTCCCTCCTTCTTCGTTTGTCATTCTGGCTTTCTTACAGTAGAGGCATTCCGTTGTTTTTCGTAGGTTACTTTCTCTACTTAAATTGGCACCCCTCCTCTTTTACAGAAGTTAAAATTTTCTCTTCTTTCTCTCCTTCTGGCTTTCTTATAGTGGAGGCCTTCCGTTATTTTTTGTAGGTGACTTTCACTACTTAAATTTGCTCCCCTCCTCTTGTACAAAAATTAAAATTTTCTCTTTTTTCTCTCCTTCTAGCTTTCTTACAGTGGAGACATTCCGCTATTTTATGTAGGTGTTTTCTCTACTTAATTCAGTGCCCCTCCTCTTGTACAGAAGTTAGAAATTTCTCTTCTTTCCCCCCATTTTTCTTCCTTCTCTAGAGGCTTTCTACTATTTTTTTATAGGTGACATTCCCTACTTAAATTCAGTAATATTCAGCGTAGAAGGAAATTTTTTCTCCTTCCTCGTTCTAAATTTCTAACAGGGGAGGTATTCCACTATTTTTCATAGGTGATTTTCCCTACTTAAATAAGTGCCCCTCTTTTTATACATATGTTAGAAATTTCTTGGCCTCGTTTCTTTTCTTTCTCCTCTTGTATTCTAACTTTCTTACGGTTAAGGCATTCCCCTATTTTTTGCAGGCGGCATCCGCAATTAAAATTCAGGGCCCCTCTCTATGTGTAGAAGTTAGAATTTTTGCAACCATTCATTTTCTTCTCCTTTAGTCTTCTTCGTACATTGGACGCATTACACTATCGGTGATAGGCGACATTCTCCTATCAAGCTTCAGTGCCCCTCTCTTATGTAGAAGGAGATGTTTTCCTCCTTGATCTTCTCTTATATTCTTCTTCTTATATTGGAGGCATTCCACTGTCGGTGATAGGAAACATTCTCCTTTTGAGCTTCAGTGCCCCTCTCTTATATAGAAGGATATCAGCTGCTGCTTGTATGTAAGGATGATTTGAGAAGATCCAATGATAATAGTATATGGGAAGAGAACTATAAGTGATGAGTAGACATGGAGAATTTAGACGTTGTTCAAGAAGAAGTTTATTGATGATAGAAAATTGAGTTGAAGTTCGTTGGTAGTCAACGGACAAGTAGAGAGCTGAAGGAGAAAGTTTTGGGTGCACTGCAAGTAACAATCGAGTGATAATCAGATGAAGGGTCGATGATCACAGATATCCATTAGTATTTTGCTAAGGCAATATTAATTCATACAAAAAGTGTGTCGACATTAGATATTCTTGATTAAAGGAGCCAAAGTAGTATGTAATGTTAGTTGTCTGGCGATATATGTATAGTATTAACTGAGTTAAGGCCTGATGAATATCAAATTATTACCTTTCCTTGAAGAAGACACTGTAGGAAATGCATTGCTATGAAGTAGAGAAGAAGTCACTAAATCTACTAAGGATATTTGACTGTTTTGAAGTTGCTTGTTGCTTGATAATTATAACTTATACAGATGATGCCAGTATACTTTTATTTCAGCTTCTAGTGAGAATAAATGCACACTTAAATCTTGATGTTGGATTTATGTAACTCCATTATATATAAAATTAAAATTTATCCCTCAGAGGAAATTAATTTATTTATGCATCTTTGAGATATACTTTGATATATTACCCCCCATATTTTTGTGAGAAAAATTTTAGACTACTAAATTCTTTACATGAGTGATGATTTTATCAATCACTTGCTTTCATGGAATCTTTATATAGAGAATGATGTTCTCTTAAACATTGTTTGATGATGCTAACCTCTGTGGAAGAAGTCACAAGAATCCACTAAGGATATATGAACTATCCGAGGTTGTATGTTATAGCCCCGCTTATTGACATTAACCTATATGGAAGAAATCGAGAGAATCCACCAAAGATGTGAGACATGTCTGAAGTTGTATGCTAGAGCCCTACTCGATGATGTTAACCTATGTGGAAGAGGTTGAGATAATCCCCCAAGGATGTAAGACCTATTCGAAGTTGAATGTCAGAACACTACTCGATGACGTTAACCTATATGGAAGAGGTTGAGAGAATCTACCAAGGATGTGAGACCTATCCGAGATTGTATGTCAGAGCACTACTTGATGACATTAACATGTATGGTAGAGGTCAAGATAATCCACTAAGGATGTGAAACCTAACCGAGGTTGTATGTCAGAGCCCTGCTCGATGACGTTAACCTATATAGAAGAGGTTGGGAGAATCCACCAAGGATGTAAGACCTATCTGAGATTTTATGTCAGAGCCCCACTCGATGACGTTAACCTATATGGAAGAGGTCTAGAGAATCAACCAATGATGTAAGACTTATCTGAGGTTGTATGTTAGAGCCCTACTCGATGATGTTAACCTATATGGAAGATATCGAGAGAATTCACCATGGATGTAAGATCTATCCAAGGTTGTATGTTAGAGCCTTGCTCGATGACATTAACATATATGATAGAGGTCAATAAAATTCACCAAGAATATAAGACTTATCCAAGGTTATATGTCATATTCTTTGCTCGATGACGATAACCTATATTGAAGAGGTCGAGAGAATCTAATAAGGATGTGAGACCTATCTGAGGTTGTATGTTAGAGCACTATTCGATGACGTTAAGTTGTATGGAAGAGGTCGAGAGAATCCACCAATGATGTAAGACCTATCCGAGGTTGTATGTTAGATACTTGCTCGAAGATGTTAACCTGTATGGAAGAGGTCGAGAGATTCCACTAAGGATGTGTGACCTATCCGAGGTTGTATGTCAGAGATTTTACTCGATGATATTAACCTGTGTGGAAGAGGTCGAATCGAATCCCCCTGGGATCAATTTTGCCTTAATTGGGATGGGGACGAATGCCACGTGTATCCCAAATCAAAGGTGAAGAATGATCTATCTTTAGACTGTTACTATCTTTTTGAGGTCGAGATTAAGACCTTGCCCAAGGAGTAGAATTCCAGCAAGAGACTGTATAACACATTTAGTTTATTAGAAGCATCATTGCATTTGCTTGGATTTTCTTGAAATATAATCTTGATGTTGAAAGTCTTGGAGGGATCTTCTTGACTAAAATTGTAGTCAAGTTTGCCTCTCAGTCCAGATCTGATTCCAATAAAATTGATGCATCAATAGCAATTGAATAACCTTTTAAGATTGGAGCCAAAATTTCCCCCTAGTCGGGAACCACGTTCCCACAGACAGCGTCAAATTGTTGTGTCCTGGAGTATTCACGGTGGTAGAGAAATATAAAGTTTAATATCTTAGCATTGTACAAAAATCTGGCAGGCAATTAGATAAGAGAGAGGGTGTAGCATTTTCTAGAGACACTAATATTTTTATGCAGAAAACCCCTGAAAAGGGGGAAAAACAACGGGGCCTAGCCCAGTTTGAATGAATCCACTATTATTTGCAGTTGATTACAAATGAGGCCCTTCCTTGGGGGAAGGCCTTAACTTGATATACATCTTATAGAATACATTACATGATGAGAATACAAAGAATCACTATTGATGTGTTGTTTGGTCTGAAGGACTGTATTCGATGGGCGACGTAAGTCAAAAGGACTTTAGTCGACGAGCGATAGAGGTCAGAAGGACTATAGTCAGTGGGCGACGTAAGTCTGAAGCACTATAGTCAGTAGGCGATGAAGTTTGAAGGACTATAGTCGGTGGGTGACGTAAGTTAGAATGACCGTAGTCGGTGGGTGACATAAGTCGGAAGGACCGTAGTCGGCAGGCGAAGGAGGTTAGAAAGACTGTTGTTTAATGATGGAGACCAGAAGGATGGTGTCATGTAAAAGTTTAGTTAGGGATGGAAATCCCATATTGGATAGTTATCCAGCAAAAATCTAACAATGGGCAGAAGTACGATATCAGGTAGAAATCTTGTGATGAGTGGAGGTCCGTTGTTGGGTAGAAGTCTGAATTAAGTCGGCGTCTGGGAGAACTCTGGTGTTAGATGGTATTCGGGTAAAACTCTGGCATTACTTAGAGATCGAGCAAAGTTCTGACGCCACTAGAAAGTCAGGCAAAATTCTGGTGTCACTTGGAAGTCGGGCGGAATTCCGGCAGCGATGGTCGAGGAGGAGTTTATTCTCTCCAAATCTTCTCTTCTTCCTCTTCTTCTTTCTTGGGTCCCCTCTCAAGAAAAATTAGGGGTTATTTATAGAATTCTAGAGTGGCATGTCCCTTAAATAGGTGAGAGATCATGGGTAAATGGGGAGTGGTTTGATGGACGGCTAATATTGAATCCCTTGATCATGTACAATTCATCAGACTTTGGAAGGTTTTAATGATGTTAGAATTCGGTGATCTTCGGCTCATTGGATTTTTCTCGTCGATTCGCTCGATTCGACTATAAGAACTCCAAGTTTTGAAACTGTTTGGTAACTCAAATTATGGTTCGAACATTTCAACAATGCTTCGAGTCCTTGAATTTGACTCAATTGGTCTCGGATTGAGTCGAAATTGGTGTTGTTGGGTTCGTATTTCTGAGACGCTCAGTTTGAGTGTATGTTTGTGGAAATCGGAGTTCAGATGATCCCATATTTAATTTTTGAAGTTTCCAACTTAATTTTTACCTCGAGATTGGTGTGTGTTTGTGTGTGTGTATATAATTTTCTAATTAAAAATAATAATAACTTTGGCAACCTAAGATTCAGGTAAACAAATTAAAGTATGTTCACCTTTTAGAGCAAGAGTATTTGTTTTCTAGAGCATGCAAGGAAATAATAATTTTAATAAAATACATATAAAGAAACTTTCATTAGCCTGCTTACAAATTATTTTAAATCATGACTACTTAACTTTATTTGTCCCTTCCTATGTGATACATAATTTATCTCAAAATTTTCATTAGTTTTATTATACACATATAATAATCATATTCCAAAGCATTAAAAAAAATAGCGTAAACACTTTGAATTTAGTTGTTCTATTCATTACAAAGAATTTTTATGTGTTTTCTATTCTCAAAATTGTTGGGAGATGCATATTGTACTTGTACTAAATCTACATACAAAAAGTCTATAGATTGAACAAAATGTGTTCATTACTAGTCTGTGTTATTTATGATATACTTTTAGATTTTAAAACTTATAAAAAAAAGGCTTTAATTTCAGTTAAAGTGAATGCAACACGAATGGGGATTGGCTTCTTTTTTAAAAAAATTAATTAAACATGTGAGATATAATATATTAAAATTCAAAATTAGCCAACAACATAATTTTTTTTTTGTTATAAAAATTATATGAAGTTGAAAAAAAAGTTCTACAATGAGATAATTTGAAAGACCAATAGATACCAATATTCTTTGATTGAATCTCGCAACATGACATCCATGCCTTGTGTAATAATTATTGCCATATAAATTAGTTTACCCAAAATGATCCCAACCAAATTTGGTACGAATTTAATGATTGCCCTTAGATTATTAAATGTTTGTGAAATTTGAAATCATCTTATGTTTAACTAAGTCCGATTGATTTTGTAATCATGTTAGAAAAGTGAGAAATGTCAAGTGTACAAAGCTCATTGGGAGCATTATGGTGTTACCCTCTTTATATTGGAGAAATTGGTAGAGAAAGCATTGCAAAACTATGAAAGTTCGTTAGGGATGTTATGCCCTTAAGAACTGGACCAAAACTAACCAAGAGGGGGCGTGAATTAGTATTTTAAAAAATCTTTCTTATAATCAAAAAACAAACTTAAACCAAAATCACCATAGAAATCAAAGTGCGGAAAAATAAATGCGAAAATCAAAACAAAGAAAGATCACACCAGATTTATAGTGGTTCGGTCAACTCGACCTACGTCCACTCCTTGGAGGTGCCCTCCGAGTATTGCACTACAAAAGTGAATCTCCTTTTACTCCTACAGCAAAGCGGAGAAGCCCTCACAAAAACTCCTTGCCGCCATCCCCGGCGAGGCAGAGAACCAAACTCCTTTTGCTTCCTCCTGAAGCAGGCAGAGAACCTCAACTCCTTATACTTCCTCCTGAAGCAGGCAGAGAACCTTGACTCCTTTTGCTTCCTCCTGAAGTAGGAAGAGAACCTCGACCAATTGCTAAAGCTTACCTCCCTTGAACCCCCAAGGATGAAGGACGATGACTGGAGAAGATGCCTTGGAACCTTGCTTGCAGCAACCTTTGTGAAACCCTCTCACAAACTCCCCCTCACAAGTTCCTCCCTCTCTCTCACTCTCTCTGCCTCTCCTTTTGGCTCTCTCAGGTCAAGACAGCAATTAAAGGTCTCATTGCATGAGAAAATTTTGGTCCTTGAAATAGAATTTCAAGAACTGACATTATCGCCTAGGATGATAGGAATATCATCATTGCCGATCAGTACAAAATAAGCTCAATAAGCAAGGATAATTTGGAATGATCAAAAGAAAATTGGTTACATCGTCCCGGCCGATACAATATTGTTTTAGCCGATTAGTTCAAATCTGAGTACAATCGTCCTAAACATCGCCCAAAATAGATGATGGCCGATGTTAATCATCAAGGACATCATCCCGGCCAATCCTGTGATCGACCCAGACAATGTGATCATATCACTCAACCTTAATTTCTTTCCATAATTACCAGATTAATTTAGGCATAATTGTGCTGCATCGTCCATGTCGATATTAAGATCGTCCTGGCCGATGTACTAAAATAATTAATACCTAAATTGATCATGGCGGCTGATTCTTTTTTATTTAAGCCTATCATCATGGCCGATACAAGGATCGTCTAGGACAATTTGCTTAATGACGACTGCTTAACTAGGATGCCATAATTAGGGTTTCTATTTTTAGTCAGATCATCCTGACCGATATGCATATTATCCATGCAGAAGTACTCAAAACAAAAAACTTAGAAAACCCCTCAAGTGTGTGTGTGTAAGGTTACTTAGCATCAGGAACCACTTTTATAATTGACTAAAAAAAAACATTACAAACTAACTCAACTTAAATCTACCCAATCTTGAGCTGGCTTGAGTTGCATTCGATCTTGTGGACCTGAAAAGTTAGTAGGCAATGCAGTCATAAAAAATCATAAATGTTTGCTATCATCAAAAGTCTAATCCATAAACTCAGATTTGCAATAATCTCCCTCTTTTGATGATAGAAAACCCACCCAAAAAATTTCAAGCAGTTGTGGCAGTTTAATAAAAGCAGTGTGACAAAAAAAATAGTTCACTAAGTTCCAGAATCAAATTACAAGATACATCAGACTACTCCCCCTTTTGACATCACAAAAAAGAATGAGGGAACTAAAAAGCAGAAACTAAAATAACCATAAGAAAAATAAAAAATATAAACTAAAACAACCATAGGAAAAATAAACTACAAAAAAATAGTATAATAAAGAACACTAAAGAAAGGAGGGACCCTGATCATCAGACGGAGGAGGTGGTGGTGAAAAGTAACTGGTTAAAGTGGCAAACTGAGATCCAAACCAGGCCATGTCCTGGTCATGTTGGTGCTACATGCGTATGATATCCTCAGTTTGTTGCTTCTCCTATGTAACAACATAGGCCTCAAAGCATGTCTCCCACTGATTAAATCTCTCAACCAACTAATCCAGCTGAGAGTGCTGGTGGAGAGGAATAGGTTCCGGAACAGGAGCGGGAGCCTCCTCCTCCTCGGCCCCCTGAGCTTCCCTATCCCTTGGGTGGAGATGAGTACTATGAAGGATGTTGAAGGAATTATTTGAGTAGAAGGGTGGCTGAAGGTTGGGAGGAGCAGGATATTGAAGGTTGTATTTGGATTCTAGAACAAATGCATTGATGTGTCCTAGAGCAAGATTGGGCTTCCTTCTATGACCTGGATCTCGAATTGTAGTCAAATGTTCGATGTAGCGAATGATCAGGTCGGTTGCATTGAATTCACGATTGGCCATTATGTAAAAAGTGGTAAGTGAAAGAAGGGGAGTTATATGGACACGGTCACCGGCTTTGTGAATCACAGATATGCGAAGGACATATTGGTTCGTCCTAGCATCTTTAAATAAAGAGCTAGTCTCTCCAACATAAAATGGGGAATTGTTGTGGCGAGGAAAGTGATTGGCCTAGCCCAGTTAAAATTAGGATCAGAAATGAGGGTATACAGCTTATCCCCGGTTGTGGTCAGCTGTAATAGTTCGACACAATCCTGGTATGTGATCTCGTCTGGGTATCGATTAACGTACGAGGTGAGAGCAGTGTAGAAAGAATTAAAGAAAAGGTTGGCATAAAATTCAAAAAGAAGTTCAGAATTAAAGGGGACTGCGAGGGTAATAAAGCACAGAGAGGTGTGAGAAAAAAGAACAAGTACCGGATAGGAGAGGTGGACTAGATTGATTATTCGGGAGAGAGAAATGTTGCATTCTTTGTAGTGGTGGTAGCCAGCCTGATCGTCTACTCCTCGAAAGTGAGGGTCCAGTGTGCCCCTCAAGTAGCTTCCAGACGTGTGTCAAGAATGCTTCCCGCTATCCATTAGCAAGAAAAAGTAAGGATCATGAAGTATAAAGCCAAAGGGAAGGAGAGGTGTGAAGAGAACTTGTTGGACGGCTTAGAATTTAAAGGATCGGCTGGATCGTCCAGGCCGATCGCAGGATCATCTAGGACGATCCAGTGCAATTATTGTGTGCAGGCTGATTGGTCAAAAATGTGGTCCGATCGTCCGCAACGATCAGATATCATCCAAGACGATTAGACACAAGCAATCATCTCGAGGAGTCAGGCCTGACGACCGTTGAAAAAACAAATCATTCAGGCCAATTATGTGGATCGTCCAGGATGATGCTCAATAATGGATCATACCGGCCAAATTTAAAATGTTTTAAATCACGTGCCACATGTTTCGTCTAGGACGAACAGTGGATCATCCAGGATGATTGTCCAAAAATGGATCGTCCAGGGCAAAATTATATATTTTAAACATGCTGACACGTGTATCGTCCAGGACGAATAGGTGTATCGGATGGGATAATAACCAATAAATGCATCATCCAGGATGATCAAGATGATTATATGAGAGGATTATCATATCGTCTAGGATGATAAAGGGTCGTCCAGGAAGATGAGAGTAGAAAAGTCAGAATATTCAGTAGATGGAGTTTTTGATGAAAAAAGAACATATCATTCAGGATGATAAAGGTATCGGCCAGGACGATGTGACAAAATTTTGAACTCAAAGAAAGGATGGAGATGATCAGAGAAGGCCCAAAAAAATAATAAAATCAATTAAGAACAACAATGCTAAAACACAAAAAAAGGCATAAAAAATAGCAATGAAACAAGTTTGTTTTTTAGCAAGGCATACATATGATAAATGCTCCAAATAATTAAATTTTAAACATTTGTAAGATTAATGAGTTAACAAAGTCAAAATCTGAAAATTGTAGAATATCCAATCCTGTTAACCCTAACTCAGACTTCTTTCAGGGCAAAATCATCTTTTGAAAATAAAAAACCTAACTCAGAACAAACTAATTGGGTAAAAAAAAAGTCTGTTTAAAACTTACTCCAAAGGGAATATCTTATAGAATAATATACCAAAGCAATTTGTCTCAATCATGAAATTTAAAATCAAGCCTTTGAAAATATCAAGTAACCCATTAATTCTTCTAAAATTTTAAAAGTTTGAAAGAGGGGTAAGCTTGTCTTTTGTGGGCTCATTTTATGACTTTTGTCAATTTGAATGGCACTCTTTGCGTATCTTTTGATTTTTGATACACTTTTTGTGTATATTTTTCAATTTGGCGTCATTGCGCATCTTTTTGTTTTTGGCATCATTGGCCTTTTTATTTTTTGTTCTTACAAGCTAGATCCCTTTTCAAAAGCTCTTAAAATATTTTTAGTTGTGAATAGATCTTCTAGATATTAGAGAAGAGAAACTCACTCTCTAATATAAGAAAGAATAGACCACAAAGCAGACTTTTATAAAAAACTTTGAATATTATAAATATAAGATAGATTATTATAGCAGATAGAAAAGATCTTAATTTCAAAAACCAGTTGTTAATTTGTGATAGACTTTTATTTAGAAAAAAATTATACAATTAAAAGAGATTAGAGGGAGGGAAATCATCAACGGTGTTTCTCCCTTTAACTAATTTAAAGATGTTGACTATAAATCTCAAACAAAAAAAGGAGAAAATATCAATTCATCAATGATCCAAAAAGAACCGTGCTAAATCAATAAAAGTAAAAATGACAAAAAAAAAAGTAGAGAAAGAAACAAACTAAATAAAAAGGAAAGAAAAGAAGTTAATAATAAGCAATTGATCAGAAAATCATGAAACCAGATTTAATTAAGCAGCAGAAATAAGCAATTAAGAGTTGTGAGCCTCCGCAGTCCAAGCACCAAATGCTCTCACGAGGACTTTGATGAGAGCACGCCTGCAAAATCACCAAATGTCAGATTTAGGAACCCAAACAGGTCTGGATTCCTTCTTATGAAAAGAAGAACGTGATGCATGAGTGTTATGCAGTGAATTGCGCAATTTGGGTCTCCATACCTAATGTGTACTACGGTGAATGGTGTAAGTATATGCTATGTGTCCTAACATGCCACATGAAAAATGTCTAACTCCAGTAAAAGGATTTCTTAATCGGTTCGGGTTATAATGCTTCTTCCTAGTTATTGGCTTTGGATCAAATATGGGTGTCATCCAATTTTTCTTACGTGCATCCAATTCATCTTTAAACCTCAAGTGAGAATTTTCTAAATCAATCTCAAAATAGTGCATTTTATGCTCATATTCTTTAGTAGAAGCTTTAAAATCAGATTCAACCGAGGTGTAGGAAGCTTTCAAAGAATCATGCTCAATTATTAATTCAGAATGCTTTTTATTTAAATCATCAAATTCATCAAGTAGAGACATGTGATTTCTATCAGTTTGAAAGTGATCTTTACTCAAAATTCCGTGCTCTTTTAATAAATTCAAAAACTCTAATTTCAAACTCGCATGAGTTTTCTTAAGTTTTCTATATGATGTATGAATTTTCTCACATATTTCAAGCAATTGGTCATAGTTGGCATACCTCTTCTTGGTCAAATTATTCAAAATCATCAGCCATTAATCACAAGTTTGTTGTCTCCTCTTCAGGTTCAGTCTCACATGAGTCAGATGCAGAATCCGCCAAGAAAGCTTTTTGGGCACGCTTCTTATCCTTTCTGAACTTAGGTTTCTTCTCATTCTTTTCTTTGCTTGAGTGATCCTGAAGTGTAGGACAATCAGCTCTGACATGTCCAAGCTTCCTGTATTCAAAACAAACAACATCAAAAGAACCTTTTAAATTTTTGTTATCCTTACCTTTTCTCCAATTCTGATGATGCTTGTGACTCTTCCTTAGAAAGCTCTTAAATTGCCTCATGATTAAGGCAATATCATCATTTTCAGACCCGGAGGATTCAGTGTCCGAGTTGTTCGCCTTAAGGGCTACCATTTTCTCCTTCTTCCTCTCACCTGCATCAAGATTTCTTTTGTTCACCCCTTGCTTGTAAGCAATCAGTGAACCAAGTAAGTTATCGATCGAATAGGTATTTAAATCTTTACATTCAAAAATTGCAGTGATTTTAGCATCAAAAGAGGAAGGAAAATATCTTAAAATTTTGTTTACTTTTTCATAGTTAGAAAATTCTCTTCCTAAGGCATGCAGCGAAGTAACAATCTGAGTAAATCTCGTATACATATCAGAAATTATTTCATTAGGTTTCATATAAAAAAGTTCATAATCATGCAATAAAATATTCAAACAAGATTGCATAACTTCATTAGTGCCTTCATAGTTGATACATAATTTATCCCAAATTTCTTTACCAGTAGTGCAAGTGGAAACACACATGTAACCTTCGAATTTTAAAGCACAAAAAAAGTAGTCCATACACTTTGCATTAAGTTGTGCTAAATCTCTTTCATCAAAAATCCATTCAATAAAAGGTACTTCAGTTTTAATTCCATTAAGTTCTCAAGAAGGTGGAGAATATCCTTCTTTAATAAGCAATCCACATACGATAGTCAATCGATTATAAAAAAGTAGACATGCAAGTTTTCCAAAAATCAAAAGAAAGATGATCAAACAAAGGTGGTCGTGTTATAGAATATCCTTCCGTTACATTACAATTACCGTTGTTAGCCATGGAACAAAATTCAAAAAATTTCAAAATTAATTTTTATGAATCCCGCTCTGATACCACTTGAAAGTTCGTTAGGGATGTTAAGCCCTTAAGAACTGGCCTAAGGCTAACTAAAAGGGGGGTGAATTGGTATTCTAAAAAATCTTTATTATAATCAAAGAATAAAACTTAAACAAAAATCACCATAGAAATTAAAGTGCAGAAAAATAAATGCAGAAATCAAAACAAAGAAAGATCACACCAGATTTATAGTAGTTCGGTCAACTTGACCTACGTCCACTGCTGAGAGGCGCCCTCCGAGTATTGCACTACAAAAATCACTCTCCTTTTGCTCCCACAGTAAGGCGGAGAAGCCCTTATAAAAACTCCTTTCTGCCAACCCAGGCAAGACAGAGAACCCAACTCCTTTTGCTTCCTCTTGAAGCAGGCAGAGAACCCAACTCCTTTTGCTTCCTCCTGAAGTAGGCAGAGAACATCAACTCCTTTTGCTTCCTCCTGAAGTAGGCAGAGAATCTCAACTCCTTTTTCTTCCTCCAGTAGCAGGCAGAGAACCTCAACTCCTTTTGCTTCCTCCTGAAGCAGGCAGAGAACCTCGACTAATTGTTGAAGCTTACCTACCTTGAACCTCCAAGGATGAAGGATGAAGACTAGAAAAGATTCCTTAGAACCTTTCTTGGATCAACCTTTGTGAATACCTCTCACAAACTCCCCCTCATAAGTTCCTCCCTCTTTCTCCCTCTCTCTCCCTCTCCTCTTAGCTCTCTTAGGTCAAGACAGCAGCTAAAGGTCTCATTGCATGAGAAAATTTGGGTCCTTTAAATAAAATTTCAAGTACCTACATTATTGTCCAGGATGATAGGAATATCGTCCTGGACGATCAGTACAAAAAAAGCTCAATCAGTAAGGATGATTTGGGATGATCAGAAAAAAATTGGTTATATCGTCCAGGCTGATACAATATCATCCTGGCCGATTAGTTCAAATCCGAGTATAATCATCCTTAATATTGCTCGGAATAGATGCTGGCCGATGTTAATCATCTAGGACATCATCCCGGTCGATCCTGCGATCGGCCCGGACGATGTGATCGTATCAATCAGCCTTAATTGCTTTCCATAATTACTAGATTAATTTAGGCATAATTGTGCTACATCATCCAGGCTGATATTAAGATCGTCTTGACCGATGTACTAAAATAAAGAATACCTAAATTGATCATGGCAACTGATTCTTTCTGATTTGAGCCTATCGTTCTGGCCGATATAAGGATCGTCCAGGATAATTTGCTTAATGATGATTGCTTAACTAGGATGCTCTAATTTAGATTTCTATTTTTAGTCAGATCATCCTGGCTGATATGCACATCATCCAGGCCGATGTACTCAAAACAGAAAAACCTAGAAAACCCCTCAAGTGTGTGTGTGTGTGTGTAAGGTTACTTAGCATTAGGAACCACTTTTATAATTGACTCAAGAAAAAGAAAAACATTACAGATTGACTCAACCTAAATCTACCCAATCTTGAGTTGACTTGAGTTGCATTCGATCTTGTATACCTGAAAAGTTAGTAGGCAACGTAGTCATAGAGAATCATGAATATTTGCTATAATCAAAATTCTAATCCATAAACTCATATTTTCAACACACTATGCTTGGAAGAATTGTAGTGTTGATCTCTATTTCTTGGGAAGGCACTTGGTAGCACTAGTGCATCCAAAATATTTAGATAGAGTGTTGTAGCACTGTAGGAGCATTTGAAATATTTGGACAAAACACAAAGACATTACGGGAGGTGGCACCATGATGTTGGACAAAAATTAAGATTTTTATATAAATATATAAAAATATTTCCCATTTACCATTTTATTTTTCCCAGTCACTTCAAATATCAAAGAGGGTCTAGAGAGAAAGAAAAAGGCAAGAAAGAAAAGAAGCTAGGGTTTTGTGGCCATGGAGCCATATTCTTCTATTGAGCTAAGGAAATTATTTGTTTTGAGGTAGGCTTACATTTCCCTACTTTAGTTTTTAATTTGCGTAATTAGGTTAAAAGTTATTGGGTTTTATTTAATTTAAATAGATTAAAAAATATTTTATGTAACTTTAGATATATTATAGAGTATATAATTATGTGCATTTTTTATAGGTAAAGCTTAAAATTTCACTAATTGATTTTAAATGTAAGAATTTTCATGTTTTTTTACTATTACTAAATATAATATAAAGTGTTATTCAATTAAAAAAGCCCTAAAATGATAATATGAATGTTCCTTATGAATGGTTTCCTAAATTGTTACTGTTGAAAATGTGTGCACATTTCACCCCATGTATATTACTAGGATTTTCATACATGTGTGAGCTTCATAAATTCATGCATTATGTTAAAATGTCATTTATAAATGTTTAATATATTAATGTTTTCATGTGCACATGATGCAATGCATGTTCATATGATGGATGTGAAGAATATGGGAGACAGTCGAGTGATATACAAGTTAAGTTAAAACGGCCCTTACATATATATGTTTATATATTCCTCCATCTATATGGAACATACACAAAATGATCAAGTGGAGATATAAAGTGGAGGAGTTATAAGGGGAATTGGGCATGACTCCACCTATCTTGAACAAGTGCGAGAATATCAAGTGGAGGTATAAGTGGAAATGGAGTTATAAGCATGTATCAGGACTTGTTCATGAATTGCATACAATGTATGTGTTCAACTTTAAAGAAAATTACATGTTTGATTGAACATTCATGTTTTTTACACATGCAAGTTTAAGAATTAATTAAGTTAATATCAGTTATGAGTTAAGTGTTACTATCTATAAGTTAATGTATGCATGATACGAACATATAAATTTTATTGGTTATCAAGTACACGATGGAAATTATGTTATGAATAGAACTTCATGTTAATTTAATTAAGTAATAAACTTATTGTTCACTCTTATGCTATTTATTTTAAATAAGGGATATTGAATGCTTCAGTAAGATTTTTGAATGCCTGTTGAGCAAGTAGTTGCTCTCCCTGTGTCATATCCCAAGATTTAAGTGGAAGAACATCTTTTCTATTCTCTTTTAGTTTTTCTTTTCCTAACATAACAATAACATTCATTTATCAACTAGATTAATACAGATATCATGAGTTTATTAATTGCATTAAATAAAATTAATAAAATGCAAAAAATTTAATTTACATTACCAAATATTTATAAATGATCTACCTCACCCCACTGACTCCCTCACTCGTGTTACAACTTAAGTTTCAAAACTATGCTTTTATATAATGTGAATTTTTTATGATACCAAAATATTGTTGTGTTGATTACTATTTCTCCTAACACATATTGAGAAAATTATGCTTGTGTTGTTTGTGTGTACTAATGTTTTAAGAAAATCATACTCCAGACTGCCGAAGACTTCAAGATAAATTATATTAGGGTTTCTTGTAATTGAAGTCTGTACATTTTTCTTTTTTTTTTTAGACTGGGAGAATGTGTGATTGTAATTGGGTAACTATGAACACACACACTAGGAAGTGAGTCAAAACTTGTATTTTTAAAAATAATACTTTATTATTATTGAATCGTACTGGACGATTTTACCTGAGTATTCCTCTAGAAAGAAGTTAATCGAATCATGCCTTGGAAATTTTTGATTGAAATGTTTGTGTTGTATGAAGTTAGATTCATATAGAAGATATCCAGAGTAAAAAATGGAAATGTACCAGTTCATCCCGAATAAACTCATCATTTTCTGAACTAATCATTCTATATAAAATAAGTTTTGTACAGATGACGTCCAAAGTACAAAATGGGTGCATACTAGTTTGTCCCATATGAACACTACAAAAAAACATGTTTTAATGACACTCATATTAAGACACTTTTATTTAACTGCCATAATAAACATTTATTAAGACATACTCTTTTCTCGCTACTAATAGGATTTGGCGCGAGCGCTAATTTTTTTTCCCTAATTAAACGAGGCATTGCGAGCGGCGTCGTGTGATAGTTATCAAGCCCTTCTTATTTCATCCCGCTTCTTCTTACTTCATTCGCCTCCTTCGTCGTTTGTTCGTGCCTCCTTCTTCGTTCGTTCGCGCCTCCTTCGTCGTTCGTTCGCGCCTCCTTCGTTCGCTGATTACTGCCACGAAATCCACAAACGACTACCGTGAAATCCACAAACGAGACTGCCGCATCAGGTAAAATGCTTGTAATCGGCCTTAATCGTTTGAATACCGAATGCCCACTATCTAGGGTTCTATAAATTTTTATTTTCTTTTGATTTGTAGGGTTCTTGAGGTTCGCCTAATTTTTGAAATAAGGATCGAACGGTGATTTTTGTACATTGCTAAAAATGCAAACATTCTGATAATCTTGAAGTTCATCCCGACATTGGTCTGATTTTAGTTCTCTTCATTTTTCTTCTTTGATTCATTGCACAACTTTTTTTTTCCTTGATGCTTTGCCATGCTCAGTGTTAATATTGAACCAACAATACTCTTACAATCAAAATCTGTTCCGTAACAACTACTGTTTCTTTCCCCAATATTGAACCAACTAATGTTAATAAGGAAATTGTTGTGAAAGATGCTATTAAAGTTGTTTATGGAAATTTGAGAGCAGGAACTACCAAAATGGTTTATGACGTATCTCTTGACATGTTCCGTGCATTGCTTGTCTTTTCTATTGTTTTTGTTTTAATGGATTCGTGTGGAATTTGATGCTAATTTTAGAGATGAGAAGAATATGCAAAATAGCCATTTCAAAAGAATTCTTTTTGAATGACATATTATAGTTGCATCTGTTATAACAATTTTTTGCTCTTCGCTTAGGTTATTACAATGATGATAAGTTTATTTTTTGCTCTTCGCTTAGGTTATAGCAATGATGATTTAGTAAAACGTGATATGTCGCTCATTTTTTTCTATTATTGTTGAGACCATAAAAATAATATGCCGCTCAACGTGAAGATTAGGTAAAATTAAAGGATTCATTTCGTTTATTTGAAGTATAGATAGTACTTGTTGATATCATTTTCACCAAAAAAAAATATATTTTACTAGGATATTTTATGTGGACAATGAGTCAAGCCATGGAAGATACAAATATATGTTTTCCTACAGCATTAATTATTACTTTCTTGAATATTAA
This sequence comes from Dendrobium huoshanense, assembly GCA_016618105.1. Taxonomy (NCBI): domain Eukaryota; kingdom Viridiplantae; phylum Streptophyta; class Magnoliopsida; order Asparagales; family Orchidaceae; genus Dendrobium; species Dendrobium huoshanense. The sequence continues at coordinate 51,371,864 of CM028356.1, read as the reverse complement.
AGCTTAACATTCAATCTATGTACAAAAGTAATAAAAAAGATTGGATGGAAACTAACTAAAGAAAGGTGAAGAATATACTTAATTTTCTAGGGCCGACAAACTGGACATCTTGGGTCCATCTAATCTATGTGAAAATTGTCATTCATCATTCTTTATAAGCAATTCTTCGTAATATTACAAATATTTGAACTATTTTATGCTGAATTGGTTCCATGCAGCAAAATCTTTATTTTTTTAATTTATCATATTGCATGGGATGATTTTGAGCAAAGCCATTTGGCTATGACCTAAAATTTAGAACCCTTTTAAGAAGTATGAATCTAGAGCATAAATCTTCATCACGGACTAAGTAAATATGAAAATTTACTTATTCAAATAAGTAAATTTTTTGAACTATTTGTATTATATGAAACTAGTTTTATACAAACGACATCCATAATACAAAATAGGCTTGTCCATGTTCATATCATATGAAGCATGATTTGATTTAACTAGTTTGTACTGTATGATGTAGGGTTTATACAAACAATGACCAAAGTACGAAATGGGTTTGTATATAATCATACTAGACAAACCTATTTCATTTTTGAATTGTTCGTATAGTACGATGTTAGTTAGTACATACGACTATCATAGTATGAAATCAATTCGTAAAGGATCATACAACGATTTTTTGAACTATTTGTATGTATGAAGCATGATCCTATTGTACGACCCAAGTACATTCAATTTGAATTTATCAATTTTCTGAATAATTTTTATGGTATTTCATATAAAAGAGTCCTATAAATTGACTGTCTATGATTCTTCTACGAATTTTCTATTGAGAGTGATAGTGAGAGTATTTTTTGGAGAGTATTTAGGAATGAGGAATGAGAGATCTTGCAAGTGGGATTTGTGAAGGGTTCACAAGGTTTCCTAAAGGTGAGAAAATCTGTATAATTTCTTCAAATCTCTACCCTACATTATTGAAAACTCTTGAGAGAAGAGCTTTGGATAAGATATATTCCTCTATCATCACCAAGAGAATGAGAAAGTATGTTGGTACTATGCCATCACCAAGAGGGTGATAAATGACATTGATACTCTACTATCATCAAGAGGGTGAGAAAGGATGTTAGTACTCTACTATCACCAGGAGGGAAAAGAAAGGACACCATTACTCTACCTTCACCAGCATGGTGAGAAAGGATGTTGGTACTCTGCCATCACCAAGAGGGTGAGAAAGGATGATGGAACTATGAGAAAGGATACTGGTACTCTATCATCACCAGGAGGGTGAGAAAAGATGTTGGTACTCTGCCATCACCAGGAGTGTGACAAAAGGACAATGGTACTCTACCATCACCAGGAGGGTGACAAAGGATGATGGTACTCTTCCGCATAGGGATTGGTGGAAGAGAGGTTATGGTAAAGGCTTCTCATCCATGCTAAGGGATTAAAAGGAGAGTCATTTTGGTATAGTGTAATACCTAAAGTAGGAGTTTTCAAGGAGTGGACGTAGGTCTAGTTGGATCAAACCACTATAAAATTTTGTGTTCTTCTATCTTTATTTTTACTATTTTTTATTTTCTAAACATTTACTTTAGTGGTTAAAATTTTACTTTTGAGAAAATTTTATTATTATGCAAAAAAATTTAAATTAATTTTCTAAAAATCCAAGAGATTTTTTTAAAATTCACCCCACTCTTGGTTAACCTTGGGACAAATCTTTAGGTCTAACAACCTTTTCAAACTTTCAAGTTGTATCAGAGCTTATTTTCAAAAATTAAGTTTAGATAACGTTTTGAAAATAATCATGACTACTTTTGGAAATTGTAATGCTCATTATGGATATTCGATCACAAGATAACCAATGTTTAATAATTTCCATTTTGACTTTTAGAAAACTTGTATGCCTACTTTTCTTAAATCGCTTGACTGTCGCATGTCGATTTTAATATAGAAAGGTTTCACTAGACCAACTAGACTTATTAATGGCATTAGGACTATAACACTATTTACTAATTGGATAATAGAAGAAAAAAAACTAGCTCAATTAAATGCAAAATGTTTAAACACCTTATTCTGTGCCCTTAAGTCTAAGGACTATATGTGTGTTTCAATCTTTAAAACAGGAAAAAAAAATTGGGATAGACTTTGCATAACTTATGAAGAAACTAATAAAGTGAAACAATCTAGATTCAATATTCTATTACATAACTATGAACTCTTTTGCATGAAATTGAATGAATCAATCACTGACATGTATACTCATTTTACACAGATGCCACTTCATTGCATGTTTTAGGTAGGGAACTAATGAATTCTAAGAAAGTCAATAAAATACTTCATTATTTACTTACTGCTTATGATGCAAAGATAAATGTCATAACTGAATCAAAAGACCAAACTATTTACTCTATTGACAATATGCTTGGATCAATAATTACTTACAAGTAAGGGGTGACACAAAGATAGATTGATGCAGATGACAAGGAGAATGAGAAAAATATTGTATTGAAAGTGGATGAATTGAAAAGTGATCAATTATAGCATTAGGATGAAGATGATATTGCACTCATGATGAGGCAATTCAAAAGTTTTTTGAGAAGAAAGCAACAGAGACATCAGCAGTGAAATAAAGGTAAGTTTGAAAAAATGTAAAAGTTTCTAATGATGTAATTTGTTATGAATACAGCAAGGTTGGACACATCAAATATGATTGTCTGAATCTCAAAGCTAATCTTAGCAAAGAAAAAGTTGAGGAGAAAACCAAGTTCAAAAGGGCAAGAAAAGACTATAGATAGCATTCTCGAAAGACTCAATATTTGATTCTTCAAAAACAAAAGTAGTGGAGGAAGTCATAAACTTATACTTAATGGAAGACAATCTTGATCATTTAGATCAAGAGGAGGTATATGATTTACCTTATGATGAGTTATTTGAAGTTTCTAAGAAAATTTATACTGTATATAGGAAACTTAAAAAGTTGCATGCTAAGTTGAACATAGAATATTCTAATTTATAAAAAGAGCATGAAATCCTTAGGAATGATCACGCATCAATTGATAATAACCACATGAAATTATTGGATGAATTTAATGATTTTCATAAGAAACATGAATTATTAAAAACATCATATGTTGATCTTGAAAATGAATGTAAGGTGTTAATAAATGAAACAATCAAAAGAGAGCTTGTGTTGAGTTGATAATATTATTTTAGAATGTACTAACTCATATCTTAAAGAGAAACTTAAAGCTCTTGAGAAAAATAAGATTCCCTCAACACTTTAATAATTATCTAATCCTGATCAGAATCATAAATTTTCAAAACTTAGGAAAAGATAGTATAATTATCTTAGATTGATAAATTCTTTTTCAGGAATTAAATGTGTTTCATGTGGAATGATTTGTCATATAGTATGATTCATAGTAGAATACATATAGAATGGAGACCTAAGATGCATAAAATATAGCACATCAAATAAACATCTAGATTATTATTGCCATGAGGAAACTCAAACTTGTTTGGGTTCCCAAGTCTAATGTTTAATTATTTTGTAGAAATGCTCTCATACAAGTCCTCCTCATAAGAGTATTTAGTATTTGGACAGCGAATATTCAAAGCATATGACTGGAGACACAATATAATACATATCACTGGAAGCATGGAATGGAGGCAAGGTTACACTAGAAGACATTACCATAATGAAAGTGATAGGTATAGATATGATTGGAAACAGGAATAATTTTTTCATTATAAATGTATTATTGGTAGGAGGCTCAAAGGATAACTTATTGAGTATTAGTCAGCTTTGTGATAAACGTTATAGTGTTAAATTTTTTTTCCACAAGCAACATTATAAGTTAAAATGAAATTAATGTGTTGCATAGAAATAGGATAAATAATGTGTACACTTTGATTTAAATTTTACTAAATCTTCTAATATTTTTTGTCTCAAAATAATTATTGATGAATCATGATTATGGCATAAAAGACTTTGTCAAGCAAGTATGAGAAATCTTAGGAAGATTACCCATAAAGATTTGGTCAGAGGGATATCCAAACTAGACTTTACAAAGGATCACATGTGTGATGCATGTCAATTAGGAAAATAGATGAAATTCTCCTTTAATTCAATTAAGGGTATTAGAACTAGTAAACTATTAGAAGTCCCACACATGGATCTTTTTGGACCGGTTAGCACTATAAGTCTAGGAGGTAAAGTTTTTGGCTTTGTAATAGTTAATAATATTTCAAGATTAACTTAGGTCTAATTCTTATTTCATAAGAGTGATTCATTTGAGGATTTTAAAAACTTTTCTACTTAAATTTAGAGGAAACTAGAGTGTGAAATTTTATCAATTCAAAGTAATCATAAAGGATAGTTTGAAAATAAAAAAAATTAATGATTTTTGTAGAGTGAAAGGAATTGATCAAAAAAATTTAGCACCTAGAACCTCTCAGTAGAATGGGATAGTTAAGAGAAAAAGAACTGAACTTTAATAGAAGCTGCTAGAGACAATTGATGGAATACTCACATTTAAAATATTTTTGGGCTAAAGCGATTAGTACAACTTGTTATGTTGTGAATAAGGTGAACATTAGATACAAATTGAATAAGATATCATATGAACTTCTTAAGGATATAGCACCTAATCTTTCATATTTGAATGTTTTTAGATGAAAAAAGTTCATTCATCATAAAAGAAAAACTCCTTTAGGAAAATTTGATCCTAAATCTGATGAAGGAATTTTTTTAGGATATTATAGTGTTAGAAAATCCTATAAGATTTTTAACAACAGAACTTTGGTAGTTGAGGAGACCACACATATAGTTTTTTATGAATCTGATATTTTGAGAGAGCCAAGGTTGGAACACGATTATATCAAAAATATCTTCCAAGGAGTTATAAAGACAAATTTTGAAGAGAATGTTAGAAAAGAAAACCCTTTGCCTAGAGAATAGAAATTTTCTAAGATTCAACCTAAAGAATTAATTTTAGATGAACCTAATGAGGGTATTAGAACTAGGCATGGACTTAGCAAAGAAGTTATCATTTTTCCTTTATATTGATGATTAAACCCACTAATATAAATCAAGCACTTTCATATGAAATTTAAATTTCGTCCATGTAAAAAGAATTGAATCAATTTGTTAATATTTAAGAATTGATTGAAAGGCCTGAAAATTAATGTGTTGTTGGAATTAAGTGGGTGTTCAAAAATAAAATGAATGATTTAGGTGTTGTGATTAGAAATAAGGTAAGATTGGTGGCCAAGGGGTATAATCAAATAAATGGATTAATTTTAAAGAAACTTTTGCCCATGTATCCAAACTTGAAATGATAAGAGTTTTGCTAGCCTTTGCATGTTCTAAAGGTATTAAATTATATCAAATGGATGTTGAGAGTGTCTTTATTAATGGGGTGATACAAGAGGATGTTTATGTTGAGCAACCTCCAAGTTTTGAAAATTTAAAATTCTCAAATCATGTATTTAAATTAAAAAAAGGTATTGTATGGACTAAAACATGCACATATGGCTTGGTACGAGAGGTTACGTACTTTCCTATTAGAGAGATTATTTGTTAAAGAAAGGGTGGACACTACTCTCTCCTTGAAAAGGATAGAAGATGACATGCTCATTATTCAAATATATGTTGATGATACCTTATTAAATCGACCAATAAAAATCTTTGTGATAATTTTTCAAAAAAAAAGAGTAGTGAAATTGAAATGAGTTTGATGGGAAACTTGAGTTACTTTCTTAGTTTTAGCATAAAATAAAATAAGGAAAGAATATTTCTTAGCCGGTCAAAATATATTAAGGTCATTCTTAAGAAATATGAAATGGATAACATTAAACCAGTGAGTACACCAATAAGTTCTTCTGTGCAGCCAGATAAGGACCCTAAATGAAAATCTATTGAGCAAAAGAAATTTAGAAGAATAATTGGAGCATTATTTTACTTGACTGCTAGCAGATCATATATCATATTTAGTATTTATTTGTGTGCTAAATTTTAACCTGATCTAAATGAATCACATCTGACTACTATTAAGAGAATTCTTATATATCTTTTAGGAACTCAAAACTTAGGGATTTGGTATCCTAAGCACATCTCTTCTTTTAAAATTGTTGAATATTCTGATGTAGATTTTATAGGATATAGGGTTGATTGGAAAAGCACTTCTAGAACTTGTTAATTCATAGGAAACTCTTTACTTTCTTTGTCTAGTAGAAAATGAAATTCAGTAGCCCTTTCTACTGCTGAAGTTGAATAGATTGTCTTTGGTAGTTGTATGGCATATGTTCTTTAGTTAAAATAATAATTAATTGACTTAGGATTTTTTATTGGCACTATTCCAAATTTCTATGATAATACAAATGTCAAATATACATTTCAAAGAATAACATTCAAAATTTCTAGAACCAAGTATATTAATAGTAGACATCACTTCATTAGAGATCATGTAGCTACGGGAGAAATTGAATTGCACCATGCTGCTACAAAAAATTAACTTGCTGGCATTTTCACAAAATAACTAGCTCTTGAAATATTTAGCACCTTAAGAATCAGATTAGGTGTGATTGATCTTAATGCTTAAAATTATTTATCTACAAATTTCATTTCTAATGTATTGGGGTGTTTGTTTATTTTCTTAAGTTATTTGTTAGAGTTTGTATATTTTTATTTTTTTTGTTGTTTTGTTTGTTTTTAGTTGTTTTTCTTTCGTTAGTTTTATGTTTTTTAGTTTTATTTTTCATGATAGCATGTCATCGGATCTTGAGTGATTGGTGTTTGAAAAGGTTCTCTATTTATCATGTCTTATTTTAAGTGTTATATTCGTACGGTATGAATTTTTTGTATTGTATGAATTATGTAGCATGTACATGATATTTTTTTGGAGTTGAGTATGAAAGATTGAGTTTTTTAATGTATATCATATTGTACGATGTCATCATCCTCTATACAATCAATCTCTGTTCATATGTATGATTGGGGATAATTTTCTAAATGTTCAATTATTTTTGTTAGATCGTACGTACAAACTTGCATTTTGTCTGTACGATCTTGTTGTCAGTTTCTCATGTGGACAAACTTAACTGTCATAAATGATCTTTAATATTATGATCGTCTTGGATGTACACATGTTTTCCTGTATGATCGTACGGTCATAAAGCTTGTACAAAATGATGCTTCGGGAATTACATTTTATGAAAAGTCTTTCATTTTTGGCCATTTCCATTCATATGTACAAAATATTTTTCATCTCATACAATTTTAAAATCATATGTACAATTAAAATTTGTATTATATGATAGGTCACTTTTCTTTATCATTGAAAGGTTGTTTATGAGTTTCTCTTCACATTCTCATCAGATTCCAAACCATCTTGAGTCCAATCTTTAGGAATGTCCAGTAGTAGAAAATATTCTTGCACTTTTAAGGGCTCGTCCTCTCGCCCTGGTAGAGACGATGTTGACCTCACTTTTGTATGAAGTAACAATGACCTTCTCCTGGACTCTAGACCCAATGACCCCTTAGGCCCTAGGTTCCTTCTAGACTCTAGATCTTGTGATCCTACTAGCATCCTAACCCTATGATCAATTTAGATCTTAGATCAATCTAGAACAAAATATAAGGCTAAGGGTTTAGGTCCTGAAAGTCTTTCTTAGTGTTTCTTCAAATATTTCAAAACTCAATCAACTGACCCTCGATTCAGATTCTATCAATTAACTATTGATAATACATATCTATGGGGTCATCCCTCCAAGTTTGAGCTTAATCTGATCTTTTTAACCTAAAAAATTAGATCCATTTCCAAAGACTGCAAAACCTTTCAATATTAACGATATATGTCATTGGAACTATCACCTGGTGAAATTTGAACTTGGAACTCCCTCCAAGCCCTTTGATCACTTCCAAACCTTTGGTATTGATATGTTAAGCATTACTCTATATTTTTCTGGACTCAATTTGACCTAGAATTGACTAGAGGTCAAAATGACCAAAATGCCTAAGGGGACATTTGGACTTTTGACCAAAATTAAATATGATTAAATATCACCAACCTTTGAGATCTTTTATAATTATTTTCAAACATTATTTGGGACCTATTAGACCCAATCTCAGACCCTGGGTTAACATGGTTGACTAGGTCAAGTTAAGTTGACTCAAAAGCCCTTTAAGGGTCAAAATAGTCATTATGACTAAAATGACCTCCCCATGCCTTGGAACCACTCCCAACACATTCAAAATGACATTTCAAATTTGTTGATCCTAGTCATAGCCCCTAGGTCAACCTGATTGTCCGAGTCAACCTAGGTTGACCTAATGACCCATTAAGGGATCAAATAGGTCATTTGACCCAAATGATCCTTCCAAACCTTGAGACCACACTCACTGAACTCCAAATATCCAAACAAACCCATTGGACTCAAAACCAGGTCTTGGGTCAACCTGGCTAACCAAGTCAACCTAGGTTGACCCATCAACCTTTAAGGGGCTTAAATAGGTTAACCTAACCTATTTGATCTCTCCAACCCATATCACCCCTTCAAATCAACTCCCAATTACAACCTAAGCATGACTTAATTTTTTGGTCAACCCAACCCAACTTGAGTTGACCAAGTCAACTCTCAATCCTTGGTCAAACTTCTATGTCATGTGCTCCCACTCACCATAGCTTTGACCTTGACCCTTGACCCTTGCCTAAGCTATCCCAAATAGCTCCCTACACCCTCTAGCTATCACATCACCATCCTTAACCCTGTAGATTGGTCAAAGTAAGTCAACAAGGCCCTTAAACCTCTCTTTGAAGTGGTCAAACCCTCCCTTTCACCATAAGAGCATTAACTTTGGGCTTGGGGTTCACCCAACCTTCTATTTCCACCCCTCCCATGCCACCTCAACCTTCCTTGACCAATTGACTAGTTAAGATGGTCAACAAGTGCCCAAAGCCTTCTTAAAGGGTCATAGTCACATGCAAGCCCACTTCCCTATATCTTGGTAGCTAGGTTAGTCCCAAGTATGTCCTAAAGCACTCCTAAAGCTCCCCAAACCGAGCTTAAAGCCTATTTTATCCTAAAAGGGTAGTGGTCCCCCCACTCATCTTGAGATCATCCAATGGGAGCAAGGCCACTCTGAAAGTTCGATGGGGATGTTAAGCCCTATGAACTTAGTCCCAAACTAACCAAGAGGGGGGTGAATTGGTATTTTAAAAACTTCTTTTTAAACAAAGAAATAAAATCACATAAACCAAATCACACCACAAAAAAGTGCGGAATTTAAAAGTGCGGAAGCAAGAAAAGGAACACAGAAATTTATAGTGGTTCGGTCGACTCGACCTACGTCCACTCCTTGGAGGCACCCTCCAAGTATTGCGCTATAAAAAAGTGACTCTCCTTTAGCCCCCACGGCTAGGTGGAGAAACCCTCACAAGAACCTCCTTTTTGCCACCCCGGCAAGGCAGAGAACCTATCTCCTTTTGCTTCCTCCTGAAGCTGGCAGAGAACCAGAACCAAAAGCAAAACTCCTTACCTCTACCGACCCTTCCATGGACAAGAAACTCTAGACGAAGACGACGCAGAGAGATCCTTGAAGCAACCCTTGTGAAACCCCTCACAAGCTCCCCCTCACAAGATCCTCTCTCTCTCCTCTCTCTCTCTTTCTCTCCTCAAGGTCTTCTCAGGTCAAGGCAGCAGCCAAAGGTTTTTAAAAACGTTGAACAAGAGCTCTTAAATAGAAGAGCTTCAAAAGAGCTCATTAATTGCAAGTTGCCGACAATATCGTCCAGGCCGATATGGACATCGGCCTGGCCGATCAGTACAAATCAATGAAGATCGGCCAGAGCATAGCCCTGGATGCAAAACTGGACGATTGAAAATTAGCTTGATCGTCCAGGCCGATCTCACAATCGTCCTGGCCGATCAGTTCAAATCAGAGGAAAATCGTCCTGACAATAGCCCTGGATACGGGCTGGCCGATATTGATCGTCCTGAAGTAACTTAGGGTTTTTGACTAGATCAGCCTGGCCGATCCTGCGATCGTCCAGGACGATCTGATCGTATCAATCATCCTTAATTACTCCCTTGATTTCCTGAATAATTATGGCATAATTTGTGAATATCGTCCAGGCCGATCCGATGATCGTCCTGGCCGATAATTTAAAGATACAGTATACCATACTTGACTATGGTGGCTACTTCTTTCTGTTTTGAGCTTATCGTCCTGGCCGATACACGTATCGTCCAGGACGATATGTTAATGTCGGCTGCCTTAATTAAGAATCCTTAATTAGACTTTCTGTTTTAAGCTGATCGTCCAGGCCGATCAAAGAAATCGTCCTGGCCGATATGAGTAAAAACAGAAATTCTAAGTCTCTCAAGTGTGTGTGTGAAGGGTTACATAGCATCAGTCTCTTTGACTATTACAAGTGGACTCAAAAGGTAAAAAATAAAAGTACAGACTGACTCAACCCTAAACCTACGCATTCCTGAACTTGGCTCCTTTTTGATTGTCCGATCTTCGATTCCTGAAAAGTTAGAAGCAACAAGCTGTCCAAGAGAAACCGTGTTTGTCAATCATCAAAACATAAGACATGAAAAATAGATTTGCAACACACTCTAGCCTTTGGGGCAGCCTTCCAACAGTTTATGCCACTTGTCATTGATCTAGGGAAAGTCTCTGATCGATCAGGGCTGTCCCTTTGAGTCCAGATCATTTGAATAGGGTAAAATCTCATTTTAGAGGGTTATTCTAATCCTTACATTCTCTCACTCCCTCCAGCCTCCTAGATCCATATCTCATTTTTTTAGCTCCCCACACCTTGCTTTACCTTCCTACTATAAAACCCAATTGGTTGCACATTGCCAGAGGTGACCTTTCCAAATAACCAATCACTTATTTTGTTCCAGCTCGTAGCCCTCAATCTAGATGTTTTTTGATGCAGATTTCTTTTAGAGATCGATACATTGACAACCTACAAGCTCAACCATATAGTGACTTTAAAGATCTAACGGTATAATCTCCTAAAACCCTTTGATCTAGGTCATAATAGTTAGATTTATTTAACTTTGTGTTAAGCATGTTTTAGGACATGTAAATATATCCCTAATGTTTTTGTTCATAACCCTGATCTGTGTTTAAAATCTCATGCATTTTGATTTATAGGGTTGAGAGAACGAGACAAAACATTATTTTCTATGGCATCTACATAGTATAGTCCTAGCGAACGAAATATCAGCAATTGATTTTCCAATCAACGACTGAGATTTTGGCAGACGCGCTTTGTTTCGACTGTATATGTCTGTGGTTTTCTTTGATCTTCATCTGATTGAATCTGAGCCCTCCTCTTTGAATCGTAAAGATGGATCTTTCACCATATGATCTCCTTTGATCAAGATCAATTCACGCGACTCAATCTCTTCTGTTGGTTGGAACCACAAAGAATATGATGGCTTTAGATCAACACTGACTCGGATAAGTAATAACGCGGTCACAACGCCATGTCTATCCCTATTAATGACCAATCATTATCACAGTGTAATGATTGGTCAAAAATGCTCCCAGTAAATGCAATTTTGATTCGACCACTGGGACGACACTGCATGGCTTCTCTGTTACTACACGAACAACCGGACACCCTGGATCGAGCCGAGTATCCCGCCCTTACTCTCGCCGCCATCGTGTTAGCCTAATTAATAAAAAGATTATTTTAAATGTATTAACTATAGAATTTTTCAAAATTAATTTAAAAATAAATATAAATCCAAAATTAACATATCTTATATCACTATTTTTAGAGAAATTACTAATTAAATTTAAAATTATTATTAATATAAAATATTGAATATATATTTAAAATTATCATAAATATTAAATTTAAAATATTTTGAATTAAAAATTAATTCAAATGATTAAAACATGTTATATTTAATTTAAAATTTTTAATTTTACATTTTTAAATTAACATTTGAATTATTTTCCCATTTTAAAACTTTTTTTAATCCATATAAGTTAATTAGTCTATATTATTTAATTATTTAACAAGTTAATCAATAATTAATTAGCTAAATAATTAATAAAAAATATATTAATAAGTTAAGAATATTTTTATGTATATAATTAAAAATATTATATATTTTAAATTTCCTTCGATTAAATATTTTCATATTAATTGGAATTAATTTTAAATAAATTTATAATTCAAAAAAATTATTATTTTTAGAAAATTCTAAAAATTCCAGAGACATTTAAAGTTAATTTAATTCAAGAATCATTTTAATTTTTTTAATTAGCCCTTTTTTATTTATTTTAAATTCATTTGTTTACTTTTAGAATTTAAAATTTTAATATAAATTGAATTTAATTCATAAAAATATAAATAATATTTCAAATTTTTTGAAATTTTAAGTACTTCAATTTAAAGTTAATTTTGGATTTTAATTTTAAATTATTTTAAATAATTTGATTTACTTGAATATCATAATATTTAGTTAATATTTAATTAAGTGTTATATTAATTGCTTTTTAAAATTAAAATTTATTTTTAAATAAAAAAAATTAGAGGATCTCTTATGTTAAACTTTTTTATTTTTAAATAATATTTTTAATTATATTATTTTAAAACCTATACCCTTATATATGGGTTTGGAAATATATATATATATATATATATATATATATATATATATATATATATATATATATATATATATATATATATATATATATATATATATATATATATATATATATATATTAAATCTATTTTAAAATTATGTGTATTTAAACTTTAAAATTGAGGGATTTTATGGAATTTCAAACATGGGTTAAGATACTTGAATAGAACCAATGGGGGATGGTTAGTAAACAACTATATCTTGTTCACTAATCTAGTCTTTAATTTAATTACATGTTTCATTTTTTTTTTATTACTTGTATGTGTAGGACATACACACAACACTTAGCTTAGGTTGTCCTAGATTTAAGGACTTGGTTGTGCTATGTTTGTATATTTGTATATGGGATGTCCAAGGGTTAGAAACATTGATTTAGTCTCATACAACTCATTGACACCGTTAAGGATAATAATTAAGGATTTATGTAGAAAACTTAGAATATTATAATAATTAGGGTGCATGTCCCCTTGACTTAAAACTTTAAAAAAATAAATATAGTGGCATTACCCATCAAAGAAAATATCCACTGAATTTAGAAGTCATTAGGACTTCTAATTAATTTACTTAGGTTTAAGCCTTTAATTAACCTCCTAAACTTCTAAAAGATATAATAAATCAAGTTTAAGTCTAAAAATTACATGTAATACCTCTAACTGGCCGCAATTTAATCTTTAATTAGTGAAAATTAAAACCACTTTAATCTGAATCAAATTCATCTTTAATTTAATTTTAATCAAAAATTAATATTTAATCAATTTAATTAATTAAAAAAATTAAAAACCTTAAAAGTTTCTCAAACACTTGCTGATCCCTCAGATTTTTTATGATATTTGGAGGTGATTTCAAGGAGTTTGGGATTCATTTGGGTTTACATAATTAAAAGGACCCTTTAAGTGAAACAAATTTAAAAAATTAAATAAGTACCCAAATTTCATGAAATCATAACTAATTATAGAAAAATTTGAATCAGTCAAACTCAAAGGCACATTACTCAAAATAAAATATAATATTTTACAAAAATGTCAAACCTTCAAAATTTGATCAAAGTTAAAAAGTCAACAATTTGGTCAAACCTAGGTCAAAATATAGGCTTAAACTTCATAAATTCATAACATTTCATAAAATACTCTAAATTGAGTGTGCCAATAGTCTAACTACTCGTCATGAGGTCTAATATTTATTAAAAATCTGAAATATTCAAGATTAACCTTAATTTAATAAGTCTATTTTTGGACCCTTAATTAATATAATTAAAATAATTCCAATAATTCAAAAAATCCAATAATTCATTAAAATTCTAGAAATATTTAGTTTGATTAATAAAAGTCTTTTTAACCAACCTAAATCAACTTAAACAACCCCAGTTGTTACTAGGTAACCAAGGCCTACGAGGCTATTAACTTTGCCCTAAGGAAAGTGAAATAATCTTTATGGCCTCGGTGTTAAAAAAAGGTAGTAATCACTTAACAATTAAAAGGTATCTAAATTAAGCTTTAACACATTAATATTTAAACTCTAACATAAAACCTCCCTTCAGCCTTAACAAAGTCAAACTTTAGATAACTTCAACTAACTACCCAGTTTAGGATCTACCATAGCCATACGACCTTTTACACACACTTTAGATGATTTGCTATGACAACTGACTCTGAATCTAAGCTAGGCCGATGTTACCTTACTGCTGTGTGCTAGATTTTTGTGATATTTTATTGCATCTTATGGATGAAACTGTCTGGTGTGTTTGCTTACTTTTACTATACTTTGTGAATGATTCATATATTTGGTGACTAGATTACTCTTAGGATATGAAAGATGTGGATGTTCACTGAGTTTTCTACACATGGCCACGCTAATACAGAGCAATAAAAGGGGGCTAAATAAAAATCAATAATAAATATGATTGCTACAGGTGATTTTGCTGCTTAACTCCCACATAAAAAAAGCATGGCCAAGTGTGTTTACTTCTTTTCCTATAAATATATTTATAACTGCATGGGAATGTCTTTTGATATTTAAATGCTTAGAATAACCATGTAGGAGAGTCTAGAATTTTTATTTTCATACCTATATAATTTATTTGATATGTTAAGAGTTGTGAAAGTTGAACTTTGATTTGGGATATGTAGATCCAAAGCTTGGATTCCAAAGAGAAAAAGATACCCCTTTGGGGGATAGTATTTTCCTACTTGTAAGCATAAATATGGACTACCTTTTCATGCCCATGTTGGAAAGAGTAACCTTCCCTAAAGAGAAGAGATCTCTTTTTCATTTGGATAGCCTACTATGAACGATCCAAGGAGCCTGAAGGAAAGGAGATTGAAGAATTGAAGACAAAAAGTATCCCACTTTAAATCATTTGCCTCTCTATTAGGACTAGAATCTGGGTTGTTGTTAGTGGTGCCCGACCACTTTACTTTCTACAAACCCTAGATTATAAAAAGTAAGGCAGATTGCCTATTGACATTTATTAATTAATTTAATTATATCTAATGTGCTAATATGATTGCATATAGGATTACTTATTTTTCTTAGTTTTTTGGCATTTATGTGCCACTTTTATTTTAGCCTAAACACGTGAGGCTCATGAGGGTGTGAATAATTTTGTACTCGTAATCAAAATTTAAATTTTTTTAAGAATTAAATAACATGGAAAGATAATGAATTTAGGGAATTAGCCGAGGATCACCCTTAGGGTCATATGCATATTATTGCACCTTCTTTCCTTGTTTTATACACTTCCCCTAACATATGAGGATTAGGTTCTAAGCCTGGAAAACATAGTCTTCTAAAAAACTATTTTTAAGCCTTTTTAAAAAAATTTAGGAATACATGATTTGGATATGTCAACCAGCATGCATTGCATTAAAAACATATTTAATGGAGTCTAAATTTTAATTATGTCTGTCCTTAGCATTTTCACCCAGCATAAGTCAAGGGGGCACTTAGGAAAATATCTAAATGTCGGCCCCAACTCTCCAAAACATTAATAAAAATATTCCTACCACTCTTTCATAAAAATGATTCGACTCATGTATTTAAAATTAACTAGGTGATTAGTTGGCTCCCCAATCCAAACCGAAGTAAGTCCAGGTTTTACATTACATTAGTTAGGTTCAGGCCACCACTATGTTGTGTTAAATTTAGATTTAGGATCCATAGCAGATCTTGAATTATAAGACCCCAACCTCTGAGAATATAATCTCAAATTTCTAATAAAAGTTTTAACTCAAATATAAATATTTCTCTATCTAAAATGTAAAGCCCAACACTTAGATTAGGTTGGGACACTTCTGGATGATTTTGAAATCTTAAAGTGTCCTGGCCTACTCTACTTCCCTTGAATCCATTAATAAGTGTTCAATCTCTATCTATTCCCTTTTGAAATTTCAAAATTCACTTCCTTTGATATAACTCCTTGATAGTCTTAAACAAAATTTTGTCATTATGTTAATCGAGAGTATTCATAAGAAATTCTAATTTCTTATGATGTAATTAACTATTAGGGCTGGTGCTTATAGGAGATTTAGAACCATGCACATCGAATTTTTAAAAATTAAATATGAAATTTTAATTAGATTTCTTTGGAAAACTTAAAATATTAATGATCATATTTATCATATTCAAAGAATTAATAGCGAATGATATTTTCTCCCTTTAGGGAAATATATCCTTCATTGGTGAAGCCTTGGATATGAGTTTAATGATCATCCTTCTTGATTATCGTAGCCATATATTTATTTGAACCTCATTTTGGCCATTCGGGGCCATACGTGTTGTGAATCTGAGATTATGGATTAGACTTTTAATTATAGCAAATATTCATGTTTTTCTATGACTGCCTTGCCTACTAACTTTTCAGGTCCACATGATCGAATGCAACTCAAGCCAGCTCAAAATTGGGTAGATTTAGGTTGAGTCAAGTCTGTAATTTTTCCTTTCTTGAGTCAATTATAAAAGTGGTTCCTAATGCTAAGTAACCTTGTACACACACACTTGAGGGATTTTTTATGTTTTGAGTATATCGGCCTGGACGATGTTCATATCGACCAGGATGATCTGACTAAAAATAGAAACCATAATTAGGGCATCCTAGTTAAGTAGCTGTCATTAAGCACATCGTCCTAGACGATCCTTATATCGGCCAGGACGATAGGCTCAAATAAAAAAGAATCAGCCGCCATAATAAATTTAGATATTCTTTATTTTAGGATATCGGCCATGATGATCTATACATAGGCCTGGATGATGAAGTGCAATTATGCCTAAATTAATTTAGTAATTATGGAAAGCAATTAAGGCTGATTGATACGGTCACATCGGCCAGACTCTATTCTGGATGATGTTAAGGATGATTGTACTCCGATTTGAACTAATCAGCCAGGATGATATTGTATTGGCCTGAACGATGTAACCAATTTTCTTCTGATCATCCCAAATCATCCTGGTTGATTGAGCTTATTTTGTACTTATCGGCCATGAAGATATTCCTATCGTCCTAGACAATATTGTCAGTTCTGGAAATTCTATTTAAAAAACCTGAATTTTATCATGTAAAGTGACCTTTTAGCTGTTCACTTAACCTGAGAGAGCCAAGAGGAGAGGGAGAGAGAGAACTTATGAGGGGGAGTTTGTGATAGGGATTCTCAAAGGTTGCTCAAAGCAAGGTTTCAAGGCATCTTCTCTAGTCTTCATCCTTCATCCTTGGGGGTTCAAGGGAGGTAAGCTTCAGCAATTGGTCAAGGTTCTTTGCTTTCTTCAGGAGGAAGCAAAAGGAGTTGGGTTCTCTGCCCGCTTCAGGAGGAAGAAAAAGGAGTTGGGTTCTCTTCCTACTTCAGGAGGAAGCAAAAGGAGTTGGGTTCTCATCCTCGTCGGGGTTGGCGAAAAGGATTTTTTGTGAGGGTTTTTTCGCCTTGCTCTGGGAGAAAAATGAGAGTTACTTTTGTAGTGCAATACTCGGAGGGCACCTCTAGGGTGTGGACGTAGGTCGAGTTGATCGAACCACTATAAATCTGGTGTGATCTTTCTTTGTTTTGATTTTCGCATTTATTTTTCCACTCTTTGATTTATTTGGTGATTTTGGTTTGTGATTGTGCTTTAATTGTAAGAAGATTTTTCACCCCCGCTCTTGGTTAGTCTTGGTCCAATTCATAAAGGCTTAACATCCCTAACAAACTTTCAAGTGGAATGAGAGCGATATTTATAAAAACTAAGTTTGAAAACTTCTTGAATTTTGATCCATGGCTAAGAACAGTAATCGTAATGTATTGGAAGAATATTTTATAACACGACCACCTTTGTTTGATAACCTTCCTTTTGATTTTTGGAAAACTCGCATGTCTACCTTTTTACAATCGATTAACTATTGTATGTGGATGCTTATTAAATAAGGGTATTCTCCACCTTCTCGTGAACTTAATGGAATTAAAACTGAAGTACCTTTCACTGAATGGACTTTTGATGAAATAGATTTAGCACAACTTAATGCAAAGTGTATAAACTATTTTTTATGTGCTTTAAAATCGGAAGATTACATGCGTGTTTCTACTTGCACTACTGTTAAAGAAATTTGGGATAAATTGTGTATCACCTATGAAGGAACTAATGAAGTTAAGAAATCTCTATTAAACATTCTCTTGTATGATTATGAACTATTTCGTATGAAACCTCAAGAAACGATTTCTAAAATGTATACAAGGTTTACTCAAATTGTTACTTCATTGCATGCATTAGGAAGAGAACTTACTAACTATGAAAAATTCAACAAAGTTTTAAGATGTTTGCCTTCCTCTTTTGATGCTAAAATCACTGTAATTATTAAGTCTAAAGATTTAAATACCTATTCGATCGATAACTTACTTGGTTCACTCATTGTTTACGAGCAAAGGGTGAACCAAAGAAATCTTGATGCAGGTGAGAGAAAGAAGGAGAAAACGGTGGCACTTAAGGAGAACAACTCAGACACTAACTCATTCGGGTCTGAAAGCGATGATATTGCCTTAATCATGAGGCAATTTAAGAGCTTTCTAAGGAAGAGTCACAAGCATCAGCATAATTGGAGAAAATGTAAGGATAACAAAAATTTCAAAAATTCTAATGATACAATTTATTTTGAATGCAGGAAGCCAGGACATGTTAAAATTGATTTTCCTACACTCAATTCTCACCCAAGCAAAGAAAAGAGTGAGGAGAAATCCAAGTCCAAGAAGGACAAGAAGAGATTCCAAAAGTCGTTCTGGGCGGATTCTACATCAGATTCCTCTGAGACTGAACCTGAAGAGGAGACAGCAAACTTGTGCTTAATGGCAGACAATAATCTTGGTCAAAGTGACCAAGAAGAGGTTTGTGAACCAACTTATGATCAATTATTTGAAATTTTTTAGCACATGCATGCATCATATAAAAAACTCAAGAAAACTCATGCTAGTTTAAAATTAGAATTTTTAAATTTACAAAAAGAGCATGAAATACTTCTTAAAGATCATTCTACAAATGATTCTAATCACGTGGCTTTACTTAATGAGTTTGATGTATTAAACAAAAAAACAAGATGATTTATCTGATGCTCATAATTCTTTAAAATCATCCCATACCAATTTAGAAAAAGAATATAAAAAATTAGAAAGTTTAAAAGCTTTTGAAAATAAAAAACATTCATTTCATGCATCACATAAAAAGCATCATCATAGATTAGTGCATCCTTTTTCTAGAGTTATATATTTTTCATATCGCATGCTAGGACACAAAGCACACACTTGCACCATTCACCATAGTCCACATTGGGTCTGGAGACCCAAGTTACATGATTCACAGCATGCATTACATTCTACTTTTTATAATAAGGAACCCAAACATACTTGGGTTCCTAAATCTGACATTTGATGATTATGCAGGTGTGCTCTCACCAAAGACCTCATGAGAGCATATGATACTTGGACAAAGGCTCGTGGCTCATAAATTGCCTAAACTTGCTGCTAAATAAAATTTTGAATTACATGCTTACTACTCTATTGAGTGTTATTATTTTTTGCCTTAGTTTTTGTGTTAGCTTATCATATTTGCTGTTATAGTTGCTTTTACTTTGGTTTCTTTTTACTTTATGATATTTTCTCCTTGTTTTTATTTTTTGGAGATTTATAGTCAATGTTTTAACATCTCTAAATCAGTTAAATGGAGAAACACAGTTGATGGTTTACCTCCCTCTAACCTCTTTTAGGGGTAAAATTTTCTTTTCTAAATAAAAGTCTTTCTAAAATTAACAACTGGTTTTGAATATTAATATAAGTTCTATCTTGCTACAATAATCTACCTTATATTTATAATATTCAAAGTTTTTATATATCTTTCAATTTAATTGAAATCTTGCCATTGCATTTATCATATAATTACTAAAGTCTGCTTTGTGGTCTATTCTTCCTTATATTAGAGAGTGAGTTTCTCTTCTCTAATATATAGAAGATCTACTCACATCTAAAAATATTTTAAGAGTTTTTGAAAAGTGATCTAGCTTACAAGAATAAAAAATAAAAGGCTAATGACGCCAAAAACAAAAAGATGTGCAATGACGCTAAATTAAAAAATATACACAAAAGTGTATCAAAAATCAAAATATGTGCAAAGTGTGCCATTCAAATTGACAAGATGCATAAAATGAGCTCACAAAAGACAAGATTACCCCTTTTAAACTTTTAAAAAAATTTAGAAGAATTCATGGGTTACTTGAAATTTTCAAATGCTTGATTTCAAATTCCATAATTGAGACAAATTGCTTTGGTATATTATTTTATAAGATATTTTCTTTGGAGAAAGCTTTGAACGGATCTTATTTTTACCCAATTAGTTTATTCTGAGTTAGGTTTTTATTTTCAAAAGACGATTTTGCCCTGAAAGAAGTCCGAGCTAGGGTTAACAAGATTGGATATTCTACCATTTTCATATTTCAACTTTGTTAACTCATTGACCTTACAAATCTTTAAAATTTAATTATTTGGAGCATTTATCATATGTATGCATTGCCAAATTAAAAAAATTTATTTCTTTGATATTTTTTATGCCTTTTTCATATTTTATTGTTGTTGTTCTTAGTTAATTTTATTATTTTTGGGCCTTCTCTGATCATCTCCATCCTTCCTCTGAAGTTCAAAATTTTATCACATCGTCCTGGCTGATACCTTCATCGTCTTGGATGATATGTTCTTTTTCATCAAAAACTCTATTTACTGAATATTCTGACTTTTCTTCTCTTCATCGTCTTGGACGATCCATTATTGTCCCGGACGATATGATCGTCCTCTGCTACAATCATCTTGATCATCCTGGCCGATACCTTTTTCACTTGGATGATGCATTTATTGGTAATTGTCCCATCCGATACTCTTGTTTGTCTTGGACGATACATGTGTCAGCACGTTTAAAATCTATAATTTCACCCAGGATGATCTATTTTTGGATAATCGTCCTGGACGATCCTCTGTTCGTCCTGGATGATACAAGTGGCACATGATTTAAAATGTTTTAACTTCGAGCGATATGATCCATTATTGAGCATCATCCTGGAAGATCCACATAATAGGTCTGAACAATCTACTTTTTCAATGGTCGTCCGGCCTGACTCCTCGGGACAATGATCTGTCTAATCATCTCGGACGATATCTGAACATCTCGGATGATCGGACCACCTTTTTAACCAATCGGCCTGCACATAATAATTGTATCAGATCGGCCTGGATGATCCTGCGATCATATTGGATGATCTGGCCATTTCTTTAAATTGAGCCCCTTTAAGTCATTTGTTTTCACATCAATTTCTTTCTTTCACTTTCTACTTCCTGTTCCTTGCTTTTTCTTGCTAATGGCTGGCGACAAGTGTTCTCGATACATATTTGGAAGCCCCTCGAGGGGCATGCTGGACCCTCATTTTAGAGAAGTAGATGATCAGGCTGCCTACCACTGCTACAAATATTGCAGGATTACTCTCTCCTGAATAATCAATTCAGTCCACCTCCCCTATCCGGCACTCGACCATTTTACTCGCACCTCTCTGTACTTTATTCTCACCCTCGCAGTCCCCTTTAATTATGAACTTATTTTTAAATATTATTCTAACCTTCACATCAATTCTGCCTACACTACTCTCACCTCGTATGTGAATCGATGCCCAATCAAGATCACATACCAGGATTATACAGAATTGTTACAGCTTTCCACAACTGGGGATAAGTTGCATACCCTAGTTTTTTATCCTTATTTTAACTGGGCTACGACCAATCACTTTCTTCCTCACACCAATGCCCCTTTTCATGTTGGGGAGACTAGCTCTTTAATTAAAGATGCTAGGATGATCCAGCACATCCTTCACACCTCTGTGATTCCCAAAGCCAAACCGTGTCCATATCACTCGCCTTCTTCCACTCACCACTTTTACATAATGGCCAATTGTGAATTCAATGCAACCGACCTGATCTTTCGTTACATTGATCATTTGACTATAATTCAAGATCTAGCTCATAGAAGGAAGCCCAATCTTGCTCTAGGACACATCATTGCATATGTTCTAGAATCTAAATACAACCTTAAATATCCTGCTCCTCCCGGCCTTCAGCCATCCTTCTACTCAAACAGTTCCTTCAACGTCCTTCATAGTACTCATCTCCACCTCGGGGATGAGGAAGCTCAGGGGGGCTGAGGAGGAGGAGGCTCTTGCTCCTGTTCCTGAACCTATTCCTCTCCGCCAGCACTCTCAGGTGCATCAGTTGGTGGAGAGATTTGATCAGTGGGAGACATGCTTTGAGGCATACATTGTTGCACAGGAGCAGCAACATACTGAGGACATCATCCGCATGCAGCACCAGAATGACCAGGATATGACCTGGTTTGGATCTCAATTTGCCTCATTGATTAGTTACTTCTAGCAGCCACCACCACCACCTCCGTCTGATGATAAGGGTCCCTCATTTTACTAGTTTTAGTTTATGTTTTCTGTAGTTTGTTTTTTGTATGTTTCTTTTAGTTTGTGTTATGTTTCCTCCTCCTTTTTGTGATGTCAAAAGGGGTAGCAGTCTGCTGTATCTTGTACTTTTGATTCTAGAATTTAGCTAACTGCTTTTTGTTACACTGTTTTTTATTAGACTGCCATAAACTACTTGAACTTTTCTAATTATGTTTACTATCATAAAAAAGGGGGAGATTATTATGAATCTGAGATTATGGATTAGACTTTTGATGATAGCAAACATTCATGTTTTTCTACAACTACCTTTCCTACTAACTTTTCAGGTCCACATGATCGAATGCAGCTCAAGCCAGCTCAAGATTGGGTAGATTTAGGTTGTGTAGAGTCTGTAATTTTTCCTTTCTTGAATTAATTGTAAAAGTGGTTCCTGATGCTAAGTTACCTTGCACACACACACTTGAGGGATTTTTTATGTTTTTATGTTTTGAGTATATTGGCCTAGACGATGTTCATATCAGCCAGGACGATCCGACTAAAAACAGAAACCCTAATTAGGGCATTTTGGTTAAGCAACCATCATTAAGCACATCGTCCTAGACGATCCTTGTATCGGCCAGGATGATAGGCTCAAATTAGAAAGAACCAGCCGCCATGATCAATTTAAGTATTCTTTATTTCAGTATAATGGCCAGGACGATCTATACATCGGTCTAGATGATGAAGCAAAATTATGCCTAAATTAATCTGGTAATTATGGAAAGCAATTAAGGCTGATTGATACAATCAGATCGGTTGGGAAAATTGCAGGATCGGCCAGGATGATCTCCTGGATGATTAACATCAGCCAGACTCTATTTCAGGCGATGTTTAGGACAAATTTACTCATATTTGAACTAATCTGCCAGGATGATATTGTATCAGCCTGGACGATATAACCAATTTTCTTCTGATCATCCCAAATTGTCCCGGCTAATTGAACTTATTTTATACTTATCAACCATGATGATATTCCTATCGTCATGGATGATAATATCGGTTCTTGAAATTCTATTTAAAGGACCTAAATTTTCTCATGCAAAGTGACCTTTTAGCTGCTATCTTGACCTAAGAGAGCTAAGAGAAGAGAGAGAGAGAGGGAAAGAGAGGGAGGAACTTGTGAGGGGGAGTTTGTGAGAGGGATTTACAATGGTTGCTCCAAACAAGGTTTCAAGGCGTCTTCTCTAGTCTTCGTCCTTCATCCTTGGGGGTTCAAGGGAGGTAAGCTTCAGCAATTGGTCGAGGTTTTTTTCCATCTTTAGGAAAAAGCAAAAGGAGTTAGGTTCTTTGCCTGCTTTAGGAGGAAGCAAAAGGAGTTGGGTTCTCTTTCTGCTTTAGGAGGAAGCAAAAGGAGTTGGGTTCTCTGCCTTCTTTAGGAGGAAGCAAAAGGAGTTGGGTTCTCTGCCTCGCCAGGGTTGGTGGAAAGGAGTTTTTGTAAGGGCTTCTCCGCCTTACTATGGGAGCAAAAGGAGAGTCACTTTTGTAGTGCAATACTCAGAGGTCGCCTCCGGGGAGTGCACGTAGGTCGAGTTGACCGAACAACTATAAATCTGGTGTGATCTTTCTTTATTTTGATTTTCGCATTTATTTTTTTACACTTTAATTACTGTGATGATTTTTGTTTGTGATTTTTCTTTGATTGTAAGAAGATTTTTTAAAATACCAATTCACCCCCCCCCCCCCCACCCTCTTGGTTAGCCTTGGTCCAGTTCATAAGGGCTTAACATCCCTAATGAACTTTCAATACAAAGTTCTCTCTTAAATCTGGTCACAATATTTAAGATGGGATTTGTAATTATGAATCTAAATCCAATTTTAAAAGTTTATTTTCACCTCCTAAGTTGATATATCTTTTATGATGGGTTGTTCAATTTTAGAATTAAAATTCAACAACAATTTAAATTCCCTAAAGAAAACTAATATTTTTAAAAACCTTCTTTCAAAAATTCTGCCAACAGATGAGAACTTCCTTTCTAAGGAAAATGAGGAAGCTTTTTATTGATATGTTGCAGTCAAAATTATCCCCTCTTGACTCCTCATTCAAAATGACATACAGTTATCTATTATGTCACCTTTTGCCCTCGGATCCACTTAGTTGCCTACATTTTAGAAAATAAGTACAACCTAATCCATCCTGATCTACCCACTAAACTTCTCATTTTATTTATCAATTCCTCTTTTCGTACACTTTTGGTCAGGATCAAAGTTCTGAGGGAGAAGATTTCGAGGGAGAAGGAGTCCCAACTCCAACACCTACACGTGCACTTGGACCCGACCAGAATTTCTATCAAAAAATGGTCAAGTATTTTGACAGACTGAAAACTTATTTTGATCAACATTTTGATCAAATTGAGAATCACCTAAATAAGCAGGATGCTAGATACAATGAGGACATGGAGTGAATCCGAGGGTAATTCGACTTGGTCAACACTAATGTAGTTACGATTAGTAGTTACTTTATAATATTCAACACTTAACTACCACCAAGCCAAGGTCCCTCTAGACTTTAGTCATACTTATGTGTTGTACTTACTTATGAGACTTTTGAAGTAGTTCTTGAGATATTTTGTTTCTTTGTGATTATATGTATTCTTGTTTTAGTTTTTCTAGTATGATGTGATATCTGTATGTGTTTTAAATGATGAATGGAATGAAGGAATGATGTTTTGACTTGCATTGAAATTACTCTTTTTGAAATGTTTATGTTTATGGAGAAAAATCATTTGTGGTTGATTTCTAGAATAAGATTTTGAATTACTTTACTCTATAAATTAATTTTCTTGTAAAATTTAATCTCTCAAAATTTTAAGTTACATTATAACTAGATATAGACTAGAAGATCAATTTCATGTTCTTATAGATAAGTATTACTTAGCTATAATTATTACAAGATAGATGTCTTATTTATATTTTATTTCATTTTAAATGTGTTTATTTTTTATTAATTATTGGAATTTGTATTAAGATTTATTGATATTGAAAAGACTGAAAGTATAAGATGCATAAAGCGTGCCAATTTTGAAAAGATTTATAAAATATACCACTTGTTTAAAAAGATACACAATATTCACCAAAGTGAAAAGATGCACAAAATAAGGCTAAACTAAAAAGATGCACAAAGTGTGCCACAAATAATTAAAAAGATGCCCAATGTCTCTAATTAAAAAACTCATATTGTTCTTTCTTTTATCATTCTATCTCTTATACAAATCTATATAATCAGTAATAATCTTCACTATTGAATTAGAAACTAATTAATCTTTATTTTATCATTTTTGCAATAATTATTTTTATTTAATTTTTCTAAAATAAATAGCAAACTTGGTTGACTTTTCTTATCTTAGTTGTTCTTTGATTTAAAATTTAAGTTTTTTCTTTTTTTTGCATTACGAAGTTAATATTATACTTGTAATTAGTTTACAACCTTTTTCTTCATCAATTATCTTGATTTATCCATAGAAACTTTTCATTTTAAGATGTGCTTCCCTTTTATTGTGTCAAAAGGATGAGTCATTAGTTATTATTTAATATTTTGTGTGTTTGATGTATGTATATATGAAAGTTTGTTCATGTTGTTTTTGTTGTGTGTTTGTTTTGTTTAATCATGTTATTTTTGTTGTGTCTTTGTTTGTTCAAGTTATTTTGTTTAATCATGTTATTTTTCTTGTGTGTTTGTTTGTTTGTGTTGTTTTTATTTAATTGTGTTATTTTATTGTGTGTTTATTTATTTATGTTATTCTTGTTTAAGTTTGTTATGTATTTAGGATTGTTTTTTTTATTTTTATTAGAATCCCTTATTTTAAATTGGTCATTAATTTAGGGAGAGTTTAGGATAAAAATTGTCTTAAGTGTTAACTCAAATAATAATTATTTTATCATTATAAAAAAGGGGTAGATTATTGCAACTTATGTTTAAAAATTATGCTTTTATATCATATAAGTTTTTAATTATACCAAAATATTATTGTGTTGATTACTGTTTCTCCTAATATTGGAAAAATTATGCCTGTGTTATTTGTGTGTACTAATCTTTCAGAGAAATCATTCTCCAGACTGCCAAAGACTTCAAGACAGATTATATTATGGTTTCTGGTAATTGAAGTATATACCTTTTTCTATTTTTCTTGAGTTTGAGAGAATGTATGATTGTAATTGGGTAACTATGCACACACATAATGGGGGAGTGAGTCAAAACTTATATTTTTAAAACTAATCATATTGTACGATTAGGGAATCATACTGGATGATTTTACTTTAGTGTTCAACTCGAAAGAAGTTAATTGAATTTTACCTTGGAAAATTTTGATTGAACTGTTCATGTTGTATGAAGTTAGATTCATATAAATGATATCTAGAGTACAAAATGGATATGTACCATTTTGTCCTGAATAAACTCACCATTTTTTTAACTAATCATTCTATAAAAATTTAGTTTTGTAAAGATGATGTCTAGAGTATGAAATGGGTGCGTACTAGTCTGTCCTATACAAACAAATAAATTTTTTGAATTGTTCGTACTGTACAAAATTAGTTTCATACAGATGATGTCCAGAGTATGAAATAGGCTCATGTATGTTCATACCATATGAAGCATGATTTGATTTAACTAATTCATAATATACGATGTAGGGTTTGTACATGCAATGATTAGAGTACGGAATGGGTTTGCACATAATCATACAGGATGAACCTATTTCATTTTTGAACTATTTATACAGTATGATGTCAGTTCGTACATATGACTTCCAGAGTATGAATTCAGTTTGTACATGATCATACAAGGATTTTTAAATTTTTGTATGTATGAAGCACGATCGTACTATACGATCCAAGTATGTTCAACTTGAAATTTTTAGTTTAATGGATGATTTTTCTAGTCTTTCATATAAAAGAGTCCTATAAATTGACAATCTATGATTCTTCTACTAATTTTCTCTTGAGAGTGAGAGTGAAAAAGTTTTTGGGGGAGTATTTAGGAGTAAGGATTGAGAGATTTTGCAAGTGGTATTTATGAAGGGTTCACAAGGTTTCCCAAAGGTGAGAATCTCTTTATAATTTCTTCAAATATCTATCCTACTTCTTTGAAGACTCTCGAGAGAAGATCTTTAGAGAAGATCCGATATTTTATCATCACCAGGAGGGTGAGAAATGATGTTGGTACTCTACCATCATCAAGAGGGTGAGAAAGGATGTTGGTACTCTACCCTCATCAGGAGAGTGAGAAAGGATGTTGATACTCTGTCATCATCACGAGGGTGAGAAAGGATGTCATTACTCTGCTATTATCATTAAGGTGAGAAAGGATGTTGGTACTATATCATCACCATAAATGTGAGAAAGGATAATGGTACTCTGACATCACTAGGAGGGTGAGAAAGGACACTGGTACTTTTCTATCACCATGAGGGTTAGAAAGGTTATCGGTACTCTATCATCACTAGGAGGATGGGAAAGGATGCTGATACTCAACAATCACCAGAAGGGTCAAACAGGATGATGGTACTCTGCCTCATCGAGGTTAGTGGAAGAGTGGTTATTATAAGGGCTTCTCCACCTTACTGAGGGAGAAAATGGAGAGTCACTTAAGTATAGTGCAATACCTAAAGAATGAGTCTTCAGAGAGTGGACGTAGGTCTAGTTGGACTGAACCATTATAAAATTTTGTGTTCTTCTATTTTTATTTTTACTATTTTTATTTTTTTCACATTTATGTTTAGTGGTTGAAAATTTATTTTTGAGAAAATTTTATCTTTGTGCAAAAAATATTAAATCAATTTTCTAAAATTCCAATAAATTTTTTTAATTACTAATTCACCCCCCTCTTGGTTGGCCTTGGGACAAATCCTTAGGTCTAACAACCTATTCAAACTTTTAACTTGGTTGTTTGGATATGAAGAAATTAAAAGATGAGAATAAAAGAGAGGCTAGAGAAATATGTCTTTGGATCATATGTCAATCATTCATGTTACTGATTTTGTTCTGTTCATTATAAGTGACTAATCTCTTACTTCTATTTTTAATAATTTTGATTTCTGCAAATTTATCTCTCTTAAATCTATTAAAAATATATTACCTCCTAATTTCATAAGCTTCCACCATACAAGTTTGGATATGCTATAGATTTGATCATTTTGAATTATTTAATATATATTCATTATATTTTAAATAAAGTATTAAATGATATCATATACATGATATGATAACTCCTTGTGATACCCTACTGCCCCACGTGATTCACTGATTTGGAGTTATTAGGAGTTGGAGATTAATTGGGAGTTATAAGCAGTCAGGATGACTTATTTGTGTGATTCAAGGGGAGTTATAAAGAATTTATTTATTGAGAGTTATAAGTGGAAACTAATTGCAAGTCATAAGAGCATGAGCAAGATACTCTTAAGATACACTCATTGAGAATCTGAATACTTATACTAACAGAGCTACGAACACTGTACTGAAATTATGATTGACACTAATATTATTTTATGTCATTAACATTACTTAAAATTATTGATGATGATATTATTAGTATTAATACTATTGACAATATATTGATATTATGATTGATGATGTAATAGATTGAGATGTGATAAACGAGAATGATAAATTGATACAAATAATTAGTATAGACTTTGATACATATATTTCTATGTATGATTTATAGCATCTTATTCTCTTTTTTCTTGAATTGATTTCAATTATAAGATTTTAATTATTTGTTGAGCTATGTGCTCATTATGTTGTTTTACATATTTTCAGGAAAGTGTAAAGATCCTTTGATATGAGGCTCCGAACAAGACAAAAATGTAGTGATGTTAATTTTTGTTGTTTATTTCTAATCTCTAATTAAATGAAAAAAAATGAAAGACTGATTTTATTCTTCCAATATAGATCCTAGAGGGTGACACCTTATGTCTACATATGTTATTTTAGGAAAAGGAAAAGCTGAGCTTGAATATATTAGAAGTTGATAAGGTTAATTTTTTATCGTGGAAGTTCAATATAAAGGAATTTTTAATAATCCAATTATTTATATATTCAGACAAATTAACTATGTACAACATTATTACTTATAATTCTTTAGGATGATATGCGAAATGAAATTTGAATAATTTTTTTTAATTTTCTTTAACTTTTGGATATTTAGTTAGATATGGTATGTTGTAAATTGAAGATGAGATAATTAAGAATAAATATGATTCATCTCGTAAATTATGGGATATGACACATTAGCCCTTTAATCCAAGGTTATAATATTATCTCCTTTGGCCATTAAAAGGGGATAAATCTTTCTCCTTGATGGATAATTAAGAAATCCAATGTGTTATTCTACTATAGGTGAGAAGACCACTACTCTAACTCACTGATAGGACAACTACACCATGCAAACCTTTGAGATCATATGGATCCCTTCTAATTTCAAGTACACCATTCTTACAATATGGCAACAAAACTTAATAAAATATTAAGATGAAAGTGTAGAAGAAAATAATATACAATTGTAATCTCATAATAATATCTCACCTTTTAAGGTATTCAAATAAAACATAACAAGATATCTATATAAAAGAAATTTTCATCTTTATGATGTTTTAGGGTTTAGAAATAATTTTTATATCAAGCATTATAAGGAAATCAGCATTTACCAGCGATAATTTTGGCAGTCAAATAACCTCCATAATTACTAGCAGTTAAACCGACTGTCTGATCGCTGGTATTAACTGGCGGTTTACCCGATGATGTTTAATAATACACCACAAGAAATATTAGTGATATAATAACCCTCAGGTAGGCCGCCAATTTTCTATTTTCACGTCACCTTTACCAACGGCCAAGTTGCCAGTGTTATGTAATTTTTTCACGGCAGTTGAAACTGCCATAGAACCACTAGAAATCGACCTAATATTGGCCAAATCGAGTTTTCCTCCTCATTATTTTGTATCCTTTTCTCGAGATGTCACGCTCGCAATCACCTCCTACTGTCTCCGTAGGAATCCGGCTGCTAACACCCTAACTTCGCCTACAATCTCACTCTCACTCCGGCCACCGATCACGTCCGCACTCTGCCACCGAAACCCGTCAATCGAGGACTTTAGCAACACTTCGAACTGAAGGTTTGAATTTTTTTTTTCTTTTAATAAACTTTTAATGTTAATGTGTCATTCTTTAAAATTGTGGGAGAGAGTTATGGAGCATAATTTGGATTCATGCTGGGTAGGTCTACTATGAAAGTCATACATTTATTGAGAGGTTCGATGGAGAAGTATAGAGAGAAAAAGAAAGATCTTGATATGATATTTATTGATTTAGAGGATTTTAGAGGTTTACATAAACAACATTCTCATCAAAAGTAAAGATCTACACAGTCGTCTTATTAAATCATTTTTTATAAGTTTAATATTAAGGTTAACCCTTCCATGTTTGTGTATGTTATAAGCTTTGAAATTTTCATAGGTTGATATCTTGATTAGACAAAATCTATTTTACACCTAATTTAGCACTATAAGTCTTATAGCTAAAACACCCTTACCATTTGTTAAGATTCTTCCAATAAAATTTTGGATAATAGTACCATAAAATTTTGACAAGGTTAATTATATATTCTTACACATATTTCCTTAATCATGAGTTCCCTCCATATAGCACTGCAATTTCACTATGGAGGCTTACATTGTTTGGAAGCCTAAAAACCCAATATTTAATAAACTTTGATATTTAAGCAAAAATTATTATATGTTGGTTAAACTTATTCCTGAAAAATTATTTCTAATATCTTCACGACTACTTGAGCTAGCTTTCCTAAAGCTCACAATTGTTTCTTGGTCGATAATTTGTTGATCTGTCCATTGTTAGCGAGTGGTTTTTGGCATTGTTTTGTTGATCCATTCATCAATTAAAAAAAGAAGAAATGGTCGTTAGCATAAATCCCACATCTTCCTTCAAAATAAATTGAAGCTCATTGAGTAGCTTGGGATTTACTATGCTATTATTTTGTATTCCTTGCTTCTTTTTTGTAGTTTGATTATTTGACCATACTTTCATATGTATACTTTCAAGCTTAAAGAAGGTAAGTGTTCAATTTGGATGTAAAAGGAGTTTCTGCTAATAGTGAGATAGCCTTCTTGTTGAAAAGATGAGAGAGGAAATTGAAGGCAAACTTGAATTATTATGGAGGAATTGTGACCTTGAGTGATCAAGTCATTAATAAGAATATATATATTTTAAATATATTGGGTCTATTATTTTGAGTGATGGTGAAATAGATAGGGTTATTATTAGTAGAATTCAAGTTGGATGGTTAAAGTAGAGGAATGTTTCAAACTTTTTGTGTGATAAAATGTTGTTGGTGGAATTTTAAAAATAGGTTTTGAAAAGTTTGGTTTTCTTTGGGAATTTTAAAATTAAAGTTAAATTCTAATTCTAAAATCAAATTATCTCGTTAGAAAAGGTGTATCACCTCGAAAGGTGAAAATAGCAATTCAGAATCGGATTCAGATTTAGAATTATGAATCTCATCTTGAGTATCGTGATCAGATGCTAAAGAGAACTTCGTATGGCTCCGAAGGGCCAAGATGAAGTTTAACTAAATATCCGGCTACGATAATCAAGAAGGGTGATCGTTAAGTTTATATCAAAGCTTTATCAATGAAAGATATATCTCCCCAAAAGAGATAAAATGTCACTTGATGTTAATTCTTTTGATATGATAATAACGATCATTAATATTTTAATTTTCCCAAAGAAATCTAATTAAATTTTGAAAAATTAATTTTAAAAATTAGGTGTGTGTGGTTCTAAATCTCCTACGAGTGCAAGCCCTCATAGTTAATTATGTCGTAGGGCGACAGGATCTCCTATGAAAACTCTCGATTAAAATAGTGGCAAAATTTTATTAAAGATTTTCTATGAGTGATATGAAAAATAGGTGAATTTTTTTAATTTCAAAGGGGATTGGAGCAAGGTTGAGTAGTTATTAATATAATCAAGAGAAGAAAAGTAGGGGACACTTTGCGATTCTAGAACCATCCGGAAGTGTCCCAACTTAGTCTAAGTGTTGGGCTTTATATTTTGGATTGAAAGAAGATTTAGTTTGAGTTGAATGTTTTATTAGAAATTTGAGATTATATTCCCGGAAGTTGGGATCTTATAATTAGAGATCTGCCCCAAATCCTAAATCTAAATTTAGATACTAGACCACAGTCGTCCAAACATAACTAATGTAGCGTACGGCCTGGACTTACCACGACCTAGATTGGGGAGCCAGCTAACCAGCTAATCTATTTAAAATACATGAATCCAACCTTTTTTATGAAAGAGTGGTAGGGACATTTTCTTTAAGGTTTTTAAGAGTTGGGGCCGACATCTAGAGATTTTTCTAATTGGCCCATTTAACTTATGTTGGATAAAAAATGCTAAGGACTGATGCAATTAAAATTTTGACTCTTTTAAATGTATTTCTAATGCGATGCATGCTAGTCGACAACATCAAATCATATGTGCTTGAAATTTTTGAAAAAGACTTAAAAATAATTTTTTAGAAGACTGTGCTTCCCCAGGTCCGGCACCTCATTCTCATAAGGCAGATTATCCAGACTCTACCCGTAGATGAGAAAGCGCCTTAAGCAAGGAAAGAAGAAATGCAAAAATATGCATGCAACCTCGGGGAGCAGTCCCTGGCTAATTCCCTAGATTCATTATCTTTTTATATTAGTTAACTCTCTAAATTGTAAACTTTTTAATTATAAGTATTAAATTTTCACACCCTTATGAGTCTCATGTATCCAAACAAAAAAAAGCAGCACACAAATGCCAAAAAAACTAAGAAAAGTAATAGTTCTATACGCAATCATATCAACACATGAAATATAAATGAATTAATTAATAAGTTTCCATAGGCAAATTGCCTTGCTTATTACAAACCAGGGTCTTGCAGAAAGTAAAGTGGTCGGGCACCACTAACAACAACCCGGGTTCTAAACCTAATAGAGACGCTATTGGTTTTGAGTGGGATACTATTTGTCTTCAGTTTTTCAGTCCTCCACTCCTTGGGGCTCCTTGGATCCTTCGTAGTAGGCTACCCAAATGGATAAGAGGGCTCTTCCTTTAAGGGGAAGGCCATTCTTTCATCTTTGGGCAAGGAAGAAGTGATTCAAATTTGGATCCCAAATAGATAAGGGCTACTCCCCTAAGGGGTGTCCTTTTCTCTTTGGAATCCAACATTTGGATCTGTGTATCCCAACTCAAAACTCCACTTTCATAACACTTAACATTTACACAAATTATATTTATATGAAAATAAAAAAATTTAGACTCACCTGCAAAGTTATCCTAAGTAGTTGATAATCAAAAATATATTCCCAAATAGTTATATTTGTGTAGAAAAATAAATAAATACACTGGTCATGCTCTTTTTATTATTTGGAGGCTTATCAAATGAAGCACATATGCAAACATATTTATAATTAATTTTTATTTAGCCCCCTTTTTATTACCCTGCATGAGTGTGGACACCTGTAGAAAACTTAGTGAACATCCAGATCATTCATATCATAAGGGTAATCTAGTCGCCGAACATATTAATCATCCATAGAGTGCAGTAAAATGTAAGCAAACACAGCAAGTACAATCATCCATAACATGCAATAAAATCACAAAAAATTCGGCACACACCAGAAAAGTAAACACCGGTATAGCCTAGATCTAGAGTCAGTTGTCCTAGAAAATCATCAAAAGTATGTGTATAAGGTCGTGTGGCTGGGGTAGATCCTAAGCTGGGTAGTTAATTAAAGTTATCTAAAATTTTGGATTTGTTAAGGCTTAAAAGGAGATTTAAGTTAGAGCTTAAATATTAATAAATTAAGAATTTATTTAAATATATTTTTAAGGTTGAATAATTATTTTATTTATTTCACACCGATGCAATGAAGTTTATTTCACCTTTCTTTGCGCTAAGCTAACAACCTCGTAGGCCTGGGTTACCTAGTAGTAATCGGGGTTGATTAAGTTAATTTAAATTGGTTAAAACTAAGGAATGGACAAATATAAAAAACAATTGGTTACTAATTTTAAAGGGTTGGATGGATGTTTTATTAACCAAATTAGAAAATTCTGGAGTTTTAAAGAATTAATGGATTTTAAGAACTATCTAAATACGTTAACTAAGGGGTTAAAGGTTGGTTTTTAAAATTAGAGTGAATTCAGAAGGTTTCATATTTTTCATAAATACTAGGCCTAAATATGAGTTGCTAGACGGTTAGCACGTTTGATTCAGAGTTTTCTATGAAAAGTTATGAATTATAGAAGTTTTGACCCAATTTTGACATAAGGTTGACCAAATTGTTGACTTTTTTTACTTTGACCAGATTTTGGGGGTTTGACATTTTTAAAAAATACTAGATTTTAGTTAGATTCATTAGCCTTTGAGTTTGCTGATTTAGAATTTTTTATAATTACTTATGAATTTTAGAAATTTGGGATTTTAAGGATTTTTTTAATTATCTTAATTAGAGAGCCCTTTTAATGATTTGAACCCAAACAAGTATTAAACACCTTGAAATCAACTCCAAAGATAAAAAATAATCTAAGGAGAGATCATTAAGTGTTCAAAGAATTTTTGAGTTTTTTAGTTATTTATAATAACTTAAACTTTATTAAGCATTTAATTTTTGTTAAAATTAAATTAAGGTGGAATTTGATGTCAAATTAAAGTGGTTTTAATTTTCACTTAGTAAGAGTTGAATTATGGTCAGTTAGAGGAATTATGTGCATTTTTGGGATTAAAATTTGGTTTATACTCATTTTTTAAAATTTATAAGTTCTTAAAAGGGCTGAAATTTGATATGTTTAATTTTCTAAACTAATGATTCCAAATTTAGTCAAATTTAAACCTAAGATTCAAAATGTCACTAGGTTTATTATGTTCAAGTTTTACCCCTATTAGGTGTGTGTACAGCTCCCTAGAAATTTTCTAAGTTTTTTAGACATTTTGCTAATTATTTTTCCAAGGTTTCTCTACTATTCAAATGGGTATGAAACTTGGTGTGTCTAACCCTAGTACACATACATTTAAATCACAGAAATTTCACAGTATAATGCTAAACATCTAGGCAGTTATGAATTTTTAAAATTTAGGGTCAAAAATGAACCCATCACATTAGAAATTCACATCATAGAAAATTACAAAGCAGCTGACCCTATAAAAATCAAAACATATGCCTAAGATGTTCAAGAACATTCCACCAAAATTTGGAATCAATTTGATCCCTAGATTGCAAGAAAATTAGAAGAAACTAAATTCAAACAAACTCAATTCTCTCAAAACCCAAAGCTCACAACAAATTACAATTAATTTTAATAAATATTACATTAAATTATCTTTCAGATGAGACCAAAAATGTCCCATTTGGCGAAAAACTCAATTTTCTATGAATTTTAGAAAATCTAGGCATTTTTTGAATTTTTTAATCCAATTTTGGCCAAATCAGTCGCCGGTGCCAATCATTGGCAATGATTGGCACCGGAACGGCATCAACAAATGGTGGCGCAACACATGGCGTAGCGGGACCCTTCACTTAAATGAGTTAGTGATCCATTAGGACCGCTGACCCAGCCAGTAATGAACCAACGACCACGATCATGCCACGCAGGCACCCTTAATCATGGAATAACTCTGCTCGTCCTGTGGGAGAAGACCGCGCGGTCTGGCTTGATCCAAATCGTCCGAACTTTGATTGGACGGTCCAGATCTGCCGAAATTCTGCAGTTCATTTTGAATGGAAACTTGAAATGACCATATCTTCCAAAATACTCAACGAAATCTAACAAAATTTGAAACATAGCTTGGGGACAACATAATCTTATAATGCTTGGAGTTTGGAGGCTCCATGCAGTGCAAAATTGCTACAGTTTTAAATTAAAATTTAAACTCAAAATGAGCATAACTTATAATCTAACTATCAATTTTTTAAGATCTTGGTCTCCTTTTGCTCCTACTGATGTCCTCTATAAGTTTGGTGAAGATTATGAGAGCTTTTGATGGTTGGATCCAAAGTTATGCTAGAAAACCCTCTTTCTCTCACTAAAATGTTATCTCCTCACTAAAATAGTGATTTGAGGCTTGGAAATGGCGAAGAGAAGCTTGGAAAGGCCTTAGAAGTGGTTGGAGAAGATGGGTAAGATTTTTTTTGGAAGGTTTTTTAACTGCTGAAGTTGGAGCTTAGATGATATGAGAGGGGATTATCCCTTAGGTCAAGTTTCCCCTCTCCTAAATCCTTTGATTTTGAATGGATGGATTTGATTCAATTAAGGGAGCCTTGGATGCATGACATGTGTCCCCTAAACTGCCCAAAGTCAGGGAATAGGGTTGGTGGTGAGTGTGACCTCTCTTAGTCCATGGGAAAGGGGACCACACCTTTTTCCCCATTTGGATGAACCAATGCTTGGCTTAGTTTTGGGGGCTGGCTTGAGATCTCTTATAGAAGGAAATAGTGTTGCAACCCATGACCCCGAGTTTGAGATTTTGATGATGTCAAATAATGAGTGTTTTGGAACAACCTTTCATTGAATACTATTTTATTTGCTATTGTCCTTGAGTACTAACATTTCAGGAAGATCACAAGTGACTCAGGACGAAAGGAAGACTCAAGAAAGGGTAGATTAGGAGTATGAGTCAAACATTATATTTTTCTATTTATTTTATTTTATTTTATTGAGTCTGGCCACAAAATGCATAAGAGTAAGAGCAACCATGCACACACACAGTGGGAGAGTTTGTTTTTAAATGAAAATTGTCATAGAAATTCTTCTCTGTAGATCGTACTGTACGATGTTATTTCGTACCGTACGATCAGAGCTATGTGGATGATTCTGTGAATAGATCATACTGTATGAATATTTTCGTACTGTACGATATGTTCACATCCAAAACCCTAGCCGTAGTTTAATTTGAGTAAGTGATTTTGCGCCGCTCGTATTGTATGAACGTGTTCATACTGTACGATCTATTTTTAATACTTACTTAAATTAACCCGTAATTAGTGCATGTAATCCAGGCCTAATTAATTTTTGAACATCGTACTGTACGAACTGGATCGTACCATACGATGAACAGAGACGACATCTGATCGTCCAGACTATCGTCCTGTACGAATAGTGTTTTATGGATGGAACCGTACGATATTATATCGTACAGTACGAATTGTTTTTGAACTGTTCGTATATCTTCGTACCAGGACGACGTCTGTTTATGCATATCGTACTGTACGATGTTTCATCATACTGTACGAACAGTAACGGCTACTTTTGAAATCAGAGGTTTTTGGAGCCCGTTTTTAAATGTCAATCAAGTCTTTTTTCAGTAAGAATCACAGAGGGGGTGAACGTGGTTAGAGAGGGATTCCAAGGGAGAGAGCTCTAAATAAATTCTTGAGGGTTGAGAGAGGAAGGAGGAGGTGAGCGTTGTGAGGGAGAAGAGGTGTGAGGGAGATCACACGGTTGCTCCAAGCTTGCTGCATCTTGTTCCTCCTGTGGCCCTAGAAGGATTTGAGGGAGGATCTCCAAGGGAAAGGCTCGTCTACATCCGTTGCCTTGAGGTTCTCTACCTTCTCCAGGAAGGAGAAAAATGAGAAGGTTCTCTGCCGTCACCAGGAGGGCAAAAACAGAGTTTGACACTCCGCCACGCCGGGTTGGTGAAAGGGAGGTTTGTAAAGGCTTCTACGACTTGCCGAGGGGGGCAAAAGGTGAACTATTTTAATAGTGAAAATCCCGGAGCGGAGGACTCCGGGGAGTGGACGTAGGTCATATTTTGACCGAACCACTATAAAAATTCTTGGTATATTTTTTCCTTATCGTCGTTTACTTTTTACTTGCATTTAATTTTCATAACAATTGCATGGTGAAATTTGTGGAAGAAAAATTGTTTAAAATTTTGTTGTAGAATTTCAAAAATAACAAAAAAATTAGAACTCTTGTTTAGGGTTATTTTTATTAAGGAAAAGATTTTCACAATTCACCCCCCCCCCCCCCCCTCTTGTCATTTAGTAATTTCAAATAGGTCACTCTCCAGCAGATTTGAGCAGGTTTTAGACTAAGCCATGGATTTCCAAGGTGGCTTGATGATGTGGCCTTGATATGGCCTCATTCCATGGGCTTGAAATGATCTTGTTGACTCATTGACCCATTGACCAATCAATGATGGCTGGGATCAGCTTAGAGAAGGTCAAGGGAGCTATAGGGATCTATCCTAAGGAGTTTGGAATCAAGGGGTTAAAGCTTTGAGCAAATACATGAAGTTGGAGAGGGTTTTGACCTTTCCAAATGGGTTGACCAAGTCAACCTAAGAGAAGGATTGACTTGAAAGTCTTTGGACATGTGAAGGGTGTCCAATTAAATAATTTTGAAGGGTTAATTTGATTCAAATGGGTTGAATGATTGAATTTGACAAGTGTGTAGGTTAGAGGTTGATTTGGTCAACCATGGTTATCTTGGTCAACCTGGTCAAACCATGAGTTAAGTTTGGGTCAAACAAGTTCAAGAGTGTTTTCAGATTAATGGAAGTGATCCCATATATTAGGTAGGTCATTTGGGTTGAAAATGGATGTTTAAATCCATTAAGGGCATTTTGGTCAATCATTGTTGACTTGGTCAACCAGGTCAAACCAAAGAGTAAGTTTGGGTTCAATGTATTCCTAAAGTTATTTAGGATCCATTAGTTATTTGGAGTTTGATACGGGTTTGACATGTTGAAATTTGGGGAAAAGACTAAAAATCTTCTTAAAGGGTATTTTGGTCTTTTTTGACCCCTATTCAAACTTGGATCAAATTGGGTCTGGGAAAGTGTAGGCTGCTAGTAAATATGTCATGGGGGAGGCCATGGACATGACCAAGTGGTTTGGGGAAGGTCCCAAGGTCAAATTCCATAGGGTGACAAGTCTAGTGGCATAGACCGTAAATATTTGAATGTTTTACAACCATTGGAATTGAGTTTAGTTTTTGGGCTTAGAAACATTGAATTGAGCTCAAAATTAGAGGGTTGACCCTAGAGACATGTCTTATCAACATGTAATTTATATACTTTGAATTGGAGGTCAATTAATTGGGTTTTGAAGTATTTGAAAAAGCACTGGATAAGGCCTTTAGAACCTAAGTAGGGCCTTGGATTTTGGTCTAGGTGTCCTAAAATCTAGATTGATCCTAGAGACTAGAAATTAGAAGGATCCTATGATCTAGGAAGTCCTAGGCTCTAGAGTTCAGAAAAAAGTCAAACTAACCTCATCCAAAAATGAGGTCAACAAAAGTCCCCTCAAACTTAAAGGGAAATTCTATAAGATGGTGGTTAGACCTCGAATGCTTTATGGTGTAGAATGCTGACCATTAAAAAAGAAGCATAATATTGATTTAAAACAAACAAATAAAATGGTTTCCTTTCAATAACCCGGTTATGAGAGTAAATGATATTTCTTTCTTAGATTTAAATAAGATTTAAGGCCGCATATCTTCTAATAATTGATTTCATAACTATGTAGGGAATGTTTGCTTTAACATCTAAATGAATATCCAAGAAGAGAGATATTAGATATATAACATATTGTTAATGGGCCAAAGAGGATTGATAGATGAATTTATGCATGGAATTGAGACTTTTATTCAAGTTACATCTTAACTATCTTCCTCTAAGTTTGTTGGAATTTTTTTATGTTTTATCGATTTACTAATTGCTTCTTTTAATATAAATGACTTTAAGTGACAATCCTCCTCATAGATCCTTCACTTAAAATTTTTCTCATAAGAAACATTCGAGCGTTGGACCAAGAAGACCTAGATATGGTAATGAACGTGAGGGGCAGAGATCAGTTCCACTAGTGATACCATCACAACCACCACCTAGTAGGCAGTAGCAGCCCCCTAGTGAGCAGGGTCAGGGACAGTCAGATCCACCTATGGTTGGAGTACCACCATACTTTCCTGAGTACTTCCCTCATACGTCGACGAGTCCTCGATTTCCCTCTCTAGATCAGACACATGCATCTCCATTCTCTCTATATTACCCCTCACCAACATCACAAACTAGTTCATCCACCATCCCTTACCCTTTTTACCCCCACCTATATTATTACATATATCCTATGCAGCCAGAATACAGTGGACCATCTACATAAGGAGAGGTTTGTGTTGGGGATCCTACAACTATAGCAGATAAGCATCTATACATTGAGCCTGAGAGCGATACGTAAGTTCAGTTTATTTTGTAAAGTTATTATAATTTGATATATTATATATTATTAACAAAAAATTTAATCTGCAGCTTCAATCTCTTAAGGTCACACACCCATAAGATTCGGAACATCATATGGAGCAAATATGATGCTTCTTAGTTATCATGGAAGAAGATCTTAAAGAAAATTAGGTATATATAGTTAGAGAATGTCAAGTATATTTATTTGGCTTGAATTAAAATATTTGATTTATTTTATATTAAAATTATTTATTATGCCTATATTTTTAACATAAAGATTTTATGTGGTTGTCTGAGCATGGTATGAGGATCAGAACAAATTTGAGAGTGGATTGACTCGTCTTAGGGATATGTTCACGGATATTAGAAAGTTCGGGCAGCGTCCATTATAGATTAGAGAGGGCATATGTGCAGATTTGAGTAGAGCTTGGGCGAGCCTTGAGTTCACAAAATTGAGAGAGAAAAATAAGAAGAATAGGGCATATGATTGTGGGGGTTTAGGAAGCTCTCTTCATACTGGTAGATTTGTGCCTCATACTGAATATATACAATAATTGATAAAAGCTTTAAATTAGTTTTATATATATATATATATATATATATATATATATATATATATATATATATATATATATATATATATATATATATATATATATACTATTTAAACTATATCTTCTATTTTTAGAAAAAGTTTTTTGGTCGGGAGTCGACACCACTAGAGTTACATACAAGAACTCACCAACATCAAGCTGACCATCAGTAGGTTGGT
Organism: Dendrobium huoshanense; assembly: GCA_016618105.1. NCBI lineage: Eukaryota > Viridiplantae > Streptophyta > Magnoliopsida > Asparagales > Orchidaceae > Dendrobium > Dendrobium huoshanense. The sequence continues at coordinate 51,330,203 of CM028356.1, read as the reverse complement.
AAAAAGGTAAAAAAAGCTCATATGAATATAATTTTTGGAGTAATAAAATATAATATTAGATTTTTTTTAATATAAAATTATTTTATGGATTTATTCTGGCATGAAGATATTATACGAGTTTGAGAAAGTCATCAGTCTACTGGTGAGGGATCATCTTTAGGATTGACTCAGTATTTTGAGTATCATATGTGGTCAGATATTATCGAAGGAAGGCAGAGGAGGATGGAACATATGAGGACAGTTCATCTACATCATTATTTTATGATGCTAGTGGAGCTGAAGAAACTGTTAGCCAAAGGGTTGTTGCTCTGATGAGAGATAAAGAGGAGATGAGAAAGATTCAAAATGAGATGCAGACAGAACTACGATCCTATAGAGATAAAAATCAAAGAAGGAAAGAGAAAGAGCAAACAAATGAATCTAAAGGTAGCGAGGACACGAAGGATGATTAGTGATGTTATTTATTTGATAAACTTTTTGGTGTATTCTGAACATCTTATTGTGAATTTCATATGTTATGTTTATTATAGAACATATACATTTCTATTTGTTTAAACATTTATTTATGTTTATTGTGGATTTTAATTTATTGATTGTGTTTTGATATTGAATGTTATATATGTTAATTTTGAACTCCATTTATATGGGTTGATTATAGTGGCGTGTTGCCCTTATGTGTTATATGTGTTTTGAATTATATGCATGTATTATGGAAATTAGAGTAAATAGAGGGGGGTTGTCAATTTTTTTCTGAAAATGCTTAGATTTTTTATGGCTAATCAGTGGTTTGGATGCCGGAAACTTTGATAGCGGATGCTTATTTTAACCGCCAAAATTTTAATATAGCCGCCGGTAAATACCGACAGCTTACGATGATAAACTGTCGGTCAACCAGTGGTCAACCAGCTACTAGATCGTTGGTAAAACCAACATTTGAGATGGACAAAAAGCTAATCATCGGCGCTAGGGCCGCAGAAAATTACCGGTTGTGTATGCCGCCAGAAATTATCGGTTGTGTATGCCGCCAGAAAGCCACCGATAAAATTAACTGCTGAAAATTGACCGCCGTAATTCATTTCCTACGTGCTTTATACTGATGGTCTATAAACCATCAAAAAATCACAAGTACTTTTCAAAGCCATCAAAAATTAATTCTAACCGCCAAAAAAACTATTGGTAATTGACAATTTTTCTATAGTGAAGTGAAAAAATATTAAATTCTAAAATTTGTTATTTTTAAACTATGGAAATATCACTTAGTATGCTAATCCCTATATACAATATGATTTATATGAAACATAAAATCATATTTTTACTTGATTGTCCTGTAGAATGCATTTCATATAGTAGCTATGTATTAATTACCATATTATTATCATATGTTAACTAGATTAAATTAATAAAAATATTATATAATATTATATACATCATAAAATATGAATAATTTAAATTTTGGATTAGTTTAATTAAGGAATAATAATATGATAGATTAAATTTGATAATATTGTTCGATATACATCATATTAGTTCATTTAAAATTAATTTAGGCATCTCGTAATTAATGCAAATTTATCTTATCTTTTTTTTTTTTTTTTTTTGAAGAAAGCAATAAAAATGCTTTATTAAGGAAAAAAGAAATAGAAATTACAATCTAATACCATCCTATTCCTTCATTAGCAACTTAATGAAGGTAGGGCGGATTTTGCTATTCACAACATCTTCCCAAATAAAAGAACTAAAACATGCATAGTTAGCACATAGATCAGTTAACTTATTGCTTCCTCTATTCACAAAATTAAAAATAACTAAATTGAATTCTTTAATAAAAGAGAAATCTATGAAATCATTACCTCCTTTTTCCACCATCCTCTTGATGAAATTGATAACATTATTATTATCACCTTCAATAACCAATCCTTTATAATTCTTCATCCAATCTCTGATTACACTCTTCAGCGATAAGATTGACTGAAGTTCCATAGTACCTGAATCCCAGTGCATAAAATCTTTACTAAAAGCTAGCAAAAACCTCCCAAGATGATCTCTAAAAACTCCTCCAACTCCGACTTTATAGGAGTTATGAACGACGGCATCAATGTTGACTTGATCCAATCAGACGGAGGAGGATGCCAAATGTTGAGCAGCCTAGATGGTTGAATAGCACCCTCGTTGCCTGAGAATGTACAGCTGGAATTCCTGTACCCAACGGTAAAGCAGACCGCAATAGAGGCTATTATTAGTGGACTTAAAATCTTCTTCTCATGAACAAACAAATTCCTGGATTTATAGAAATGATAAATGATATTTTAGTAAAGGCTTTTCATCGAAGAGCTTTGAACCTCAAGCCACTTAAAGCATTCTTCCAGTGACTGGAATTTAGGAATTCCGAACCCCCACTTGTTTAAAACTTCCACAACCTCTAGCAATTTATTACATCCATAAATTATGTGGTCATTATTTTCCACCATTTCACATCCTCTAGGACATAAGTCAAAGCCTTGAAGCCTTCTATAACACAGAAATTGGTTTGTAGGAATAGCTTCATTTAGTAATCTCCACCATAAAATGTTAACTCTAGGAATAAGTTTGGATTTCTCAAACCACCTCCAAATTTTTACCTCAGAATTGACGGGTACATCTGTTTCAGCTACTAAGGCTGTTAATGATTTTCCAGAAAACTTGTGAATTAGCTCCAATCAGTCTTCTTCCTTTCTATGAATCTGAATTGAGGATATTAGCTCCAATAAATCCTTACCAAAGAATTTCTGCATCTCTTGAACGTTCCATACTCCATTGCTTATGAATCTCTCCACCAATTGATCATCTTCCAACAAAGGATTGATGAAGGTTGGCCAAAACAACACTCTTATCAAAGATCCATGTATCTTTTAACAAATTGACTGAACTGCCATTACCAATACTCCATCTAACTATTAGCTTCAAGAAATTCCCTCCATTACAAATTAATCCCCATGATATCGATCCATTTTTCCTTACTGAAGCTTCAAACTGAATTGGACCATATTTGGGGAATAAAACTTTATGCATAAGGGACTCTTTCTCTTGACAATACCTCCATGCAAGCTTGGCCTTTAAAGGCCCTGTTTTCTTCAAGCAAGAGTTAATGCCGAGTCCTCCCCAACTCTTTGGTTTACATAATAAGTGTCAGCTAGCGTAATGAAGTTCATTGCTTCCATCTCCTTTGCTCCAAATGAATTTTCTGCATGCCTTTTCAACTTCAATCAGAATTTGTTTAGGGACCAATGACAAAGTTGTATGAAAAGTAGTTAAAGAAAGTAAAACTGAATTCACCAAAGTAATTTTTTCGGCTAATGAGAGCAGTTTCCCACCCCATATACTTAGCTTATTCAATACTTTATCAATAATGAACTGAAAATCAGCTCTTTTCAGCCTCCTTAACGCCACCTTGGTTCCTAGATAAGTGAATTCATGATGTTCCTTGAACTTCATTATTTTACAAATCTTCTTCCTTATCCCTTCCCTTTCTTCATTGACCTTCCAAAAAGAACTCCAAATTTTTGTAAGTTGATTTTTTGACCTGTCCATCCACAGAACTTCAAAAGAATACCTTTTACCTCTCTAACAGATTTCAAGTTAGCTTCAGAGAAAACCATGATGTCGTCGGCATAGAGCAAGTGAGAGACCTTGGGACTATTTGAAGAAATGCTAATCCTAATAGAATTCCCCCTTTGTAAGAATGAATTATATAGTAATTGAGCACACAACACAAACAAAAAAGGGGAAAGAGGACATCCTTGGCGAAAGCCACATTTAGCATCAATCCACTTTGAATAGATTCCACTAACAAGTAAAGAAAATTTAGGTCCAATAACACATTCCATAATAAGATTAGCATAGAAATTTGGAAATTCAAAATACTTTAGAACATTTTTCAATGTTGGCCAACCCATGGAGTCATAGGCTTGCTCCATATAAATCTTGAATGAGACCATCCTTTTAGAAGAATTGGAGTGCCTGAATTTGTGAAAAACTTCTTGAGCTACTAGAACGTGATCTGAAAGAGACCTCCCTTTCATGAAAGCCACTTGTTCTTTAGAGATTAACTTTGAAATAACAAACAAGAGTCTATTAAGGAGAATTTTAGCCACAATCTTATAAACCGAGTTACATAAGCTAATTGGCCTATAATTGGAAGGAGATGTACGATTCTTAATTTTAGGAATCAAAACAATATTTGTGTTTTTCCAACTATCATTCATCTTACCACTTATTAAAAAGTGATTCATGGCTTTCCATAAATAAACCTTAATGATGTCCCAATAGAATTTAAAAAATGAGTAAGTCATACCATCTTAACCCGGTGTTATATTACCTCCAAGCTTTTTAATGACCTTCTCCAGTTCTTCAATTGTAAATCCTATGTTCATAAACTTTTTATCACTTCTTCCAAGGTATTAACAGGAACCTGCCATCCTTTCAATATACATTCCCTATCTTCCCATTTGCTGTTAAAGAACCGAAACAACACTTCCTCTATATCTTTTTGATTCTCAACCATGTCTCCTTACTCATTTTTGATATTATGGATGTAGTTTAAATTCCTCCTAGCACTTGCAAAAGCTTGGAAGAATCTGGAGTTTGTGTCCCCATCCGTTAACCACTTAATTTTTGCACGTTCTCTCCATGTAGTATTGAACCGGGCTAAGATAGAATTGAGCTCCTCTATTTTAGCTTTCAATTTCCACTGTTCATCCTCTAAAAGCTCCCCAACGTCAGCTTCCTTCTCCTATAAAATTAGAATATCTGCTTTTAGCTCTTCTTTAGAAAGACTGAGCTCATTAAACTTAGCTTTACTCCAATAATGAAGATTCCTTAAGGACCTTTTAATCTTTTGGTTTAAAGCTTGAGAAGGATCTCCTTGAGCTTTTCTTCTCCATGATTCTCTCACTATTACTGTGGAAGCAGGAATTGAAGTCCAAACCTTTTTCAAATCTAATAACCTTTCTGGTTGGAGAACTAAAATTTAGCAAATTCAGTAAGATCAGACTATGGTCCGAAGCAATCCTTGTCAAATGCCTTTCCATTAATCCATGAGGAGAGTTAAAAGCAGCTAAATTAACAAGGCACATATCCAGCTTTTCCATGATCCTTTCAGCTCCTTTCTTGTTGTTACACCATGTGAACTTGGGACCAACACAAGTAACCTCATGCAAATCATTGCAAGAGATAAAAGACTTCATTTCCTTAGTCCCCAGAATAAATAAAAACTTCCTCCCTCCTTTATTTTCCTCCTTAGACAGCAATCAATTGAAATATCCTCGATCCTATAACCATAGGAACATCTTTGACCATTAGACGATCCAAATCGTCCCATAGAAACCTTCTTCTGTAAACATCTTTGCTCCCATAAATGGTAGCTATCCTCCAAGTTCCTTTGTTGAGAACATCAAGGTCACCTACCACAAACTGTGTTGATGCTTCCACTATTTTGAATGAAGCCGTCCCTTGCTTCCAAATCAACAAAATTCCTCCTGATAGGACCTCAGAAGGAACATAAAAGAAATCTCAACCTTCTCCAAACATCACCTTAATGAGCTTACTATCAACCACTGTCAACTTTGTCTTTATCAACCTGAGAAAGAATAAACCATAATCTCTGATGAACTCCCTTGCATATAGGGAAGCTTTCATTTTTCTTGCTCCCCTGCAATTCCAAAATCCGATATAAGACATTTAATGGTCTAAAGGGAAAAGGTTCCCCGCCCTTCCTTTCACATCTCCTTCCAGATTTCTACTTCTTGGAACAAATTTGATGGGACCAAGTCCCCTAAGTTTCTTAGCACCTTTTCTTTTAGATTTACTAGATCCATCCTCATGCATAATGGATTTATCCTCCAAGGAATCAAATGTTGTTGATACATCTTTGTTTATTCCAGCTGGAACCAAAATAGAATTACTTTCTTCAACAGTAACTTCTTCAACATCACCAATTATTTCTCCTTCCTCCCCCAAATTGTTTAAAACTTCATACTGATTTGGATTGAAAAGAATTCCATCAAGATCACCTCCCTTGGAAACTTTGTATCCTTCTCTGTTGACTGCTATGTTTTCAGTTATCACCGACGCCTTCACTTTCTCAATTATCTTCTCAACAATCTGATGTTCTACATTCAACTGAATAGAGTTATTAATGTCTCCACCTTGGTCCTCACTTCTTTCAGCTACTGCTTTGAAAGATTTCTTGTCGGAAGTTGGTAACCTCTTCCATTTGTTTTGAAAATTGCTAATCTTTCTTTTCTTCCTTCCGTAATCAACATGGATCCATGGCCCATAGCTATCATCTTTGGCCTTATAGTGGTTTACCTCCATCAGTTTTGGATTCTCCTTTGATCCTATTAACTTTCCGTCCTCAAAAACCAACTTAGAACTGCCAAGACTAGCAAATGTCTCTGAACTTGAATCTGCACAAAATGTCTCCACATGACCAATTTTCCCGCATTTGAAATAGATGTTTGGTATCTTCTCATAGCTTATTTTTTGGAAAATTTTCCCAAAGCACCTTCAACCCAAACTCCCTGTTGAAGTTTGTCTTCCAACTTGATCCTGACACAAACCCTGGCAAATTCACGCCTCCCCCACTGGAATATATTTTCATCTATCAAGAATGGTTTATCAACCATAGATGCAACTCTACACACATTAATTATATCCCAGCTTTGCAAGGGGAGATTGGGTAGCCTGATCCAAATTGCCCGTCAATCCTTTCATTGATGAGGGATCAAAACTTGGGGACCATTTATCTAAACCAACAATGCTTCTGTTTACAAACCAAGGTCCATTGTTTAAGACTGCTTCCATAGCTTCAGATTCCTCAAAAGCACATAACACCCAACCACCTCCAAGCAGAGTCATGTAAAATCTGCCATACTGATTCCACTGCCTCCTTAACTCCTGCCCGATAATATGGTAGGTTGCATTGCCCAACACCTTAACAACCAAGGACTTTTGCAATTTGGAAGTGTTATCTGGCTCATTTTGCTGATGTAATTTCACCACACCATTCTCCATGAAATTTACCCCAAAATCAAAGTCAATGCTTTTGAAATTCGGCTTCATATTCCAGGCATTCTCCATGGATTTGTCAGTTTGAGGTGGAATAACTGCTCGAGCTCCTCCAACAGAGATGCATTTTCCCAAAGTTGCAGAATCGCATACACGAACATTCTCCCATCCCTCCTTAGCTGAAGGTTCTTCACGAGTAACATCTCCATTAGTCTGCTTAGCAAAATCTATAATGACACCTTCGACCAATTGATTTTTCTTCGTTACCTCAGCCTTCTTACAACCTAATGAGGAATCTTTTACTGAATCGAATCCTCCTACTATCGACATTTCTTCAATAGAACCAGTACCAGCCTTATTCATATAAAAACTGAAGTTATTGTTATTAGCAATCTGTTCTTCCAGCATGATCTTCTTCCCTTTTCCAACATATTCCATATTTTTCTTAGGAGAGAGGTAACCTCCCTCATTTATCACAAGAGGTTTAGCAGATTTAAACCTCAGTTTAGATTCACAATCAAACACCTTATCGTCATCACCGAAAGCTGGGGGAGATGCGTTATGATTCAAATGAGGAAGGATTCTTACTGGAGGATTCAAAAAGGTACGACCTTCTCCAACGCCGGAGGATGGCGGTCGGTGGCCCTCAACCGTCATCGGAGAGGAGAGCAATTCGCGGGATCACCAGAATTCAAAAATCTATTTTTCTTTTCTCTCACTAGAAACTTGGAGTTTCTCTAAGCCCTTTACTTGGCTAAAAAATTATAATATTAAAATTATAAAATTTATCTTATCTGGATTGTCTGAATATAAGGCATATTGTACAGTATGATCAATTTATAAAATTAAAATTTTTAATTTCTCTTATATATGCATTTTGATTGTTTCATGAGTTTCTTAAATTGGAATACATATACAAAGTGACTAAAAAAATAAGAAAATTATAATTCATGAATATGATTGGTATAACTCTCGTATGAGTTATCTTTGCCTCTTTGTGAAACTTTAAATTGCTAAATTTTGTTCATGATATATATTTTTTCTTGAGTTATGTTCATTGTTTGAGTCCTTATATGTTCTAGATTTGCACACCCACATATAGACTTTATTTACTTCTATAATCTATTAGAACTAAAACATATACTAATAAAGATTAGTCCACAATATATAATTTCAACCATATTATGTTTGCAATCATAAAAAACCCAAAATATAGCTCTAGGATAATGGGAACAACATGGACTATAATTCTCAACATCGCACTACTAGATCCCTTTTCATTCTAGGACATGTTTCCATGGAGTGATCAACTCAACATAAATTACCTCAAATCCTTTAGTTAGATCCCTATAGGAGGTGAAACTCTCTCTAATAAATCTATAAATGAACATCTAATATCTTGGACAATAAGTGATCATATGTTACTAAGTTCTTGAAACTAAATAACTCCAAGATGTATGCCATGCATTTCTTACGACTTACAAGTGATGATGCTTACTATTTTTTTTTCTCTTAGTGTGTCCTCCTCATTTGTTATGACCAATCAATCCTCTTCTCTTCCATCTCCCAATTAGACCACATGATGAGTTTTTTTTTTCATCAAACTTTGAAAGGTCTCTCCTAATTCTCTCTCAAAATTGTTTTTTTTTTATTTGTTGTTTGTGGAGTTAGAGCGCAATACAAATTTGGTTTATTTGAAGATACTGGTGGCATAAACTATAAGTTAAAGTATATTTTACTTGATTGGGCTTTATAAAGGAAGCGGTTAACCTCTTTGGAGAATAACTAATGATCTTATCAAGATTATAACTATAGAGCAAGAAGCTTCAAGAAAATTTGGAAATAATTATTTGTCTATAAACTACAAAATGAGGTCATATATTTGCATGCACATGCACAAACATCTCCCGTTATTTTGAAGTGTGGTCCATAATCGATGGTATAATATATGTTATAGGAGAATCACAAAAAATCAAATAAATTATATTTGTATAATTTTTCTTGTAGCAAATTAAGTTAAATGTTGTAGAGACGAGGATGCTCAAGTAGATGAGTGGATTTACACTTAGAGACAAAATGGAAATTGAGTATATATGGGAAAATGTTAGAGTAGCTCTAGTGGTAGATAAGATTAGAGAGAGTCACCTTAGATGGTTTGGGCACAAAAAGGGTTAGCCTTCCAATGAAATGGTTGTAATAACCTAATTTCCAATTTTTAGATTTTGTTATGTGGGCACTATGGCCCTAGCGTTGGCGACATCTCAACTTTGAGCTCTCAAGAAAATTGAGAAAATGAGGAATTTAGTGTCCACTATGGCACCGGGGTGACTCTGCCATGGAGCTGAGTCTCGAGTGGAGAGAATTTAGGATAATCTACCCTAATGACATGGTTTGGGCAACTCTACCATGAGGCAAAGATTCTCTGGGAGTATAGTGGTGCTGGAGAGTTAAGCATCATGGCACTAGGTCAAAATGGTAGTTTTTAAATATTAAAATAACTAAATACAATTTTAATTTAAAAGTTCGTTAGGGATGTTAAGCCCTATAGAACTGGTCCAAGCTAACAAAGAGGGGGGAAGGTGAATTGGTATTTTAAAAAATTCTTTTCACAAAAAAGTAAAATCACATAAACCAAAATCACATCACAAGAAAAATAAGCGAGGAAATTAAAGTACGGAAGCAAGAAACAAGATCACAGAAATTTATAGTGGTTCGGTCAACTCGACCTACGTCCACTCCCCGGAGGCACTCTCCGAGTATTGCACTACAATCGTGACTCTCCTTTAGCCCCCACATCTAGGCGGAGAAGCCTTTACAAAAAACCTCTTTTTGCCACCCCGGCAAGGTAGAGAACCTATCTCCTTTTGCTTCCTCCTGAAGCTAAGAGAGAACCACTATCAATTGTTGAATACTTACCTCTAACGACCCTTCCACGGATGGGAAACTCTAGACGAAGAAGAAGTAGAGCGATCCTTGAAGCAACCCTTGTGAATCCTCTCACAAGCTCCCCCTCATAAGATCCTCTCTCTTTCTCTCTCTCTCTCTTTCTCTCCTCAAGGTCTTCTCAGGTCAAGAAAATAGCAAAAGATGTTCAAAAATGTTGAACAAGAGATCTTAAATATAAGAGCTTCAAAGGAGCTCATTAATTGTAAGTTGCTGACTATATCGTCCAGGGCGATGTCCATATCGTCCTGGCCGATCAGTACAAATTCCAAGAGATCGACCAGAGCATCGCCCTGAATGCAAACTGGACGATTGAAAATTGGCTTGATCGTCCAGGATGATATTACGATCGTCCCGGCCGATCAGTTCAAATCAGAGGAAAATCGTCCAGAGCATCGCCCTGAATGCAAGCTGTCTGATCCAGATCGTTCAGGAGTAACTAAGGTTTTTTTACTAGATCGTCCTAGCCGATCCTGCGATCGTCCAGGTTGATGTGATCGTATCAATTATTCTAAATAACTGCCTTGGTTGTCTGATCAATTAAGGCATAATTTGTGAATATCGTCCAGGCCAATCCTAGATTGTCCTGGCTGATTACCAAAAATACAGAATACCTTAATTGTTTATGGCGACAATTTCTTTCTATTTTGAGCCTGTCGTCCTGGCCGATACACGTATCATCCAGGCCGATTTGCTAATGTCGGCTACCTTAATTAAGAACCCCTGATTAGATTTTCTGTTTTAAGCCCGATCGTCTAGGCCGATGTAAATATCGTCCTGGCCGATTGGAGTAAAAATAGAAATTCTAAGTCTCTCAAGTGTGTGTGGGTAGGGTTACTTTGCATTAGTCACACCAAAGATTACAATTGACTCAAGAAAGGAAAATTAAAATTACAAATTGACTCAACCCTAATCTACCCCATCTTGAGTTGGCTCCATTTTTCCGTTCGATCTATGATTCCTAAAAAGTTAGTAGTAAAAGATAGTCCAAGTCAAGTAAGAGTGTTTGCCAATCATCAAAATATATTTCATAGACCTGAATTTGCAACAAGCTCCCCCTTTTTTATGATGGCAAAACACTATGAAAAAAAATTTAAAAGATAGCAGTGTGGTGCAAGACATATCCTAAAACTACTCCCCCTTTTGACATCTCAAAAAGGAAGGAACCAAGAACAGAAGCAAACCTCAACACACATTTTTTTATGGCATGAAGATGATGTAGTCTTCCATGTGATTGATTTTAAAAACTTGTGAATTAATGAGTTAACAACATCAATAATCCAAAGAACAGTAGAATATCCGATCATGATTACCCTTAGCTCAGACTTTCTCTTAGGGTAGAATCGTCTTTTGAAATCAATGACCTAACTCAAAAAATCAATTGGATATGAGGAACAAGAATCCATTCATTACTTGGTTTAATAAAAAATATCTTATAGAATAATGAATTAAAGTAAATTTGTCACAATCTCAAAATAATCGAAATCAAGCCTTTGATACATGAAAACTAATAAGTTTTTAAAGGATTTGAAAAGAGAGAGAAGCTTGCTTTTTAGTGGGCTCATTTTACGCCTCTTGTCAATTGATTGGTGCTTGTGCACATCTTTTCCTTTTTGATATATAATTTTTCAATTTGGCATCATTGCGCATCTTTTGTTGGCATCATTGGGCAATTTTTTTATTTTTTTCAAGCTCCATTCTCTTTTACAACTATTAAAAAGTTCTTAGTTGTGAGTGTATCTTCTAGATATTAGAGAATAGGGGCTCTCTCTCTAACATAGAGAAGAACTATCCACAAAATAGAATCAATTAACCAATGGAAAGATCAACGAGGAATCTTGATGTGACAAAAAGACTTTAAGCATTATAAATACAAGATAGATTTGCTTAAGCGAGTTTAGAAAGGATCTAAAATTCATACACAATTTTTTATTTGAAATAGATTTTTGATTAGAAAAGAAAACTATCCCACTAAAATAGGTTAGAGAAGGAGACACAATCAACGAAATATTCTTACCATCTAAAAGATTAAGAGATGTAAAACATTTACTACAAATTAAAAAAAAAACAAAGACAAGGCATACGATATCATATCAGCGATGATTTTTGAAAGCTAAAAAGCAATAAAAAGAAAGCAAGCCAAATCAAACAAAAAGAAAAGAAAACAAAGTGCAAAAAGGAAAAATAATTAAAAAAACCAAATAGAGCAAATAGAAGATCAAGTTTATGCAGTTATGTCAATCACACCCAATCTGGTCCTTAAAGAGCTGAAAGTGTCGAAGGCCAGTGGTTTAGTAAAGATGTCACCCAGTTGATTTTCAGTTGTCATATGATGTAACTCAATGTCTCCCTTAGTCACATGGTCTCTAATGAAATAATGCCTAATGTCAATGTGCTTAGTCCTTGAATGTTGGATATGAATCTTAGATATGCATATGGCATTAGTGTTGTCACAAAATATTGAGATGGTGCCTACAGGTAATCCTAAATCCAATACCTGTTGTTTCAACCAAAGGACTTGGGTCACACAACTTCCAAGAGCAATGTACTCAGCTTCAGCAGTGGAAAGTGCAATAGAATTTTGCTTCCTACTAGACCATGAGACCAAAGATTTTCCTATGAATTGACAAGTTCCTGAAGTACTTTTTCTATCCACCTTGCATCCTACAAAATCAGAGTCAGAAAAACCAATAATCTCAAAAGAAATTCTTTGTCTAGGGTATCAAATCCCTAATCCTTGGGTCCCCAAAAGGTATCTAAAAATTCTCTTAACTGCAATCAGGTGGGACTCCTTAAGGTCAGCTTGAAATCTAGCACAAAGGAAAACACTAAACATAATATCAGGTCGGCTTGCAGTCAAGTAAGTAAAGATCCAATCATGCATCTATACTTCTTTTGATCAACAGACTTACCACTTGGGTCCTTATCCAATGGAGCACTAGAAGTCATGGGAGTGTTAATTAGCTTAGCTTTGTCCATCTCATACTTCTTCAAAATATTATTTATGTATTTTGTTTGATTTAAAAAGGTTCCATCCTCCAATTGTTTTATGCTAAACCCCAAAAAGTAGGACAACTCTCCCATCAAACTCATCTCAAACTCTCTACTCATTATTTTAGAAAACTCATCACATAATTTCTTATTAGAAGATCCAAAGAGTATATCATCCACGTAAATCTAAACAATGAGTAAATCATCTCCAACTCTCCTAAGAAAAAGGGTGGTGTCTACGCTCCCCTTGACAAACTCCCTTTCTAGTAAGAATGTGCTAAGCCTCTCATACCAAGCTCTTGGTGCCTACTTTAACCCATACAAAGCCTTTTTTAATTTAAAAATATGATTTGAAAATTGTGAACTCTCAAAACCTGGGGGTTATTCTACAAATACTTCTTTTATTTCCCCATTTAAAAAGGAACTCTTAACATCCATATGATAAAGCTTAAATCCTTTATAACATGCAAAGGCTAATAGCACTATAATGGCTTCCAATCTAGCTATAGGGGCAAAGGTCTCCTCAAAGTCTATCCCTTCTATTTGGTTATACCCCTTAGCTACCAATCTTGCTTTGTTCCTAACCACCACTCCTGAATCATTCACTTTGTTCTTAAAGATCCACTTTGTCCCAACTACACTTTGTCCCTTAGGTCTTTCTACAAGCTCCCAAACTTCATTTCTAACAAATTGGTTTAATTCCTCCTACATTGCAAAAATCCAAAACTCATCAGTAAGGGCTTAGTTTATGTTGGTGGGTTCAGTAATTGAGATAAAGGTAGAGTGGTTCACCTCCTTCCTAAGTCCATGTCTAGTCTTAACTCCATTAGAAGAGTATCTTAAGATCAAATCCTTGGGGTGACTTGTAGAGTATCTCCAATCTTTAGGTAAGGTGTGAGAAGGTCCAACCCTTTCCTTCAGATCTAAATTTTCTACTCCTTGGGTGACATCTCCTACTCCTTCTATATTGTGGTGACCTACTACTTTCCCCAAATTTTCTATTCCACTAGTAATCTCTCCAATATCATCATCATCCTCAACTCCATGTTTCTTAGGATCAGACTCATCAAATACTATATGGGTAGTCTCTTCCACCATCAAAGTTCTTTTGTTAAACACCCTAAAAGACTTCCAAACACTAGAATATCCCAAGAACACTCCTTCATCAGATTTAGGATAAAATTTTCCCAAGTGAAACTTTCCATTATTGTGAATGAAAACCTTACAACCAAAGACATGAAGATGGGAAAGATTGGGTGTCCTACTCTTAAGGATCTCATAGGGTGTCTTTTCTAATTTGGCTCTAACGTTCACCCTATTCAACACATAACAAGCTGTGTTAACCGCTTCAGCCCAAAAGTATTTTAGAAATGAATACTCAGCAAGCATGGCTCTAGCGGCTTCCACCAAGGTCCGATTCTTTCTTTCAGCTACCCCGTTCTGCTGAGGGGTCCTAAGAGCTGAAAAGTTATGGCTAATCCCCTTGTCCTCACAAAAATCACCAAATTTTTCATTCTCAAACTCTCCCCCATGATCACTATGGATGGTCAAGATCTCACAACCTAGCTTTTTCTGAATCCAAATAGAAAATGTTTTAAACTCCTCAAAAGACTCATTTTTATGTGAAAGAAATCTAGTCCAAGTGAACCTCGAGTAGTCATCAACAATCACAAAACCATAGACTTTCCCTCCCAAGCTGACAGTGCTAATGGGTCCAAACAAATCCATGTGAAGGACTTCTAAAGGTCTAGAGGTGCTAATGTCCTTAATGGGGTGAAAGGCGAGTGGACTTGCTTTCCTAGTTGACAGGCATCACAAAGGTGGTCTTTTGAAAACTTGAGTTTGGGGACACCTCTAACTAGGTCTTTTTGAGTCACTTTCCTAAGGGTTTTCATACTAGCATGACAAAGTCTCTGATGCCACAACCATTAATCATCAATCACTGTTTTTAAGCAAAATGAAGCAGCATATTCAATGTTATTTAAATCAAGCATGTAGAAGTTGTTGATCCTCTTTCCCTGCAAAATAGTGTTGTTACTTAAACTTACAATGCATGAATTTGCAAAGAATTGTACGATGAAGCCTTTGTCACAGAGTTGACTGATGCTGAGCAAGTTATGCTTCAATCCATCTACAAGCAAAATATTTTTAATCATAAGTTTCTTGGAATTACCAATTATACCTGCGTCTACCACCTTCTTGGTGGTGTTGTCTCCAAGAGTAACCTTGCCTCCAGTCTTGGACTCTAGTACAACAAACTGATTGGCATCACTAGTCATATGTCGAGAGCATACACTATTCAGGTACCACATACTCTCACGAGGCCTTTTGTGAGAGCCCTCCTACAAAATTATTAAATGTTAGATTTAGGAACCCAAGCAGGTTTGGGTTCCTTCTTATAAAGAGTATAATGCAATGCATGTGTGGTATGTTGTGAATCATACACCTTGGGTTTCCACATCCAATGTGTACTATAGTGAACAGTGCAAGTGTGTGAGATGTGTCCTAGCATGCCACATGAAAAACATCTAACTCCAGAAAAAGGGTTTCTTAAATGGTTTGAGTTATAGTGCCTATTCCAAGGTTTTGTCTTTTGATCAAAAGTAGGTGTCATACTAGTTTTCTTGCATGTATCTAATTCATTTTGAATCTTCAAAATTTGTGCTTTTAATATCTCATTCTCAATCCTCAAACTTTTCTCCATCTCTTTAAACTTCTTAAAATCAGTTTCAAGTGATGTGTGTAAAACTTTTAATGCATCATGCTTTTCAACTAATTCACAATGATTTTTATTTAACTCATCAAATTCATCAAGTAAAGTCATATAATTTGAATCAATCGTTTGATGGTCTTTAGTCAAAATTTCATGCTCTTTTTGTAGATTCAAGAATTCTAATTTCAAGCTAGCATGTGTTTTCTTTAATTTCCTATATGATGCATGAATTTTTTCTGAAACTTCAAGAAGTTAATCGTAGGAAATTTCACATACCTCATCTTGATCAAGATTGTCGTCTGCCATCAAGCACAATTTCGATGTCTCATCTTCTGGTTCCGTCTCCGATGAGTCCGATGTAGAATCCGCCCAAAATGCTTTTTGTACTCTCATCTTGTCCTTCCTTAGCTTAGGTTTCTCCTCACCATTTTATTTGCTTGAGTGATCTTTAAGTGTAGGGCAATCAGTTCTCACATGTCCTGGTTTACTGCATTCATTACAAACAACATCAGAAGATCCTTTAGAATGTTTTTAATCCTTACCTTTTCTCCAATGATGCTTTTGCTTCTTCCTTAGAAAGCTTTTGAATTGCCTTGAGCTGAAGGCAACTTCATCGCTCTCAGACCCGGAAGAATTGGAGTCAGATTTGTGTGACTTCAGTGCCACCATTTTCTCTTTCTTTTTCTCACCTGCATCAAGATTTTTTTTATTCACCCCTTACTCGTAACAATTAGTGAGCCAAGTAAGTTGTCAATCGAATACGTGTTCAAATCCATAAATTCAGTTATAGCAGTAATTTTTGCATCAAAAGAGGAAGGTAAGCATCGTAAAATCTTGTTTACTTTTTCAAAGTTTGAAAGTTCTTTTCCTAATGCATGCAGTGAAGTAACTAGCTGACTAAACCTAGTATACATGTCAGAAATAGATTCAGATGGTTTCATAAGAAAAAGTTTGTAGTCATGCAAGAGAATATTCAAACGAGATTATTTCACTTCATTGGTGTTGACCTCATTTTTGTATGAGGTCACTAAGACCCATCCAGAATCCAGATTTAATCCTAGACCCTAGGATCCACTCTAGACTTTAGGATCTTTCCTAGAACTAGACTTTAGAGCCTATTCTAGAGCCTAGGATCCCTTTAAATCCTAGATCTTAGAACTCTCCTAAATCTTAGGATCACTCCAACTTCAAATCAAACTCCACCTTTGATCAACCTCAATTTTAAATCAATTTCTATATTTAATCCATTTCAATTTTAATTTGATTCCTACCTATGACCAATTTGAATCCCAAACTCCATCCAATTCAAATCCAAATCATTCAAACTTAAAATCCATTCTAAATCCAGGAGTTTAAACTCAAATTCAAACCTTTAAGGCCCTGTCCTAAACACCCTTTTCAGAGATTTTTCAAACATTTCAAAACCCAGTCAAATGGCCTCTGATTCAGGGTCCATCACTTGCAAAGTGATAAGACATGTCTCTAAAGGCTACCCTCCAAGTTTGAGCTCATTCTGAGGTCTCTAACCCCAGAATCTGAATTAAAACTCGAAGGCTGTAAAACCTTCAAATATTTACAGCCTGTGCCACTGAGCCTAACCCCTTTGAGATCTTGACCTTGGAACCCTTATCCAAGCCCCCAATCACTTCCAGATCCTTGATTTTAACCCATTGAGCAGTAAACTGCATTTTTCAAACCCTTTTTGACCTTAGTTGACCAATAGGTCAAAATTGACCAAAACACCCCTATGGGGCTCAAATGGGGATTTCAAGCCAAATGAGCTCCAAATGGGATGCAACCACCTTTGACAAATTTCAAATGTCATTTCAAATCTTTTGAACCCATTTCCAACCCTTGAGTCAACCTGGTTGACCAAGTCAACTGGTTTGACCCAAGAGGCCCTTTAAGGGTCCAAACATGTGTTTTGACCCAAATGACCTCTTTAAGTCACCCAACCACTTCCATTGGCCTCAAAATATCATTTCAAACCTGTTGAGCCCAAACCCAGACCCTGGGTCAACCTGGTTGACCAAGTCAACCCAGGTTGACCAAACAGGCCCTTAGGGACTCAAATAGGGATTTTGATCAATTTGACCTCCCCAGACCCAGGAACCACCCTCAATGTTCTTCAAATGTCTTTTCAAACCTGTCCAGCCCAGACTTACCCACTGGGTCAACCTAGTTGACTCAGTCAACATGGTTTGACCCAATGGATCCTTAAGGTTTCAAATGAACCATCTCAACCTATTTAACCACGTCAGTATCTTCAAACCCTCAAAATCATTCTATTCAAAGCCTTGAACATTTCTAAACCCATTTTGAGCTCAACCCAACTTGGTTTGACTGAGTCAACCTTCAATCCTTGGTCAAATTTGTGATGGCATTTGTTCCTATCCCTTCTAGCTTTGACTTTGAACTCTTGACCCTTGATTAAATCATTCCAATTATTCCTCCACCTCCTCAAGTGCCACATCACCAATTTTGACCTGGTTGACTGGTCAAATCAAGTCAACAAAGCCTTAAATCCCTCTTTGAATTGGTCAAACCTCCCATTTTGACCTCAAAGAGTGTGAGTTTAGGCTTGGAGCTTCTCCAACCTGTAGCCTTGACCCCTCCTATGCCATGTCAGCACCCATTGACCAGTTGACTGGTCAACTTGGTCAAACCCAAGCTTAAACCTCTTCTAGAAGGCCTTATCACATGCAAAACCCTTTTCCTTGATTTAAGCTGCTTTAGGCCGACCCCTTTATGCCCTAAAGCTCACTTGGAGCTCTCCTAACCAAGCTCAGGGCCTGGTTTAGCCATAAGTGGCAATGCCTCCTCTCACTCATCCCAAGTCCACCCAATAGGAGCAAGGCTTGTCCAGCCCTTTCCGCAGCCTTCCAGCTTTCCCAGGGTGAGGTGGCATCATCTGGAGAGCCCCTGCATCAATCCTAGCCGTCCAATCTAGCCCAGCCCGTTTGAATAGGGAGAAAGGCACCTTTTGAGGTGAATTGATCAAAGCAGCCTCTCTCACTAACCCTAGTCTCCCAGACCGAGCTCTCAGTTCGTTTCGAACCTCCAGAGCTTCCTCTACCTCCCCACTACAAAATCCAAGTGGTTGCACGTCACCGGCGGCGAGTTCTCCGGCGAAACCACCACCTAGACCGTCCCAAGCTTCTAGCAGTCGATCCAGACGTGTTCGAGCTCGGATTTCTGCTGGGGATCTTCACTTGGACAATCTACAAGCTCATCAATCCAGAACTTTCGAAGATCTAACGGTATAACTCCCTAAAACCCTAGATCTAGGTCACATTAGTTAGATTTAAATAGCTTTATGATGTTAGGGTTTTAGCTAAAACGATATATTCCCCATCATTTCTGTTCATCTCTACTCCATGTGTTTAAAATTTCAAGTAAAATGATCGATCCGATCGAGAGAACGAGGCAAAAGAAATTTCTAGGGCGTCACTCACGGTTTCCGGTGAGTGTACGTTTTCTGGACCGTTGATCGTTCGATCAACGGTCCAGATCGAGCCCTCCCGCGGTCTGATCCGACCGCGCGTTCGATCTGTCGTTCGATCAGCCGTTCGGCGACATCTGAGCCCTCTGATCAGAGACCGCGGAATCAAATCCCACCGTCTGATCTCGTCCCGCAGAGATCAACCGCGGGATTTGATCTCATCCGTTGGATCAGACTCGCCGTGATCCAACGGCTGCCACGCGCCGCTAACGTGGTTAAGTGAAAACCGCGTGAAGCGGCCCGCGGCCGACGCGTGTCCCCCGCCGTCACGCGGTTTCGAGCCCGCGAATCCGATCGCGCCATCTGTCCTGCCGCGCCGCCTTTTATTAAAAAAATCATTTTAAATCCTATTTTATTAGCAGAACTTCAAAAAATGATATTAAATCAAATATAAATCCAAAAAATAAGTATAATATATCAAATTGTTCAGAATTTCATCTAGTTTATTTTAAAAATAAAATCAAACTGTTTTGGTTATTATTTTATTAGTAATTTAAGAAATACAGAGAACTATATTTTATTTTTAATTAATTATATATAAGTTATTTTTATATGAAACTTGGCATGCATGTCTTTGAGTGTGTCACTGACCTCCAGGAAAATTTTCAAAATTATTTGAGTAGGTTTTGATATTAATTGAAATTATTTGAGTATTTTAATAATTTATTAATATTTGACTAAATGATTGAATATTTTGAAAATTAATTTTTTTTTTATTATTATCAACTTCTTTGGAGATCAGTGGGTCTTTCAACCCCTCAAAGTTTACTTTAATAATATTTTCAATTATTTTATAATATATATACTTATATATATATACATTTATATATTTATACATTTTGAATTCTATTTTGAGGCTATACATATTTAAATCTTTAAATATTTGAGAAGTCACTTGAGATCTTAAATATTGATTGAGCATGTTTGAATAGAAATGAAGGGGATGATTAGTGAATAATCATTTCTTGATTATTCACTAATTTTGTCTTAATTATGTTAATTAGTTAATTGCATGCTTAAGGTGCACACACCACCTAGTCTAGGTTCTCCTAGATCTAAGGACTTGCTTGTTTGCTATTGTGTATGTATGCCATGTTTATTCAAAGGGTTAGAGGAACTTTGATTTGAACCTATTCAAAACTAGTGACATAATTAAGGACAATAATTAAGGACTCATGTATAGAAAACTTAGAAAAATTTCAATAATTAGGATTCACCTCCCCTTGAGTTGAAACTTTGAACATTTGAACTTAGTGACATCCTCAGCCCCTAGAGAAATTTTCATTAATTTTTGAGGTCATTAGGTCCCCTAATTAATTTTCTAAGTCTTAAACCCTTAATTAAGCCTTTAAAACTTCTAAAAATTGTAATAAATCCAATTTAAATCCAAAAATTACATATAAACCCTCAAACTGACCAGAATTCAGTCCTTAATCTGTGATAATTAAAAGCCCTTTGATTTGACAGCAATTTAAACCCTAATTTAATTTTAAGTGAAAACCAATATTTAATTAAGATAATTAATTAATCAATAATATAAAAATCCAAAAATCTCCCAAACACTTGGGGATCCCTCCTTAGGTTATTCCTGATCTTTGGAGGTGTTTTCAAGAGATTGGGGATTTGTTTGAAGCAAAATCACAAAAGAGGCCCTCTAATTTAGAAATTCCTAAAATTCATTAAAATGTCCAAACTTCGATAATCCATAACTAATTCTAGAAAAATCCAAATCACCCAAACTCACTTGCATTCAACTCATAGTGATGTCTAGTATTTATTAAAAATATTAAATTCCAGAAATTTGCAATATTTTAAAAAGTCAACAAATCGGTCAACTTTAAGTCAAAACTAGTTCAAAACTTCAAACCTTTGTAATAAAATGTAGAAAAATCCGATTTCAACGTACTTACCTTCTAACTGATCGTAGTAAGGTCTAGTATTTTAATAAAATACAAGCATCCCAGAATTTAAACCTAATCAAAAAGTCGATTTTCAACCCCTTAATTAAATGATTAAAATATTCAAAAATTCATAAAAGCTCAAAATCATTCTAAAACTCAGAAAATATTGGTTTAATGCTTAAAACACTTAACAAATCCTTTAAAACACAACAACCACCCTAAAGTTGAAGTTTATTGGCTGGACTACTCCGGGCTGCGGGGCTAAGTGTCCTAAGGAGGCTGGTTCCTCGAGCCTGGTGGCACAACGCCACGAATGGATTCTAAGGGGTGTTAAATCTTAAAATAGATTAATCTTTAACTATTTAACATTTTAAAAATCTCTAATTCAATTACATTAATTTGGTTTATCGGCTGGACTACTCCGGGCTGCGGGGCTAAGTGTCCTAAGGAGGCTGGTTCCTCGAGCCTGGTGGCACAACGCCACGAATCAATTAATGGCAAACTTAAATTAATTAAGCTTTAAAAATCAATAACTAACTCATTTTTGTATTAATCTACTCCTTTAATTCCAACCAACTTAAATAACTTAATCAACCCCGATTGCTACTGGGTAACCCAGGCCTACGAGGCTATTAGTTTAGCCCCAAGGAAGGTGAAATAAACTTCACGGCCTCGGTGTGAAACAAAGGTAGTAATCAATTAACTTCTAAAATATCTCTAATTAAAATTCTTAATTCATTAATATTTAAATTTTAATTTAAATCCCCTTTTAAGCTTTAACAAACCCAAACTTTTAGACAACTTTAACCAATCACCAACTTTAGGATCTACCCCTGCCACACGACCTTCTACACACACTTTAGATGATGTGCTAGGACAACCAACTCTAGATCTAGGTTAGGCCGGTGTTTACTTTACTGCTGTGTGCCGGATTTTTCGTAGTTTTCACTGCATACTGTGGATGAAATTGCTTTGCTGTGTCTGCTTACTTTTTCTGTACTCTGTGGATGGATTGATGTGTTTGGCGACTAGATTACCCTTAGGTTAGGTACGATCTGGATGTTGACACAGTTTTCTGCAGGTGGCCACGCTCATGCAGGGCGATATAAAAAAGGGGGCAAATTAAAAAAATGCATAAATATTATAAATTCTTTGCACAGGTGCTTCAGCTGCTAAAGCCCCCAAATAAAAAGAGCGTGGCCAGTGTGTTTACTTTCTTTTCTGCTCATATACAACTGCTTGGGAATAACTGCTTTTTTTTTTTATATTAATTGCTTAGGATAACCCTGCAGGTGAGTCTAGATTTTTATTTTGATATCAATGTAATTTGTGCAATTGTCAAGTGTTGTGAAAGTTTAGTTTGAGTTTGGGATACATAGATCCAAAGCTTGGATTCCAAAGAGGAAAGGATACCCCTTTGGGGAACACTCCTTTTCCATTTGGAAATCCAAATTTGGATCACCTCTTCCTTACCCAAAGAGGAAAGAGTGGCCTTCCCCTTAGAGGGAAGTGCCCTCTTATCCATTTGGGTAATCTACTACGAAGATTCCAAGAAGATCAAAGAAAAGGAGTCCAAAGAAGAATGAAGTTGAAGATTTGAAGACTTGAAGATTGAGAGTATCCCACTCAAAATAACTTGCGTCATTACTAGGCTTAGAACCCGGGTTGTTGTCAGTGGTGCCCGGCCACTTTACTTTCTGTAATATTCTGGTTTGTAATAAGCAAGGCAACTTTGCCTATGGACATTTATTAATTAATTCATTTTATATCTGATGTGTTGAAATGATTGCCTTTAGAATTA
Organism: Dendrobium huoshanense; assembly: GCA_016618105.1. Classification (NCBI taxonomy): domain Eukaryota; kingdom Viridiplantae; phylum Streptophyta; class Magnoliopsida; order Asparagales; family Orchidaceae; genus Dendrobium; species Dendrobium huoshanense. Next base: position 51,307,308 of record CM028356.1, on the reverse strand, counting down.
CTTGCTTTTACTAGTTTTTTTTGGCGATTGCATGCCGCTCTTTGTTTTCGCCTGGATACGCGAGGCTCGTGAGGGTGTGAAATTTTTATACTCATAATCTTGAAAGTCTAAAATTTTAGTGAGTCTAAATAACATAGAAAGATAACGAATCTAGGGAATTAGCCGGGGATCGACCCCGGGGTCGCATGCATATTTCTGCATTACTCTTTCCTTGCTTTAGACCCTTCCCCGCCTGCGGGTAGAGTCCGGATAGTCTGACCTATGAGGACGAGGTGCCGGACCTGGGGAAGTCCAGTCTTCTAAAAAAATTATTTTATAAGCCTGTTTTTAAAAATTTCAAGCATATTTGATTTGAGGTTGTTAACCAGCATGCATTGCATTAGATACAAATTAAAGAGTCAAAATTTTAATTTCATAGTCCTTAGCATTTTAGCACCCAACATAAGTCCATGGGGCCAATTAGGAGAATCTCTAGATGTCGGCCCCAACTTTCCAAAACTTTAATTACAACGTCCCTACCACTCTTTCATAAAAGACCGGATTCATGTATTTTAAATCGATTAGGTGGTTAGCTGGCTCCCCAATCCAGGCCGGGGTAAGTCCAGACCTTGCACTGCATTAGTTAGGATCGGACGACTGTGGTCCAGTGTCCAAAATAGATTTAGGATCCGGGGCAGATCTTTGATTATAAGACCCCAAACTTCGGGAATCTAATCCCAAATTTCTAATAAAATGCTCAACTCTAATTAAATATCATTTCAGTCCAAAACATAAAGCCCAACACTTAGATTAAGTTGGGACACTTCCGGATGGTTCTGGAATCTTAAAGTGTCCCCTACCTCTCCTCCTTTAACTCTGTTAATAACTGCTCAATTTTGATCCATTCCCTTTTGAGTTTCCAAAATTCACTTCTCTTTTTGATATCACTCCTAGAAAATCTAAACGAAATTTTGCCATTATTTTAATCGAGAGTTTTCGTAGGAGATTTTATCTCCATACGATGTAATTAACTACGAGGGCTTGCGCTCGTAGGAGATTTAGAACCACACACGCATCTGATTTTAAAAATCGATTTTTCAAAACTCAATTGGATTTATTTGGGAAAATTTAAAATATTAGTGATCATTATTATCATATTCAAAGAATTATCATCGAGTGATATTTTCTCCCTTCGGGGAGATATATCTTTCTTCGATAAGGCTTTGGATGTGAACCTAACGATCACACTTCTTGAATATTGTAGTTGGATATTCAGTTGAACCTCATTTTGACCCTTCGGGGTCATATGAATTTCTCTTTAGCATCCGCTCACAATATTCAAGTTGGATTTCATAATTCTAAGTCTGAATACCGTCATGAAAGTTTATTTTCGTCCTTCGGGGTGATATACTCTTTCTAACGAGTTGATTCGACCTTAGAATTAGAACTTAACCTTAATCTTAAAATCCCCAAAGAAAACTAATATTTTTCAAAACCTGTTTTTTCAAAATTCCACCAACAAAAAAATGGCACGCCCGGTGGGACAAATCTCTCTCTCCATCTTTAATAATGGCAAAATTTTGTTTCATCGGTAGTCTTAACTACCTTTCTTCCGTTGGTCCCTTTGCCCATTTCTTCCTTGGGTTAGTGTGGCCAACATCTAAAATAATAATAAAACATTAAAAGAGAGGTTTCACCTCTAAATTTGATTTTATTTAGACTTCTGTTCTGATTTTGACCTTCTGCCCCAGCATAGCCTGTGAGGCGACAGTGTCAAATCAGATCTCTAGATATCCTTTTTTAATTTTATGGATTTATAGTCGATAAATTTTTCATTCAACATATAAATCCTTAAAATTGAAAAGCATTCAAAATTTTAATTTCATTCCAAACTTGCTAGTTTTAACCCCCTCATTCCTCCTTTGACTTCTAAGGGTGGGGAGGGTTAAACTATTCTTTTACTTGGGCTTTCTCACAATTCCATAAGCCTTCGGGCAAGGGGAAACTCTGTCCGTAGTATTTTGGAATTTGTAAGAGAACCCATTTCAAATTTTCAAAATTTCTTCAAAGATTTTCTTAAACTCCAAGTTGACATATGTTACCCCATACGATTTCCTTGTGGGCTAATATATGTCATACTTTCAAAAAATAATAATAAAATACTTTCTACTACTCTTTTCAAAAAATCTAATTTCAATCATTTTCTTTAACTTTCAGAAAATTTCAAATGGCTGGCCAACTGATTTTCTCCTTTGACCGAGAGTTGAATTCGACTGTTAATGACCAAGGGAGTACTGTTATCTTTGGAATGGGATTTAGTACTCTAGAGCTCTCTATGGATGGACACCAAATTGTGAGCCTGGATGCCAGTAAGGAAACTCCCCCAGTAGTTGAGTTAATTGTGGGATCTGCACCCACCTTGCCAGTAGTCAGTGATGATCAGGAACAGCCTGAACCAGTTGTTGAGCCTTCCACTGAAATTAAGTCTGTCTTTGAAGAAGGGTCTAGTTCTGGACTTAGATTCACCACTAAGAATCAGAAGAAGAATTATTTGAGGAGACTTAGGAAGAAAATCTCTAAGGCTAAGAGAGTCCTACCTTTTAAGACCTTGGCCCAAGTAGAACCTGAGGCTGTTGAGGAACTACCTATTCCTGCTTCCTCTCCCCTCCTAAAGGGAAGTCGCTTTTACCCCCTGGCTTCAGCTCAAGGGGAGGAGAGGATAGCTAGGATAGCCCGTTCTCCACCATGCCCGGTCGACTACTCGCCAAGAAGACTCAGAAAGAAAAACACCTTCAAAAGACAAGAACTTTGAGAAATATAATTCACACCTGCGCTGCACAGACCGGACAGACTAAAGAGGAATATGTGAAACAGTTAAAGGGAGTGATCTCACATCGCTTCCAAAAAGAAGTATTGAAGGAAGAAGCATCTGAAGCAAAGAATTTAACCCCTCAATTCGTTAGGAAGAATAAGAAGTATGCTAGACAGCCTGCTACTTCGGTGCTGGTTGATGGATATCACTGGGTGCCACGCCCTCTGTCCTCTCAAACAGAGGGTATTGTGTTGACTGGGTCCGAGAGAGGCCGCCAATTTACTGGTAGACCCCCGGTACCCCCACATAAACCTGTGAGATTGGCCTCAGTGATTGTCAAACCAAACGGGGTTGAAGTTCAAAAGTCTGTGGATCTTAAAGGAAAAAGACATAAATCTCCTGAAAGGAGATATGTGCCAAAGAGAACTAAGTTGGAAAATCTGCCACCACCTCCTAGAACTTCTAAGTTCATTCTGCAGCTCCAACGAGTTTCAATCAACCCTACTCCAAGTGCAGTTGAATTGATGGATGTTCAGGCTAGTACTCCAGTTGTTACAGTTGACAGTCCTACCACGGCCAGTTTAACCCCAGATCCAATAGTTACCGTTCCTGCTACCCCAGTTGATGATCCCCAAAGTCCGAGTGTCATTCCTAGGCCCCTTAGTCAGGTGTCTGAGGACCTTACCTTACCGGATGTGGGAACTATCACTTTACAAGCTCCTACTTCCCCTGAGGAATATGTCCCTCTCCCTGTAGAGGATGCCACTCTTCTGACTACCAGCTTTGGGATAGTCGAAGAGGAGAGAGTTGACCAGGATTTAGAGATGGAAGATGAGCCAGATACAAAGTCTCAACCAGATCCTAATCCAAAACTTACAGAAATCATTGCCCTTATGGATTCTGAAGAGTTGTTTGATATGGCTGAGTATAAAGGATACTTACCCCTCGACCCTAAATCAATTGGGGATAGACCGGTCGAGGAGGTAGTTCAAGAAATAAGAAACATCTTGTTGAACAAAGAAGGAATGGCTTCTTTTGACCCTGATATGGATGATCTCCTTGGAAATGAAGATGATTATGTTGGAGGCATTCATGTGGTTGAGACTAGAGGGTCTAATAAAGAAGCTGAGCCCAGCAAACGCCGATTTGTTAAAGATGATGATCCGCATGCTGTTGAGTCAGAATCAGATGAGTCTGTGAAAGATAAGGATGAAGAACATATAAAGAACTTGGAGACTCAGCTTGCTACCATGATGTCACAAGTTAGAGAAATGCAAGAAAAGTTGGACAAATCACAGCAAGAGTCTTTTGTGATTCACCAATCAGCTCGAGAGCTCACAGAAAAGGCCAAAAGGGCAGAGCTTAAATCCAGACCTCTCGAGTCACCACCTGCGACTCTCCCTTGTCCAGTAGAGACACCTCCAGTTCACCCTACAGTTTCCACCATTCCTCCGATCCCACCTCAGAAGGATATCAAGCAGTTAATTGAGGACCAGGTAAGGGAGGCCTTAGCCCATGCTCAAGGAACTGTGTCTATTGCAAAGGGTAGACCCTACCCCGAGGAATATGACCTAGTTCCTTATCCAAAGGGCTTTGTGCCACCAACTTTTAAAGTTTTCACCGGAATTGAAAATCCGAGACAGCATCTGGCCCACTTCCGAGCAAGCTGTTGCAATGCAGGAGGGTCAGATGCTCTACTATTTCGCCAATTTGTAAGTAGTCTATCTGGCATTGCTTTTGAATGGTACGCCGATCTGCCCAACGGTTCAGTAAGAACCTTTAGCGACCTAGAAAACCTCTTTCTTAAGAGATTTTCCGGAGCGCAACAACGCACCACCGTGGGCGATCTCGTGGTTGAAAAGCAAAAGCCGGGAGAGTCTCTAGTTGAGTACATCTTGAGGTGGCGAAACCTCTCGATGAAGTGTGAACCCCAGTTGCAAGAACAACATGCTGTGGAGATTCTTTTGAAGAATATCCACGGTCCTGTTGCTTTTCTCCTGAAGGGTTTCACTATTAAAACTTTTGAGAAACTTCTTAATAAGGCTAGCAATTTGCAGGAAGAGGCTCCTAGGATGCCATTCTTACGAGAGCAGTCTGAAGAAAGGAAGGGTCCAAAACTGGTAAAGACATTTGAAAAGAAAGCTGTGGTCTCAGCAGTAGATAAAGGAAAGAGGCCAATGGTTAGTCAGCCTAGCACTCCACTTCCACCACAGCCGCCTCAGAAGCAGCCCTTTCAGATAGTTCCTCAATATACTAGAGATCCCTCTTTCATCCCTTTTAGAGAGAGATTGGCAAAACCTTATCCATTTAAAAGGGAGTCAGTTAAGAAGATCTTCAGGAGTCTGTTAAAGAAACCGGATTTCCAGTTGCCAGAGGCTAGAAGGCCTGAGGATGAGAGCAAGAAAGATGATCCCAAGTACTGCCCCTACCACAGGATGCTTAGTCACCCTCTTGAGGACTGCGTTGTGTTCAAAGATTGGCTTGAGAGGAACTACACCCAAGGTAACATCATAATACCTAAGGAATACTTGGTCGATCCAGAAAAGGCTTCAATTAAGACCATTTCAGGTAATCCTCTTAACTCTTCTTGTTTTGTTGAAGATGGTTGGGACATTGCTTTGTCCCGGGCACTTAAAAAGTCGATTAACAAGTCTTTTCATCTTTCTCAACAGCTGACTACGATAGCCCAGGCCCCGGTGTGGAAGGTTGACCTGGACGCTTCGCAGAAGGATGTTGAGCCACTTCCCTCTCCAGTAGTCTTAGGAACTACTGAGAAAAATGTGAAAAAAGAAAAATCTGATTTTGTAGAGAGGAAGTGTGTAGATGAGAGATGTATTAGAATGGCGGATGGCGGTGTTAAAACCCTTTCCCCTCTTTTGTTATCTGACTTTTACTTTGCCCCATCAAAGGCGAAGGGTCAAAAGATGAATAAAAAACATCCTTCTACTTCTGTCTTGATGATTAACCATGAATCTCAAATGCAAATTGATGACTCTCCTGCTTTGAATCAAACTCCTAATGAACCAAATATTGAGGCTAATCAAACCAACCTCACTGAATCGACTATTCAAGAAGAGGTCGAATTTGAAGCTTTATCAGAAAGTGATTTCCCTCAAATTAATTTCCAAGGAAATCCTATCTTGATAGAACTTTCAGATTCTGACTCGCTTTCAGAAAATGATGATCCGACACCTATGGTGTGTGTAGACACTGCTCTAGTTTGCCCGCCCGAAGACATCGAGCAGGTGCAACTCCGTGGCGGTAAAGTCTTACCCCCTAGGATGCCCCCTCAGGATAAAGGCAAGCAACCTTCATTCGAAATTTTAAGTCCGGATTCCCCTCAACAACCAGAATCTCCTTTAATTCCTCCGGGTTTCGAGTCTGTCGTTCCTAAGGTTGATTATAATGTTCTAGCCCACCTTAGGAAGTTGCCAGCAAAATTAAGTATTTATGACGCCCTCCTTCTTTCCAAAGAAATGAGGGAGTCTTTAATTAAAGCACTTCTCGATCCCGAGATTTGCTTAACACAGTTGGCTGCAACTTCAGAAGGTGAGGCTCTCTACTTCAAAGAGGTCCCTGGGGTTACCTTTTCAGACGAAGATTTACTCTTGAGAACTGCTGACCACAATCGTCCCCTCTACATTACTGTAGAAGTGGGAAATTTTAAGTTATCAAGAGTCCTTGTTGATCCGGGTGCATCGGTCAACGTGATGAACATAAAGACCCTTGCTTATCTCAGAGTTGATACTAGCAAGCTTTCAACCGACAGGTTGGTGCTTCGTGGGTTCAACGAGAAGGGCGAGAGAGCTTTAGGTTCGATCACTCTACTCCTAGAAATAGGAGGTTTAAAAACTGAAGCTAAATTTCATATAATTGATTCGACTACGTCCTTTAACGCACTTCTAGGTAGACCTTGGATTCACGAATATAGAATGGTTCCATCTACCCTACACCAATGCATTAAGTATCAACGAGATGGCATTGAACATGTGATTAAGGGTGATTTGCAACCATTCTCAATTCAAGAAATTGGGATCTACGAAGATGCTGCATATTTCGTACCAAAAGGGTCCTCGTCCCGTTCTAAATTAGAGATCAAATTTGAGGAGAAAATGGTTGAACAAAAATTCAACCAAAAGAAAGAAAAAGATAAGAATATCAATCAAGAAATGATTCAATCGAGTAGTGAAGACGACTCTGATATTGTTGTCCTTAGACCTCCAAGCACATTACCTCAAAGAGGTGGGAGGATGGCTTTAAGGGCACGAGGTCGAGGCCGCGCTTCATTAGACAGGAGAGCAGCACCCGTATATATTGATTTGGAATCAGATTCCGATAGTGAACTAGAAAGTCAAGGTGCTGCCCTCTCTCTCGATTATCAAAGCATAAATACTCCTCCAAAATTTGATCTCACCTTAGACCAGGACAGTGACCCTGAGGTAGATATTTCAAAAGTTAAAAGTGACGAGCCTGAATTAACAATGTATGAAAAGCTCACTAGAAGGATTGAGGCCCTTTCTCTGACCCCACTGTCGGCAGGCAGGGTTGTAGGGTTAGAAGTCAAAGTGGCCCCCAACTTGGATGGTGAAGTTAAGAAAGTCCAGAAATTCTTTCCTGGCTCCTCCTCCGCAAGGGACGAAGGTGATGTAACCCTTGAGGAGGCAGATTTTAATGAATTAATGGAATTACCTTTCGGCTACTTCCCTGTTTGTGTAAAAAATACTTTTTCTAAAGGTTCTGTACCATACCGATGGACTAAGGGTCAAGCTAGATACCACGAGAACATTTGGCGAACAAAAATAAATAAAAATCCAACAAGTGGTATTGGCTTTGGGACCGTTAGTTCATTTGATGATGATGAGTATTGCCTAATGATAACTTACCATCTCGATTCTCCAAATGTCCCTACAGATCCTCCTTGTCCTTTGGATGGACTCTGTTTGGAGACTTTAGACGATCCCGATGATCTTCAAGTTCGGGATGCACCCCCTGAATTTGAAGAGGAAATTAAGTCGACAGTCGATGAGTTAAGAGAAATTAACTTGGGAAACGATGATGACCCCCGTCCGATTTTTATAAGTACTCTGTTAAGCGAGGGTGAAACTCAAGACTTAATCCAGTTGTTATTCGAGTTTAGGGACTGCTTTGCCTGGACATATGACGAAATGCCAGGTTTGCCTGCTGAGGTAGCAGTTCACAAACTTGGGGTTCGGCATGATGCCATTCCTGTTAAACAAGCTCCTCGACGCATGCGCTTAGAGATTGAGCAACAGTCGTTTCTGAAGTTAAGAAATTGGCGGAGGCCGGATTCATTCGAGAGGAACAATACCCCTCTTGGGTGGCCAGCGTCGTGCCAGTTCGGAAGAAAAATGGTCAGATTCGGATTTGTGTCGACTATAGGGATCTGAATAAGGCATGCCCTAAGGATGAGTTCCCTTTACCAATACCAGAACTCATGGTGGACATTGCCTCCTCACATGCTATTTTCTCCTTCATGGATGGCTCGTCGGGTTATAACCAAATCAAGATGGCCCCTGAAGATGAGAGAAATACGGCGTTCAGAACCCCTATTGGAATCTTTTGTTATAAGGTAATGCCATTCGGCCTAAAGAATGCCGGAGCAACCTACCAACGGGCCATGACCCGTATCTTTGACGACTTAATTCATAATCAAGTTGAATGTTATATTGATGATTTAGTTGTCAAGAGCAAGGTTAAAGAGGCTCACCTGCATGACTTAAGAGTTGTTTTCGAACGGTTGCGCCGCTACGATTTGAAAATGAACCCCTTGAAGTGCGCCTTCGGCGTCGCTTCAGGAAAATTCTTAGGATTCGTAGTGAGGCACCGCGGAATCGAGATAGATCCTGCTAAAATTGAAGCCATCTTAGATATGCCATCCCCTAAGAGCCTTACTCAATTAAGGTCTCTACAAGGTAGATTGGCATATATAAGGAGGTTTATTTCTAATCTTTCCGGGAGATGTCAACCCTTTTCTGTCCTTGCGAAAAAGGATACTAAATTCGTATGGGGCGAGAAGTGTCAAAATGCTTTTGATGATATCAAACAATACCTGTCTAACCCGCCAGTCTTGGCAGCTCCGATTCCCGGAAAGCCATTAATCCTCTACACCGCAGCTCTAGATGAGTCTTTAGGTGCTCTGTTGGCTCAAGTTAACGACGAGGGAAAAGAGAATGCTCTCTACTACCTTAGTCGAAGACTCCTTCCTACTGAAATTCGATACCCGTCAATTGAGAAGCATTGTCTTGCTCTGGTTTTTGCAGCTCAGAAACTAAGGCATTACATGCTTTCTCACTCAATTAGTTTGATTTCAAAAGTTAATCCTTTGCAATATCTTATGACCCGACCTACTTTGTCAGGACGTCTAGCTCGTTGGTCTATGATATTGTTGCAATTTGAGATTACTTTCACTCCCCTTCGTGCTGTGAAAGGACAGGCTGTCGCCGATTTTCTGGCAGCACACCCGCTGCCAGCAGATTCTCCTCTGAACGATGACTTACCCGACGAACAAATCATGAGTTTGGGGGAATCTGGCGAGGCCATCTGGGAATTATATTTTGATGGGGCAGCATCCTCTCGTAGGATTGCGACCCAACAATCTGTAATTCCTGGAAAGGCTGGAGTCGGTTTAATTTTTATTACACCAGAAAAAGGAATGATGCATTTTTCCTACCACTTATCGGAGCCTTGCACAAACAACGAAGCTGAATACGAAGCTCTGATAACTGGTTTGGAACTTGCAATTCTAATGGAGATTAAAGAGATTAAGATCTTTGGAGATTCCCAACTAGTTATTAACCAAGTCGCCGGAACTTATAAAGTCTTGAATCCGAATCTCCTAAAATATCACCAGTACACGCTTCACTTGTTGGAACAAATTCCCATTGCTACTTTGTATAGGGTTCCCCGTGGAAGCAATTCTGCGGCGGATGCCTTAGCAAAACTTGCAAAGGAATTTGCATGTCCTGAGGAGGATTCCATCCCTATAGAGATACAGGGTCGTAATACCCTTTCTCTTATAGATTTGGAACATATTAGTAAGACTCCCCTTCAGATCCTTTCTGCCTCTTCGACGACTGACGAAGAAGGCGATTGGAGACGACCCTTAGTCGATTACCTTAAGGAAGGGAAGCTTCCCCAGGATAAATCACTCTCCAACCAGATTAAGAAACGTGCCCTCTCATATGCACTAGTTAACAATCTGTTGTACCGTCGGTCCTTTGATCACATGTGGCTGCGCTGTTTGAACAAGCGAGAAGCCCAGAAAATTGTTAATGAAGTTCATTCAGGACTGTGCGGTGCTCATCAATCGGGTCCAAAAATGAAATTAAAGATTAAAAGACTTGGATACTACTGGCCTACAATGATTGACGATTGCATGAATACTGCAAAGCTCTGTCATCAATGTCAGGTCCATGGTGTGGTTTTACATCAGCCGCCTAATGTGTTACACCCTACGATAGCCTCGTGGCCCTTTGAAAGTTGGGGCACGGATATCATTGGGCCGATTGACCCTCCCTCCGCGAGAGGTCATCGTTTCATATTAGCAGCGACTGATTACTTTTCAAAGTGGGCGGAAGCAATTCCCCTACGAAACGTAACATCACACCATGTCTTAAAATTCTTTCGTGACCATATTGTATATCGATTCGGCGTACCCCGCAGAATCATATCCGATAATGGGTCCGCATTCAAGTCTACAAAAATCAATAGTTTCGTAAGGCGCCATAATATTGATTGGAGATATTCGACGATCTATTACCCTCGGGCGAATGGATTGGCCGAGGCCTTCAACAAAACTTTGGTGCAAATTGTCAAAAAGACCCTTGATGATAACAAACGGCAGTGGGATGAGCGGTTGGTGGAAGCTCTGTGGGCTTATCGTACCACTTATAGAACCCCGACCCAATCCACCCCGTTTGCACTGGTGTATGGATCTGAGGCTGTTCTACCCTTGGAAATACAAATCCCTTCGCTTAGAATTGCAGTTCAGAATCAAATTACCAATGAACAAAATGCAAGACTACGATTGGAAGAACTCGAAGGCCTTGAAGAGCGACGTCTCCAAGCTCAACAAAGTTTAGAGTTGTATAAATCCCGTATGGTTCAAGCCCATGATAAGTTAGTGCGACCTAGGACCTTCCAAGCGGGAGACTTGGTTTTGGTCCTTCGGAGGCCTATCTTGGCCCATCGGAAGTTGGGAGGCAAATTTGAACCTACATGGGAAGGACCCTTCGTTATAGAGACTGTCTACGAAGGAGGCTCGTATCAGTTAGTAGATTGTAAAGGGAACCACCCAATGCTACCTGTTAATGGGCGTTTCCTTAAGAAATACTATGCTTGATGTAGCTCATTTTATCAATCAATAAAACTTTCTTTTCTTGATTTATAGCTTGATTCTACCTCTTTTTAAGTTAAGTTTTTAACGCTCTTCGCCTTTTCCTTAAGGTTAGGTCCTTCCTTCCCTTAGGATTAGACCCGCTAGTGGTGGAGTACGCCCTCTGTGGCACCACCCTGGCATTTCACCCGGGGATTAGTGGTGGAGTACGCCCTTCGTGGCACCATCCTGATTCCCATTCGCTAGTGATGGAGTACGCCCTTCGTGGCACCACCCTAGTTTGCCAGTTAATTTGCCTATTTGGAGTAAGTCTTCTATCAGCATCCTATAGGCCTAAGGTTGGGTGATGCCCTTCCTTAGACCCAAGGCTAGGTATTCCCTACCTTGGTTTCCAGTTGATCCGTCTACTAGGAGTAAGTCTTCTATCAGCATCCTGTAGACCTAAGGTTGGGTGATGCCCTTCCTTAGACCCAAAGCTAGGTATTCCCTACTTTGGTTTCCAGTTAATCTGCCTATTTGGAGTAAGTCTTCTATCAGCATCCTATAGGCCTAAGGTTGGGTGATGCCCTTCCTTAGACCCAAGGCTAGGTATTCCCTACCTTGGTTTCCAGTTGATCCGTCTACTAGGAGTAAGTCTTCTATCAGCATCCTGTAGACCTAAGGTTGGGTGATGCCCTTCCTTAGACCCAAAGCTAGGTATTCCCTACTTTGGTTTCCAGTTAATCTGCCTATTTGGAGTAAGTCTTCTATCAGCATCCTATAGGCCTAAGGTTGGGTGATGCCCTTCCTTAGACCCAAGGCTAGGTATTCCCTACCTTGGTTTCCAGTTGATCCGTCTACTAGGAGTAAGTCTTCTATCAGCATCCTGTAGACCTAAGGTTGGGTGATGCCCTTCCTTAGACCCAAAGCTAGGTATTCCCTACTTTGGTTTCCAGTTAATTTGCCTATTTGGAGTAAGTCTTCTATCAGCATCCTATAGGCCTAAGGTTGGGTGATGCCCTCCCTTAGACCCAAGGCTAGGTATTCCCTACCTTGGTTTCTCTAGTTTTCTTGTCTACTTGGAGTAAGTCTTCTATCAGCATCCTGTAGACCTAAGGTTGGGTGATGCCCTTCCTTAGACCCAAGGTTAGATATTCCCTACCTTGGTTTTACCAGTTTTCCTTATCCAATAGGTGTAAGCCTTTTCACTAGCATCCTATAGGTTTGAGGTTGGGAGATGATCTCCCTTCTATTCTCAAAATTCTACTTCCATTCGGTCAACGCCAATGTGTGCAGTAGAAGTTCCTTCTACCACACACATTGGGGGTCCATTTGTTGACCTCATTTTTGTATGAGGTCACTAAGACCCATCCAGAATCCAGATTTAATCCTAGACCCTAGGATCCACTCTAGACTTTAGGATCTTTCCTAGAACTAGACTTTAGAGCCTATTCTAGAGCCTAGGATCCCTTTAAATCCTAGATCTTAGAACTCTCCTAAATCTTAGGATCACTCCAACTTCAAATCAAACTCCACCTTTGATCAACCTCAATTTTAAATCAATTTCTATATTTAATCCATTTCAATTTTAATTTGATTCCTACCTATGACCAATTTGAATCCCAAACTCCATCCAATTCAAATCCAAATCATTCAAACTTAAAATCCATTCTAAATCCAGGAGTTTAAACTCAAATTCAAACCTTTAAGGCCCTGTCCTAAACACCCTTTTCAGAGATTTTTCAAACATTTCAAAACCCAGTCAAATGGCCTCTGATTCAGGGTCTATCACTTGCAAAGTGATAAGACATGTCTCTAAAGGCTACCCTCCAAGTTTGAGCTCATTCTGAGGTCTCTAACCCCAGAATCTGAATTAAAACTCAAAGGCTGTAAAACCTTCAAATATTTACAGCCTATGCCACTGAGCCTAACCCCTTTGAGATCTTGACCTTGGAACCCTTATCCAAGCCTCCAATCACTTCCAGATCCTTGATTTTAACCCATTGAGCAGTAAACTGCATTTTTCAAACCCTTTTTGACCTTAGTTGACCAATAGGTCAAAATTGACCAAAACACCCCTATGGGGCTCAAATGGGGATTTCAAACCAAATGAGCTCCAAATGGGATGCAACCACCTTTGACAAATTTCAAATGTCATTTCAAATCTTTTGAACCCATTTCCAACCCTTGAGTCAACCTGGTTGACCAAGTCAACTGGTTTGACCCAAGAGGCCCTTTAAGGGTCCAAACATGTGTTTTGACCCAAATGACCTCTTTAAGTCACCCAACCACTTCCATTGGCCTCAAAATATCATTTCAAACCTGTTGAGCCCAAACCCAGACCCTGGGTCAACCTGGTTGACCAAGTCAACCCAGGTTGACCAAACAGGCCCTTAGGGACTCAAATAGGGATTTTGATCAATTTGACCTCCCCAGACCCAGGAACCACCCTCAATGTTCTTCAAATGTCTTTTCAAACCTGTCCAGCCCAGACTTACCCACTGGGTCAACCTAGTTGACTCAGTCAACATGGTTTGACCCAATGGATCCTTAAGGTTTCAAATGAACCATCTCAACCTATTTAACCACGTCAGTATCTTCAAACCCTCAAAATCATTCTATTCAAAGCCTTGAACATTTCTAAACCCATTTTGAGCTCAACCCAACTTGGTTTGACTGAGTCAACCTTCAATCCTTGGTCAAATTTGTGATGGCATTTGTTCCTATCCCTTCTAGCTTTGACTTTGAACTCTTGACCCTTGATTAAATCATTCCAATTATTCCTCCACCTCCTCAAGTGCCACATCACCAATTTTGACCTGGTTGACTGGTCAAATCAAGTCAACAAAGCCTTAAATCCCTCTTTGAATTGGTCAAACCTCCCATTTTGACCTCAAAGAGTGTGAGTTTAGGCTTGGAGCTTCTCCAACCTGTAGCCTTGACCCCTCCTATGCCATGTCAGCACCCATTGACCAGTTGACTGGTCAACTTGGTCAAACCCAAGCTTAAACCTCTTCTAGAAGGCCTTATCACATGCAAAACCCTTTTCCTTGATTTAAGCTGCTTTAGGCCGACCCCTTTATGCCCTAAAGCTCACTTGGAGCTCTCCTAACCAAGCTCAGGGCCTGGTTTAGCCATAAGTGGCAATGCCTCCTCTCACTCATCCCAAGTCCACCCAATAGGAGCAAGGCTTGTCCAGCCCTTTCCGCAGCCTTCCAGCTTTCCCAGGGAGAGGTGGCATCATCTGGAGAGCCCCTGCATCAATCCTAGCCGTCCAATCTAGCCCAGCCCGTTTGAATAGGGAGAAAGGCACCTTTTGAGGTGAATTGATCAAAGCAGCCTCTCTCACTAACCCTAGCCTCCCAGACCGAGCTCTCAGTTCGTTTCGAACCTCCAGAGCTTCCTCTACCTCCCCACTACAAAATCCAAGTGGTTGCACGTCACCGGCGGCGAGTTCTCCGGCGAAACCACCACCTAGACCGTCCCAAGCTTCTAGCAGTCGATCCAGACGTGTTCGAGCTCGGATTTCTGCTGGGATCTTCACTTGGACAATCTACAAGCTCATCAATCCAGAACTTTCGAAGATCTAACGGTATAACTCCCTAAAACCCTAGATCTAGGTCACATTAGTTAGATTTAAATAGCTTTATGATGTTAGGGTTTTAGCTAAAACGATATATTCCCATCATTTCTGTTCATCTCTACTCCATGTGTTTAAAATTTCAAGTAAAATGATCGATCCGATCGAGAGAACGAGGCAAAAGAAATTTCTAGGGCGTCACTCACGGTTTCCGGTGAGTGTACGTTTTCTGGACCGTTGATCGTTCGATCAACGGTCCAGATCGAGCCCTCCCGCGGTCTGATCCGACCGCGCGTTCGATCTGTCGTTCGATCAGCCGTTCGGCGACATCTGAGCCCTCTGATCAGAGACCGCGGGAATCAAATCCCACCGTCTGATCTCGTCCCGCAGAGATCAACCGCGGGATTTGATCTCATCCGTTGGATCAGACTCGCCGTGATCCAACGGCTGCCACGCGCCGCTGACGTGGTTAAGTGAAAACCGCGTGAAGCGGCCCGCGGCCGACGCGTGTCCCCCGCCGTCACGCGGTTTCGAGCCCGCGAATCCGATCGCGCCATCTGTCCTGCCGCGCCGCCTTTTATTAAAAAAATCATTTTAAATCCTATTTTATTAGCAGAACTTCAAAAAATGATATTAAATCAAATATAAATCCAAAAAATAAGTATAAAATATCAAATTGTTCAGAATTTCATCTAGTTTATTTTAAAAATAAAATCAAACTGTTTTGGTTATTATTTTATTAGTAATTTAAGAAATACAGAGAACTATATTTTATTTTTAATTAATTATATATAAGTTATTTTATATGAAACTTGGCATGCATGTCTTTGAGTGTGTCACTGACCTCCAGGAAAATTTTCAAAATTATTTGAGTAGGTTTTGATATTAATTGAAATTATTTGAGTATTTTAATAATTTATTAATATTTGACTAAATGATTGAATATTTTGAAAATTAATTTTTTTTTTTATTATTATCAACTTCTTTGGAGATCAGTGGGTCTTTCAACCCCTCAAAGTTTACTTTAATAATATTTTCAATTATTTTATAATATATATACTTATATATATATACATTTATATATTTATACATTTTGAATTCTATTTTGAGGCTATACATATTTAAATCTTTAAATATTTGAGAAGTCACTTGAGATCTTAAATATTGATTGAGCATGTTTGAATAGAAATGAAGGGGATGATTAGTGAATAATCATT
The DNA here is from genome assembly GCA_016618105.1 of Dendrobium huoshanense. NCBI lineage: Eukaryota > Viridiplantae > Streptophyta > Magnoliopsida > Asparagales > Orchidaceae > Dendrobium > Dendrobium huoshanense. The sequence goes on along the minus strand of CM028356.1, from coordinate 51,291,385 downwards.
TCTTGATTATTCACTAATTTTGTCTTAATTATGTTAATTAGTTAATTGCATGCTTAAGGTGCACACACCACCTAGTCTAGGTTCTCCTAGATCTAAGGACTTGCTTGTTTGCTATTGTGTATGTATGCCATGTTTATTCAAAGGGTTAGAGGAACTTTGATTTGAACCTATTCAAAACTAGTGACATAATTAAGGACAATAATTAAGGACTCATGTATAGAAAACTTAGAAAAATTTCAATAATTAGGATTCACCTCCCCTTGAGTTGAAACTTTGAACATTTGAACTTAGTGACATCCTCAGCCCCTAGAGAAATTTTCATTAATTTTTGAGGTCATTAGGTCCCCTAATTAATTTTCTAAGTCTTAAACCCTTAATTAAGCCTTTAAAACTTCTAAAAATTGTAATAAATCCAATTTAAATCCAAAAATTACATATAAACCCTCAAACTGACCAGAATTCAGTCCTTAATCTGTGATAATTAAAAGCCTTTGATTTGACAGCAATTTAAACCCTAATTTAATTTTAAGTGAAAACCAATATTTAATTAAGATAATTAATTAATCAATAATATAAAAATCCAAAAATCTCCCAAACACTTGGGGATCCCTCCTTAGGTTATTCCTGATCTTTGGAGGTGTTTTCAAGAGATTGGGGATTTGTTTGAAGCAAAATCACAAAAGAGGCCCTCTAATTTAGAAATTCCTAAAATTCATTAAAATGTCCAAACTTCGATAATCCATAACTAATTCTAGAAAAATCCAAATCACCCAAACTCACTTGCATTCAACTCATAGTGATGTCTAGTATTTATTAAAAATATTAAATTCCAGAAATTTGCAATATTTTAAAAAGTCAACAAATCGGTCAACTTTAAGTCAAAACTAGTTCAAAACTTCAAACCTTTGTAATAAAATGTAGAAAAATCCGATTTCAACGTACTTACCTTCTAACTGATCGTAGTAAGGTCTAGTATTTTAATAAAATACAAGCATCCCAGAATTTAAACCTAATCAAAAAGTCGATTTTCAACCCCTTAATTAAATGATTAAAATATTCAAAATTCATAAAAGCTCAAAATCATTCTAAAACTCAGAAAATATTGGTTTAATGCTTAAAACACTTAACAAATCCTTTAAAACACAACAACCACCCTAAAGTTGAAGTTTATTGGCTGGACTACTCCGGGCTGCGGGGCTAAGTGTCCTAAGGAGGCTGGTTCCTCGAGCCTGGTGGCACAACGCCACGAATGGATTCTAAGGGGTGTTAAATCTTAAAATAGATTAATCTTTAACTATTTAACATTTTAAAAATCTCTAATTCAATTACATTAATTTGGTTTATCGGCTGGACTACTCCGGGCTGCGGGGCTAAGTGTCCTAAGGAGGCTGGTTCCTCGAGCCTGGTGGCACAACGCCACGAATCAATTAATGGCAAACTTAAATTAATTAAGCTTTAAAATCAATAACTAAATCATTTTTGTATTAATCTACTCCTTTAATTCCAACCAACTTAAATAACTTAATCAACCCGATTGCTACTGGGTAACCCAGGCCTACGAGGCTATTAGTTTAGCCCCAAGGAAGGTGAAATAAACTTCACGGCCTCGGTGTGAAACAAAGGTTAGTAATCAATAACTTCTAAAATATCTCTAATTAAAATTCTTAATCATTAATATTTAAATTTTAATTTAAATCCCCTTTTAAGCTTAACAAACCCAAACTTTTAGACAACTTTAACAATCACCAACTTTAGGATCTACCCCTGCCACACGACCTTCTACACACACTTTAGATGATGGCTAGGACAACCAACTCTAGATCTAGGTTAGGCCGGTGTTTACTTGACTGTGTGTGCCGGATTTTTTCGTAGTTTTCACTGCATGTTGTGGATGAATTTGCTTTGATGTGTCTGCTTTTTTCTGTACTCTGTGGATGGATTGATGTGTTTGGCGACTAGATTACCCTTAGGTTAGGTACGATCTGAATGTTGACACAGTTTTCTGCAGGTGGCCACGCTCATGCAGGGCGATATAAAAAGGGGGCAAATTAAAAAAATGCATAAATATTATAAATTTTTGCACAGGTGCTTCAGCTGCTAAAGCCCCAAATAAAAAGAGCGTGGCCGTGTGTGTACTTTTTTTGCGCATATACAACTGACTGGGAATAACTGCTTTTTATATTAATTGTTAGGAAACCTGCAGGTGAGTCTAGATTTTATTTTGATATAAATGTAATTTGTGCAATT